>JAHLJT010000631.1:80001048-80451676 GCA_031308135.1 Acheta domesticus | reverse complement strand
CTTCAGGATGAGCTTCCCCAGAATATTATGTCATATCTCAGGCGGGAATGCACATTTGCAAAATAAACGCAACGAGCTGCATGAAGGCTGACAGAATTGAAAGAATTCTGAATGCATAGCATAATGAACTTAATTTAGTGTTTACTTCTGTTATATGTACATTCCATTTGAGGTTTGATTGAATTGAAAGACCTAAAAATTTTGTTGCCTCAACATCAGCTAATTGCATATTGTTCATTTTCAATGGAACTGCGATTTCCGATTTGAGATGCAAAATGCATTGAAACAGTTTTTCTTTCGTTAACAATTAATTTGTTATTATTAAACCAATTTGAAACTTCTGAAATTGTACTATTACTGCTTCTTTTTTGCAAAGAACATTCGTGTCATCAGCAAACAGAACCGTTCTCCATTTTAATAGACGAGGGCATATCGTTACATATAACAGAAGAGAATAGGACCTAAGATCGAACCTTGCGGGAACCCCATGCACAATTGGCAAAGAATTGGAAATATAAGTATGTAATGTCCTTTCCTGCCAGTATGGTATTTCTACTCTTTGAGTCCGATGTTTAAGGTAAGAAGTTATCCAATCTAGGGCAATACCCCGAATTCCATACGAAGGTACTTTTGAGAGCAAGATCTTATGGTCAATAACGTCAAAGCTTTCGAGAGATCTAAGAATATTCCAATGGGTATTTCATTTTGGTCTATTGATGAAGCAACATCTTTGAGAAAAGAAAAATGGCAGTTTCCGTAGATTTTGATTTTCTAAAACCGGGTTGTGAGTCTGAAACGCTCTGTTTTTCCTGAGAAATGTTTCCATTCGTAAGTAGAAAAGCCGTTCTAATATTTTGAGGAAAACTGACAAAAGAGAAATTGGCCGGTAATTTTGAATATCATTTTTGTTCCCTTTTTTAAAAAGTGGCTTAATTTTTGCTGTTTGAAAATATCTGGAAATATTCCTGTGTACATAAAGAAGCATTGAAAATGTGAGTTAACGGATGTATAAAGGCAGGTGCACAAGTTTTTAATAAACAATCCGGAAATTCATCTAAACCAGATGAATATTTATTTTTTAGTTTACTGACTATTCTGAGGATTTCGTTGGGAGAAGTTTCGGGAATAACATCGTATCTGAAATTTTTGGGAAGTGTAAAATGTTGAATTTTGTGATTTTAGTCCCTTCGTGAGATCAGACGCAATTCTGGAAAAAGTGTTTGTTGAAGAGATTGGCAACTTTTTCCGGATTACTCGTTTTCTTTTCATTATCCTTTAAAATAACATTCTCTACAAGGTATCGAGATGATGTGGTTGTATTTTTTACGATATCCCACATTGCTTTAGTTTTGTTACTAGCGCTCAAAATGTCCTGACTATTTTTCATTATTTTTGCCTGAACTATTACTTTTCTTAAAATTCCTTTTATATTCTCGGAAGTATATATGGAAACCGGGTGATACGTTATGATGTTTAGAAATAAAGTAAAGCGTACGTTTGTTTTTACACGATGTTCTAATTCCTTGTGTGATCCAAGTATTACTTTGCTTGAAATATTTAATTTTCTCTTTTTAAGAGGAAAGCACGCGTTAAATGAATTGAAAGCTTGGAGAAAATAAATTATATTTTTCATTTGTGTCAACAGCGTTATAAACTTCGTCCCATGATTCCTTCATCAAGTAGTCCGTAAATAATTTTATATTAACTTTAGTGAATGCTCTGCACATGCGTGTATTATTTATTGTGTCAGTGTTTATGTTCTTAGTAATTGTAAGAATTTGTGCATCGTGGTCACTGTATCCTAGATTATTCGTTATTATTTCATATGTAGTTGTGGTTTTGTTAATTATAATTTGATCTAATGCTTTTGTGATTTAAGCGTATTCCGTGTAGGTACATTCACTGTAATGTCTAAATTAAAAGAATGAAGTAAATTGAGAAACTGCTTCTTTTTCGTGGGATTCGCTCAGAAAATCAATATTGAAATCTCCACATACAACAATGGATTTAAAAGAGAGTTTACTAATTTTGTTCAGAATTATCTCTAGATTTTCCAAGAAAGTGAAATAATCTGAAGCTCGCTTTGTTGGAGGTCTGTAAATGCAAAGTAAGATAATTTTGAGCGTAGTAAGATGTACTACTGTTGTTTCAAAAACTTTTTCAACTGCATATAAATTGAATTCTGACAAGAAGGTAGAATCAATATAATTTCTTATGTAAATACACGAACCTCCGTAAGCAGGGCCCTTATTTGATTCCCTCGCCCTACAATACGATCCTGCAAGGTAAAAGCTAGGAATTTGGAGTGTATTTATATCATTTTGAGACAACCAATGTTCTGTAAAGCAAAAAACATCTATTTGTCTTAGATCACATTGTAATGCTGCCTCGATAAATTCAATTTTATTTGAAAGAGATTGCACATTATGATGCATTATTCGAATCTTTTGCATGTACCTACACGGATGTTTTTCTGCTGCATCTGACTGTAGTTGCTATTTATTTATTTCATTTTTACCTCGAGTGCGTGGTCGAAGGAAGTATCGTGTCCCAGCAGTGACAAGAGGTGAGGAAGGAGGGGTGACAGATGTAGAGGAATGAATAGTGGGAGAGGTAATACACGGATTAGGTTCAGGGGATAAGGCAATTGGTCCAAAGGGTCCCAGGGGATGGAAGAGAACTAGGAGGTGTGGGTGGGATGGGTCTTGGGCAGGACACTGCCAAGTTTGTGAAATGATGTGTTTTGCAAGCTCACTACCGAGTGCATGTTTTCCGACAAGGTTCAGGTGAAGACCATGTCGGGTGAAGTGTTTTTCTGAGAGAAAGTTTAGCTCAAACAATTTAACATGTGTGTCTCTCAGATGCAGTTTCAATTGGTTGTTTGCGTGACTAATTTCTTTGCATAGTGTGGGCTTGTTGTACCAGAAGGGCAGAGTCGAGACTACAATGTTCGTGTTTTGGGCGGCACGTTGTAATTTGTCAACATGTTCTTCAGGTGTAAAGTGACCACCCAAATTAATGTCATTCTGCCCTCCTATGATAATTACAGTATCCCGTTTGGTGAGGGTTTTTGTGTGCGTGTCCAACTCACTGGTCACGTCGGCAAACCTCCCGTTAGGTTTAAACACACACATGGCAGAGAAATTGGTTGGGAGTTTCTCACTGAGCAGGGAGGAGATTTGTCGCCCATGGCTATCTGCTAAAATGAGTACCTTTTTGATGGGCTCAGTGGGAATGTCCTTGTTTTCTGGTGAGCCAGTTTGCGCAACTCTACGTGTCTTTGTTACTTTGCGCTTGCTAGCCTGTTTGCGTTGGTTTGTGAATGGACGTGTCGATGATGGGTGGGGGTGGTGAGGATTGGGAAGGCAAGGAAACTCATTGTAGTAGTCTAATACAGAAAATCTGTTTTGAGTCGTGATTGGTGGTGGTGATTGTGTTTTTGCTTCCGCGAATGGACGGTTGGAGGTTTTTGCGGTGTTGCCTATTGTTGTCCAACCGTCTGTGTTTTGAACGACCTCTTCGAGCCTTCGGATATGTTCATCTAAATTACTGTTGATGTGTGTGAAGGCTTTCAGAAGATCGGCTTTGAGAGCGTAGAGAGTAGAGAGTGTATAACGATTAGTAGCCATGTCACGAATGCGTGTCAAGTGCGTGGTAAATATGAAAATAAGTAAATAGATAATTCAGAATACTACAAAAAAACTACTTCCCTAACTTATCTTTTAAATTTAATTGTATTAACTTATTTAAATTACGTTACGTATTTATTTAAAAATAACGGTTGATCTGATTCTAATGAGTATTTAAATGTGATTAATTAAATTCAAAAAGCGTTCAGTGTGTTTAAAAGATTGAAGCTGCAAACTAATAAATACAATTAGATTACTATACTTACCTACTGAAAGGCCACGACATTCACCACTTCCACAAATTTAAATATAAAGTGCAAGTCTTTCCGTTACTGTGGTTACGAAACTTTGAATTTTTATGTTTTCACAATTTTCACAACACTTTCACTAATAGTTTAAACTTTACGCAAATTTCAATTAATTTACAGAGAAAATTAATATTAATGGTCTTTACACTGTTGAAATGAACGTTTGTCCGTTACGCCGTCTTTTAAATCAAATATTTGGATTACTTCTTTTTTCACTGCTTCGGACAATATAAATCTCTTTCAGCTTATCTGTAACAAGTATAACAAGTAAAGAAGACAGTTTAACAGCAAAAGTCACCGAAATATGTAGAAAAGTAGCTGAAAATTAGTAAAATATTGGAGCACAGCCACAGCACGTCAGTAACGTAAGCAAGCCAGCCAACCAACTGCTTCCGATTTCTGGCTTCATTCTTCTCTTTTAAGCCACATAAATGATTGATCTTATTGATCTGCACCTTGTCCATTCTTTTAGATATTGTCCGTGGAGCAAGTTTGTCTCTCCACGATTTCTTGAACATTTTCTGTGTCTCAAATTTATGTTAAGTAGCATGTTTTATTATTATTATTATAATTATTTGTCCATTAAATCACGACATAAAGATGTTATAAGTCGGCTGAATATAAAATCTATCCAGGTTGCAAACCAGCTACCTAAGCAGTAGATCTAGGGACTATCGGTGCCTCTACAGTAATTTGCGCAAAATGTGGGCTGTTCCAATAAAGCTATTTCTTGCACTTCCCAGTCTTTTGAATTACCTGGGAGTTTAGACAAGTTCTTACTCAAATTTTGCGGAACAAATCCCAGAGCTCCGATAACTATCGGGACTGACCTGTGCTTTACGCCCCACATTCGGCTGATCTCGATTTCCAAACTCTTGTATTTAAGACGTTTCTCTGCCTCCTTGTAACGACGTTTTGATCGCAAGGTACAGCAACATCGACAAGTAAACATGATTTTTTTCTCCATATCCCGGATGACTATATCCGGTTTGTTTGCTGCTATCGTGCGATCAGTTTGAATTTTGTTGGTCGTACAATATCGTACACAATCCAACAGACGTCACCGGTTTCGGTGAGTGTTCGTACCACTTGGGCATGTGTTTGGAATTCGAGGGCGTACAGATCTGCCAGTGGAGGTAGCTACACACCCTGTCGTGTCTTTTCAAATATTCGTCCTTTGCTAGAATGGACAAGCTGAGACAATATGATCAATGGTTTCTACGTGTTCCTGACAAATGCGGCATTTATCATCTTGGAAAATTTTGAGAACCGCTTTATCATAATGTCGTGTTCTCAAGGCCTGATCTTGGGCAGCTATTACAAGTGCTTCCGATTCTGGCTTCATTCTTCCCCTTTTAAGCCACATAAATGATGATCTTTATTGATCTGCACCTTGTCCATTCTTTTTAGGTATTGTCCGTGGAGTGGTTTGTCTCTCCACGATTTCTTTAACATTTTCTGTGTCTCAAATTCATGTTAAGTAGCATCAGAAGTTCAGTGTCTCTGTCATTCGGGTGTCTTGCATAGTCTTGTTCGCAATGCTTCTTGCTACACTTACAATGCCTCTGTTTCCCATTCTTCGGTCAGATTTCATGACCTGCCTCATTAGTGGGTCATCTTGATGGCTGACTACATACTTTCCCATCCCGGTTATTGCATTGTGCCAGGAGGCTTCAATTTGTCTCAGGCCTCTTCCTCCTTCCTTACGTGAAACATAAAGTCTATGTACATCAGCTCGGGGGTGGGCGACATGATGCATTGTAAGCAGTTTTCTGGTTTTCGATCCATGATGCGAATTTCCTGTTCAGTCCAGTCTACTGTCCGAAACTGTATCGGCTACAGGCACCGCCAAACTACCAATTGCTGAAATTTATCCTGGAGTTCAGAGCGGACTGCAGGACAAGTCTCACTCGGCTATAATACTCCCTGCGAATTCTCTCTTTCATTGTGTCGTTCGAGATGGTCTCACATTCTTCAATGCCCAGATATTTGTAAGTTTTACCTGGCTCAAGATCTTGAATCACAGTGTGTCTATCAACTTCAATGTTCTCTGACGTTGTCATTTTGCCTCTTTTAAGTTGACTTTTGCACACTTGTCAAGCCAAACTTCATGCAGATGTCATTGCTAAATCATTGATGACAGACAGCATTTGGGAGAGAATCGCTTCATTCTTAGCAAACACTTTAAGATCATCCATGTAAAATAAATGTGATACAGGCCTTTCATCACCATGGAGCTTGTAACCAAAGTCAGTGTGCGACAGCTGTCTAGATAGTGGGATCAAACTAATGCAAAACAGCAGAGGGGATAGTGAATCTCCTTGAAAAATTCCCCTGTTAATCTGAATACTTCTGGTTTCTACTACTCCCTTTCCGCTGTGGATTAGTAACCTGGTGCTCCACGACTTCATACTAGCCTTGCAAAACTCAACAAGTCTAGGATGAAATCGATAGATCTCCAGGGTCTTCAAAATCCAATCGTGTGGTACACTGTCAAAGGCCTTCTGGTAGTCAATCCAAGCCATGCTTAAATTACGTTTTCGTTTCTTTACATCATTCAAAATTATTTTATTCAGAAGCAAGATTTCCTTACAGCCATAGGAACCTTTACGACATCCTTTCTGTTCAACTGGCAACAGATGGTTCTTCTCTAGGTGCCTATACATTTTGTCAGCAATGGCTGCAGTTATAAGTTTGTTACATTACTGGAGGAAAGTAATTGGCCTTAGTCTTCGCCAAAGAGCTGTCTCCTCTTTGCGGTAGCAAAATACAGTATTGCGCGAGTGAGCCATTTGGGGAGTTCGTTAGGGTTTTCTAAAATTATTAACAGCCTTGCAAGATGAAAATGTAGTGATGTTAATTCTCTTAATCCAATAAATCTGGAAATCTTATAAAACCCCAGGGGATTTCCAGTTTCCCATATTCTTAATTGTTGGATAGGTCCTCTTTTCGGAATTCTTGAACATGTTCCACTGTTTCCAACGATCCATGGCAGCATCAACTTTCAGATTGGAGCCACGATGCGTCTTGTTGACGATCTGGTTCCACCAGATCCTGACCAAAAGTTTCGACGGCATCTTTGAAGGAGGGGCAGCATGCATTCGGTTTTTGAGTCAGACTGCGATAGAATCTCTTCGCGTCTGTTTCAAACAACCGGTTCTGTACACGGAAATCGATTCTACGTTTGTACCGCCTTATTCGTTGAGCCCATGCTTGGATTTTTCTTTTAGCTTTTCAGCTACCATTAGCCTTGTTGTATCATTGTCAATTAGGAATTTTTGTTCAACATGGAGTATTTTTTGTTGAACTTTATACGTGTGGTTTGACTTAGAAGATGCCTCGGCTAGGAGTGATATTTCACGCCGTGTGTCGGCTATCCGTTTCATAATTCTTTCATCCATGGAGGTACGGAGCTTTTACTCTGTCTGGCTGTCGGCCATCGGTGTTCTTGGCTGGCCCCAAGATTATCTGAGATACTAGATATCCAGTTGCATACACGATGTGATTGATTCAGTAATATCTAAGATCTCTACTTGAGGCCTGTACAACCTCATTTAAGACAGAATTCGCTGTTTCTATCACTCTCTTAGCTTTAGCATTTTCGAAAATTCTCCTCAACGGTGCACGAGATTCGAATGGGAAGTAGACGAACTCGCTCTATCTCGCGTCGGAGGAGGTTCCGCATCATGTCCTTATCGTGTGACTCATGGCCAGATGAATTTCACCACTGACGAATGTTTCATTTGGAAGATGAACCTTGAAGGGGATCATCGTTTTCAGGGATATTAGATGGTTCTAAATGTTCGTCATGTGGATGGTTTGATCGATGAACATACTCTGCGTTCCTCTGGATGTCTGCAAGTTGTTCTGATGTGAATTTACCACTGCTGAGTAGTATCGTCGTTGACTGGCAAGCTTCTTTGAGTCTAGGGTAGGGTTCATATCTGGGTTCCGCTCTCTCCATATCTTAAAAACTTTCTATTTCTGAGCCCCCATTTTTCGCTTTTGGCATAGTAAAAGCACCACATCACCTCCATATTAATTCATCCCGGGTCCATCTCTGACGATGGCTTCGAGCTACTGCCGGCTCTGGGTCCCTGGGACTAACATCCGTGGGATAGCCAGATGTCGACAAGGTGACATTAGCTCGGTTTCTGAGCAGGTATGGGACATTGGTAGAACAAGGCACGTTAAGGTTCATTACATTGGCTTGTTCTATTCATTTTGCTCATTGGTTTCAAGTGAAGATTCGCAGGTAGCAAGTTCGAGTTCACAGATCACATTTAACCTTTGGGTTGTTTCCTGCGATCCGTTACTGCGACCCACAGTGGCCTCGGGGCATCCCCCCGCAGGGTCCAGCAAGGGGTCCCCTCCGATCGCCAGTCGGCATTACTAAACCCTACGGGATTTTCACTGACTGCTGAAGGCAGCCTCCTTCGCGGCTAAGCAAGTTCGGGCCTCCACTCTAATCAGTTGCCTGGTTGTGCCAACCAGTTCTCTCCTGTACCCTCATGGGCCGATAACAGGAAGTCAAAGGTTCATGACCCTTCCCCCTCTGCTTACTTCCCACCTCCTCAAAATGGAGTACTTCTTCGTCTGACCCCTCACCTTCAACCTATTCAGCAAGGGAGGCCTACCAGTAGCTAGGCTACCACTGACATAGCTCTCAGGCTATGGGGGTACTCAAGCCCACCACCAACTCCAAGGTCGTGTACTCCTAGGTGGAGTTATATTATTATTATTTATTATTATTATTATTATTATTATTATTGTGTTATTCATTTTGTTAGTATTTTTGTGATACACTCGTATATTACATTGTTATCATTGTTCTGCATATACATCCATTGACATGAAGAAGGTCAAAACATTTATTTGCACTTTTTTTCCCCATTATTTACAATTGTATGAAAATTCATTAAATAGAATGTAAACGTTGTTGAACTCTGTTAGTTCAAGCGTGAAAATTGTTTGAAAGCGAGTCCTTAAGAGTGTTGGAGGCAGGAAACGAGATGCACACCACGCAACGCGCGTTCATGCGCGTCGCAACACGTGTCTAGTGAGGATGACGTGTGGACGTGAGATCTGTATTCTTCTTTCGTCACGCGTCCCCTGCCATTCAGTTCACGCGAAGGGCTTGGCCGTCAGCGATCGATGACAATGGGAACGATAAAGTCTGGGCTGGAGTAATGAATATGGAGATGCACAATTCATTCTTCCAATATTCAGTTTTGACGTTTTAAAGTTATGGGCCAGTGTGATAATAAAAGAGGCAATACGTATATGCAAAACATAACATCCTTTTTTTCTTTTAGGTGCTCATATTCGTCATATTCATGTTAAACCTCAAAAACACAATTTCATCAGGATCACTTCGAACTGTCCTGAATTAATGTGAAAAGCTACACGTTAATGGGTGATTCAAATTATTTTATTGAGCACTAGAATATTCAATATTTTTATTCATTACGTTTCTGAAGGTAATAAATTCTTCTAGGAGCGACGTCGTTAAAAAAATTTACAAGTTTGAAAATTCTTTTTAAACATTTATTTCTATCGTTGTTCGTCATTTTACCTTCCGATGTCTGAATGGGGAAGTTTCCACAAAAATACATGATACAGTAAGCTTTTCAGGTTACATAATGAATCTTCATTATCTTAATATTGCTCCAACCGGAGTCAAATTCAAGAATATATTTTTACTGTAACAATATTTTCATATAAAAAATAATAAATTGTTACATTAGTCATTAATAAGATTGATAAATGTTTAGATAAAGATCATTACGAGGTGCAGCAGTTCTTTTGAACGACTTAAGCTGATGTGTGAAGAAGAATGAAGTGAGGTTCCGATATTAAAATAACTTGTGCAGGGACATGTTTGAAGACTATTTTAATTATTACTTTTTTATCCAGTGTGCATTGGACTTTGTTGTGAGCCAGTCAAGAAAATACTGTAGACAAGAATGGGAAGGAAGGAGCAGTTGCCTTCTTGGGTTCCCCAGAATTTACATTGAGGTTTCTGGAAACAAATGCATCCGAAAGAATGCAGTTGTGCTATAGCCAACGACTTATGATTGTTTGATGATTTACAGGAGACTTATCCGCAAAGATACAAACCTAAATATTTTGTCAACGAAGCAGATTTCTCGGCGCCACAAGTATCTGCATCACTGCAGAAAAACAACACACTTGGGTCCGGTCTTAAACCTTTGCCACGATTCTACTCAAAAGCCACACCTCCATCTTGAGCGTTGACACCTCATGTTACGAACCGCTTACGTCCCTCCTTGCATTGTGAATTCCGCCATTATGCCAGTTCTACCAGACCCTACCTACCTAGCCAAAAGCTTGACTTCGGCTACTCAGTGCTTTATTGTCCCGGTCTTCACCTCCACTTCTTTTCTCTCCGTCTTTACCTTGTTATATTAGCGTGGACAATGGCTCCGCCTCGCGCCGCGGATAGTGCGTTTAATTCGCCGGCAAGTTCGCTACCCCGCTCTGGACGCACGCACGCAACTCCACACGTCTGCCAACACAGCGCGGCGGCGGCGGCGAACGACGTAGCTACCACCACCGCTGCCGCCGCTGCGCTGCGCCTCGTTACGTCATGGCTAAAAATACGGAGAACGCGGGGCCGCGCGAGCACGCTCCTCCTCGCTGTGGCGGCGGTCACCAACACCACCACGGCGACGGCCGCCCGCCGCCGCCGCCGCCGCGTTGTTGTTTATCGGATTTCAGAAGCGCGTTTCGCGTCGCCCGGCGCGGGCGCCGTGCGGTGCAGCAGGCACCGGCAGCCGCCTCGAGGCTGTGCCATCAACGCCGCCGTTGCCGTCGCCTTTCACACTCGCCTGCCAGTACCGTTCCGGTACCCAGTGAACACCAATTTGAGGGGGGGGGCACCGAACCCCGTATTAATTTTTGCGAACTAATTGAAGGAACCTTCTATAAATTTAAGCAAGAATGCTATTTCTAATGAGAGCAATATATTTCGGTCTTTCTGCAAGTCTGTGCTAAATATTTCAGTTTTTTTAGCTGTTGCAAGGATACAAGTATTTCAACATTTTCTGTACTTGCGGTTCTTTCCGCGAGGACACAGTTGACGTGCCTTTGTTTCAACTAGTTCAACATTCACGATGTTAGGACGGGACAATTGTCTGTATCGATAGAAATACGATTTTAACGCATTTATGGGCAGGCCTGACTATAGAGAACTCCGTAGTTTCCCGAAGCAATACGTATGGCGACGGTTTCGAATTGTTTTGTAAAACTTCCGATCAAGTTGAAAGACGAAATTATCTTTTTAAATTTATGCAAGGTTTATAATAAAAAGTCCTAAACGGTGAACCAGGAACTCCTGCCTAAACAAAGAGAAAACTAGTGGTGCACAAACGACAAATATTGTCTCTCCCTTAGTTACGTAATATTATTATACCGTAATTTCTGTCGTTATAAACAAATACAGTCGATTCGATGCGGCGATGGCAGCAATGAGCACATATTTTCTTATCAATTCGTGTTAAAAACGCAATTCTTGCCACTGCACTGTTTCTCATCGCATATTCTTGCACAGTTTTTCAGTTTTCATTGTAATGTTTTTTGAAAGTTCTTATAAGGCGTTCTAAAGAAGACTTTCATCCAAACAAATCGAAACATTCAACCACCACAAAACCAGTAGTTATAAGAAGACGCCGAAAAAATTTGGACTTTTTGTAATTTTCGAAAAATCAGGGATTTCAACGAAAATGAACCTGGACACCCTTCTATTAAGCGTCCTTTAAGTATCCGACAAAAAAATGGGTCCATTTTGTTGAATATTTTGAAAATGTGCCAAGGGCTTCATGTCAAGTACCCCCCAAAATTAAAATATCGGTTTCAAATTTAAGGGGCCGATCAGCCAGATCAATTGGGAAATAAACAATTTTGGTAAAATCCTGCTTACAGTTTAGCCGTTAGCGTTGTCAGACGACTTTTGCCGTCACTCGATTTTTTAGGTATCAAGGACCCACAAATCCTTAGATTCTGACTACACAACGTGTTAGTGGAAGTAATTTATTATACGTGGGAACAAGCTTTATCCATCTTTTCGACATCAGGACCCGGCCAATAAGAGTTTTTTCTGGCAAAAATTAGCCTTTTTTTCATTACCATACGTTCTCCAGACTGCGTAAGCAGTACGTGGAAGTGAAAACTACGCTGGGTCCCCCACCCCCACCGCCTTGATGTGTAACTGTTACCAAGGTAGCGGGGCGCCATCGCAGCAATCGGACTCCCAAGACGCGGAGTGAACGCTTGCCTTGCACCTCGCGGAGATGAGAGCGAATCGGCGGAAGAGGATTTTGCTTTCGAGCATTTCTCGTGTTCGCGGCAAATGGCAGTTCGTAATGGACTTTTCGGTTTATCTCAGAGATCAATGCAGGATAATTCGTGGCGAAGTCTGAAGACTTTTTCATCCAGGAAGCGGGTCAAAAACCTTGGAGAGGTCAAGGTGGCAATGAGTGATGAGTTTTCCTCTTTACCATTGGGGGTTTCTTAGTTCGCAAGGTTTATATTTCCCCTCAACTCTACCGAGGTTTCCTTACGCAAACATCTCTCATTTCCATCAGCTTAGTAAACACTGCAGCAATAAATGCGTACTGTGTTTAGCAATTCCTATAGTTACAAGTGTTGTTGTTGGGTTTTTTCTTCCTTCGATTTAGGCACAATGTAAATTGTACTAGAATACAGATTCTTCTAATTTCGTGTGCAAAAGTTTTCGTTGCTTGTTTTCAAAAACATAGCTTTTTTAGTTTCTATTCCCTAATATGTTGGCCCGTGTCTTTCCGAGTAAGCAAACATTCTGATTTCATTTGGATACTCTGATTTCTTCTCTTCAGACAAAACACTTTTTAAAAGAATATCAAATTTCAGTCTCGTAAATCTGGAATTTTATCTACGTTTTCTTGAATAATTTTCGTGAATACAAAATGAAAAATAAATTACTTTGGAATTAATGCTGGGCTATTAGGTAAAACTCATTATACTCCATTTTGAAAAAAAAAATGCGTTTTCACCATATTTCGCAATAGTTTTTCATTTTCTTTCATTACATACAGCAATATCAGTTAAAAACGTTAACCTAATCAACATAATAATTGATAAAAATCACTAAAATAACAGTAATTTTCAGGTAAAACGCATTAACTCCAACACTATCAGGAAAAACTCATTAACTCCAACACTATCAGGAAAAACTCATTAACTCCATCAAATCTGTTATAACTAGTGGTGCTACGGAATGGCACAGACTTTCCTGTATTAGTTTTCTATTTTCTTCGGTCTGGGCTAGCTATTCATACTTGCCACCGTACTCTTGCCACCTGCATCGATCGCCGCCCAAATTACATTTTTCGACATTATCTTAAGTTTTTCGGTTTCCTAATGGTAGGAACGGAAATATTCATTTTTAGAATATTAAAGAACACAAAAACCTCGTCCTAAATGGCAATTTTCTTTTAAAATTTGTAGCCGTATTTAAGAAAATGGCGTTTAAAGCGCTACTAAAAATTCGAAATTTGAAGCTTATTTTCACAGAAAATTTTGAGTTTTTCAAAAAACCTCATTTGAAACACATTCAAACACAAATACATTAGTGTTTACAAATTGCTGTTAATGTGCATATTAAAGATGTGAGAGACCTTTCAAAAAAAATTACATTTGTGTAATTTTTGAAAAAACAAAAAGTATCCCAAAAAGAACTTCGCGTCATATTAAAGAGTGCAATTAGCACTATCCTTTTCAAAACTTTGAAGAAAAAATTTGAAGTCATTTATGAGACAATGGCGTGTGAGCGTTTCTGAAAACGTGGAATTTTGAGCTAGTATTTCAGAGAAAATGTTGAGTTTTCGTGAAACTTTTCTGTTATTATTTAAAGCACTTGAACTTGTAAATCTAATAATGTAAATAAATCGCCAGTAATGTAAATATTACCGACGTGAGAGACAATTAAAAAACTTACATTTTTGGCAATTTTTGAAAAAACAAAAGAATAGAGCGATATTGAGTTATGTCATCTCGTAGGGTACATTTAGCACTCTTCCTACCAAATATTTAAAGAAAAAATTTCCAGCTGTTTTCGAGAAAAGCTTGCTTTTGTATTTTTTAAAAAATTGAACACATTACACGCAATATCGCGGGAAAAGTACTAAAATTTTCAAAAAAATGTACATGGCCCTAAAGAAAAATCTCACTATGAAAGGCAATTTTCATTGGAAGGAAAAATATCTATCTGCAATTTTGTAGTTGGAGGAAGACGCCCAATAAAATACAAAGTTTTGCAATTTTTGAAAATTCAGAGTTAACTGTGAAAATCGGACCTATGCCATCTTAATAAGTGTACTTTACTCTGTTCTTACAAGAAATTTAAAGAAAAAAATTGGAGCAGTTTTTGAGAAAATTGTGAAATGCCCGGGGGGCTACATGTAAAGTACCCCAAATTTTATAGAATCTTTTTCAAAATCTCAAAGCTTCGACTCGAACCAGATCGACTGGGGAATATCCATTTTGGAAGAAATCGTACGTATGGTTTCGGTGCAGCAGTGTTGAAAGACGGGCGGACGGACAGACGGATGTTTTCCTTTCAATTGGTTTTTCGTATCAAGGACCCACAAAAGAGGGGTTCTGGCTACACCACGTGTTGGGTATTTAGCAACTGGATTTATCCACTTTTTCGTTATTACGGCCCGGCAACGAATTTCTTTCTGGCGAAAATTCGCCATTTTTTCGCGCAGCATTACATAACGTTCCCGTTACTACGTATATTACTCCGTATATACGTACGTATGCGGGAAAGTAAAAATGAATTACAAATCGAATATGTTAAAAATTGATCTAATGCAACTGAAATACAGCAAATGACATTAATTGACTAATTTCAGTAATATAATAAGTAATTGACATTACTTATTAAGTGTTCATAAATACTATTAATGAGTTTCATGTTGGAACAAATTATGAACTTATGCCAAATTATTAAAATTAACAAATTGTTAACTTTAAATATGTAAACTCATCGATATATATGTCAACATCAACTCAAAACTAAATTAATTTTCATATGCGGAATATTTATTTATTTAATTACCCACAACAGGGCAAAGCCCAATTACAGTAGGCATTACTAGGAAAAATATACAAAACATACACAATAATAAAAGTTTCAAATGAAAAAACAAAACTAAATTACAGAAGTCCAATTACAAGAATACATCTTTTGCAAAATTGATAAAACATAACACACCAGTAAGATAAACAAAAATGGAAACATATCTTCAAAACAGCCATTACGAAAAGGAACAAAAATGAGTATAAAAATGACAATAATACAAAAATGGAAAACGCATTTACAGAATAATCGCAACATAATAGCGAGCAATACTTAACACAATAAATCCACATTCAGTGATCATTCAATATTTTATTTAAATTCTGTTTATATTTTAGCAAAGAAAAACTAAGTCTAAATCCCACACTCTAACTGAATTCATTGAATTTTGGAGACATTCTCAAGAGTGGTGAATATTTGTGAGATGTTGTATTTGGTTTATTGAAATATAATAATTCTCGTCCTCTTAAATTTGATACTCGTGCATTAAATGAACAATTGTGACAGCAATTCACTGCTATCTGATAGACCATTAACTATTTTAAATAAGACAATTGTTCTGCAAAGACTCTCTATTGGCAAGAGTAGTTAGATTGAATTCTTTAACTAAAATAGTATAAGCAACTTCATAAGCAGATTGATGGAACTTTTTGTAGTATAAATACCTCGAGAATCGTTTTTGAATTTTTTCAATTTGGTTACTTAGTGATATGCCAATGAGGAGACCAAATAACTGAAGCGTATTCCAATCTGGCGCGCACAAGACAATTAAAGAGGAGTATTAAACTTGAGGTGTTATTGAAATTTTTGGAATTTCGAATAATAAAGCCAAGATTTTTTAATGAATCATTAGTTATATTAAATATGTGTTTATGGTAAGTCAGATTACGTTGAATAGTAACACCTAAGTCTTTTACAAAATATACACGTTCTAATGATTCATTATTCATTGAGTAACTTGTTCTTAGATATGCTTTATTTCGTGTATAAGTAATGAACAACATTTTTCAATATTAAGAAACAAATCATTCTCTACGCTCCATCTGTAGACGTTATTAATATCAGCTTGCAATTTGTTTGAATCACATTTATATCAAAATGTGTCCTAATAAGTAGATTTGTAAGGAAAAATAGGCAATATTCATCGAAATAAATTTTATTATATTGAATATGTTTAAAAGATCCATATATATCGAAAGATATCAGCATACATCGATATAAAGCTACGATATCGAATAAAACGAAATATATTGAGAGATATCGAAATATATCGAATTTCGTCGATATGAGTCAAAAAACATAGACATATACCGAAAAAAATATTTAAATAAGTCGATAAAAGTGACGCGGAACAGGAAAAACGAATTAACTCCACCCATGTACCAGGAAAAACTAATTAACTCCAACCCAATCCTGTCAATTTACACGTTTACCGCGGGCGGATGGGATGGGCAAATATTGCTAAAAACTAGTTTTTTTCAGATATTCCTTAACCCTTAAAAAAAAGAATTCGCACAACGAAGCATTATTTCTATATCCCAAATCAGTATTATCAAATTTAAAACCTGATTTTCTCGAATCACGTAAAAGTAGAGTTAATGAGTTTTACCTAATAGCCACACAATGATACCTTACTAAAGTGAATGGTTGGGAGCAGTGAATATAAATAAATGCAATTACCGTAAAAGCCTCATTTTTTCTGTCATTCGTTTCATTTCTCTGTTACGTATTGGTGTCTTTTTGAAAAGAAAATACATAATGGAAGAATATTTCACCTCAATTTGAAAATGTACGCTCCATTTCGTCTGCATGAAGATTCATTGATGTAGGTTCGTAGATACTTCTAGCAATTATGACATCTTCCTCAAGCCACCTGCAGATTCAACAGGATGTGGACTCTGCTCACTAAGCATATTTCAGCGATTACAGTCGTGCATTCAGTTCTGCTTAGCACAAGCAAAGTTCGTGACTGTCTGTAGCTGTTGAGGGTCGTAGTTATTTTTAAAGCCTTTGAATTGAATGAAAATGAGAAGGAAGAAAACATAGTTACTAAGAATGTGTATGTATGTGTGTAATGAGGTAGTCATACTCTTTGTATAATGTAGTTTTTGGAAGCACTTTTCAAATCACCCTTGAAACACTCGATTCTTCATAAATATGTAGATTTCTATTTTTACAAAATCATTTTAAATTTCATGGTCGACTTTTGGAAAGTAAGGGGGAGGGGAAAGAGAGAGGAGGAAAAGAGAAACAAACGAGTGTGTACGGCAAATAATGAATTTTACTGGTGGTTCTTCACCAATGAAATGTATATTTTGTATTCTTTGTATTTTTCATGAAAGAGAAACTTCGGCAAACCATTTGAGTTTGTGAACTTTAAATGGAAAAATAAGTGTGATTTCATATAGTATAACAAAAGAATCTAAATATTATTTTTCCCCATCTTGATTGATTTTAAGAGGCATAATTCCCAATCATCTTCCAAATAAAAAGTGACCTTATCCGCAAAATAACAACTTTGTTTGAGTGAAAAGCTCAAACCTCTTTCTGGACGAAGACACTTCGTGTTTAAAATATAAAGACTTATGCAATTTTCTGAATGTCGGAGGATTTAATGAAAGTCGGAACTATATCGTATGTATATAGTTCTTTCTTCTTTTGGAGCCACACTTTCTTCTTTGGAGCAAACATTTAAAGAAAAAAATGATCAGCCATTTTCCAGAAAATGTTGAAAATATCAGAGGGGGCTTCGTGTAAAAACACGACCCAAAATTTAAAATGTCTTAATGATCTAGGCCCAACTAGATTTTACTCCTGACGTACGAGCGTTATGTTTTCCACAAAAGTAAACCCATAGTGAAAATTTGATGACGCTATGCATCGATGTGTTGCAGTGGGTCTCTAGAATTCCCCTCGATTGTCTCACATCGCAGTTGTCTGTTCTAAGCGCGCAATAAACACATAAACATGCCTAGATAAATAGTATCCCGACATGTGTGTAGTACTTGCTGCCACTCAGTATCTTTATGCTGAAGGGTCCAATGCAGCCAAAATTTTTTGACGAATGAATAATGTGTACGGTAAAACATTCACGAGGGTCAGCAAAGTGTGGCAATGGTGCTTTTAAGCATGGCGTAAGGACATTCTTGAAGCAGGCGGTCGGGGAAGGAAACGAGGGTCAACCAATGTCCAGATTTTAATTCGAATGCATTTATCAGGGGGCCCATTATTAACAAGAGGGAGACCTTCGTAACAAATTTTCTAAGCAGAGAGGAATTTTCCTTTGCAGAGAGAGGAAAAAAACAAGCATTAAGCACACCAATTTCAACCAGAGCTAACAGCACATGTATTTATGGGAGAAAAATTGCGTGGTCAAGGCCATAAACGAAACTGTATATTGTAGCACTCACGTCTACCTCGGTATTACAACAGAATAATTACATTAACGTCGAAAAATTTGATGTAACACATTGAAAACGAACTAGCTACTTGACACCTGTTAGCTGCTGCCATAGGACGTCATAATAATTTAGCACGAAATAGTAAAAGACCAATTTAAAAATTTTCTTTAAAACACGCCAAAAACTCGCCCAGTCTTAACTATTTACAGCACTATCACACTTGGCAGGCAGGGCATTGAATTACTTACGAATAAATAGTAAAAAATACAAATCTCTAAGCCATTTCTCCCCAGAGCTCTATGCCAGTCCACACCAGTCCAGACCAAGATTCGACTCGACTCGCCTCTCGCTTCGCCTCTCGCTTCGCCTCTCGCTTCCCCTCTCGCTTCGCCTCTCGCTTCGCCTCTCGCTTCCCCTCTCGCTTTGCCTCTCGCTTCGCCTCTCGCTTCGCCTCTCGCTTCGCCTCTCGCTTCGCCTCTCGACTCGCCTCTCGCTTCGCCTCTCGCTTCGCCTCTCGCTTCGCCTCTCGCCTCGCCTCTCGCCTCGCCTCCCCTCCCCACGCCTCTCGCCTCGCCCCGCCTCGCCACGCCTCTCGCCTCGCCTCTCGCCTCGCCTCTCGCTTCGCCTCCGCCTCGCCTCCCCCTCCCCACGCCTCTCGCCACGTCTCTCGCTTCGCCACGCCACTACACGGCACGACACGATAGGCGCTCCAAAGACACTCTCCTGCCGCGCCGGTCCCTCGCGACTCAAGCGATGGACTCTGGCAAACAAGTGGCGTGAGGGGGGAGGGCGGCGACATATGCAGCCCACCTTCTCGTGGGGCGGCAGAGGGTGATAGCACACGGCGCATTTCGTCCCCTTGCGTTGTGAGCACGAACTGACTCGTTTGAGGCAGACAGCGGCAAAATCATTTTTTTAAGTAGGGCGCGCGAAATTCGTAATCTGGCAACATAATTCGTTGTTAATGCCATGGAGCTTCCAACTAGGCGGGAAATAAATAGTTCTGTAGTTGGCACCGGAAAAATATATGTTAACACCCAAATGCCGAAAGAATTGTTTTTTTTTCAATACTTTTCTTGTTCCGTTTTTGAACAACATATGTTAGCACCTGAAATATACATTATATTCCGAAAACATAATGTCCTCTAATTGATCTGACTTAACAAAGTCCTTCACATCCGAAATTAATGATTTAAGTTTGGGTATTATTTTCAAGAAAACCAAAATCTTCATAAAATAGGCTCAAAAACAAAATTTTTTCTGCCAACTTTTCGCCAGATTAGATTATTCTCGTAAAAATCTCGCAGGTCCAGTAAAAACATTTCTGAATTTTCGAAAATTACAAATGCTTAAACGCTTGAACAATTTCCTGAAACGTTGTTATTATTATTATTATTATTATTATTATTATTAAATTACTTATATTATTACGATATTAAACTTAAGAAAACTTAGAAGTTCATTCTTACACGAAATATATTCTTGAAAATAAAATCTTTAAACGATATCATGCTGTTTTTCAAGATAAGTGTTTTCACATAAGTTTCAATGAAACAGGAGCAACTAAAAAATATATACACGGGACATTATCGAGAGCGGTACCTTATTTTACTTTCTTGTGTACGTAAGTGTATACGGAGTATTATTCATTGTATAAGAGAAAAAATAATCTATTAGTCTAACAGGAAACTGAGTAATTGAGGAACTTGATCCCTGCACCGAGAACGGCTGGAGCAAAGCTAGTTCCGTGCTGGAGCAAAGGGATATTATGCGTAATTAATAAAAGGTACACTGCCGAGATAGACGCGATATTTGGAGAGTGCGATACTTTTTGCTCAGAGGAGCTATAAGGTGACTGTCCTAGGAGGAACTGTAGAGGAGCGTACACAATAGAACTGGTGGGTGTTTTAGGCGCCGAAAGAAATTAACTGTAAGATAACGCGAAACTATAAAACGTTCGATTCTAGAAAAAAGGAAAGTAACTATGCGTGAAACTCTCTTGTCATTTTGTTTTTTAATGATATCTGTTCTTTAAAATTAAATCTTTAAATAATGTCACGTGAAATAATATTTTGAAAATATGAGTTGCACCTATTTTTAAAGCGTCAGAAAAATTGATATGCGGGCTGAGCCAATTGGTAAAGTGGATATTTTTATAGCTTGCTAAACCTAAGTACGCGAGTTCGAATTCAGACGTGGGCAAACATTTTACAGACTGGAAACACAATTTTCGGTTCAAGTAATATGATAATATTAGGAACCGTTCAAACAATTCTAGAAAGTACGTGCTTGTAGTAGCACCAGTAGTTATTTTAGCCCAGTGGGGATGTGTCTGGTCACAGAGTTGTATCTTTGCCGCTTATAGTCACCGCCAAATTTCAAGGATTTTCCCACTGGCTTCTTCCCTTAATATTCTTTTCATTTAGGGCAGAGAGCAGTTACGAATATGGTAAAGATAAATTTTTATTTAAAACGTTAAATTCACAAAAATTGCAAAAGCTTAAGTTTCCTTTCGAACCAGCATTATAGATTTAGCGTTGGTCAGCTATGCAGCGAAAATTTCGTTTTGCTTATGGTAATTTCGTTTTTAATATTTTATTAATATGTAATGAAAACACCTATTTTAATAATAAAACATATAATGAAAATATTGTGTTGCACGTAGTCCTCTCGCACTGTATTTGGCTCACAAAACAGGTAAAAATATTTAATTAATATGGAAATGAATAGATCTTTTCAGAACATGCTTACAGCCTAATCTGCACTGATGTTACTGCTGATGGCATTAGTGCTTTCAGAGCTTCTATGGAAGGCCAAACAAAAAACACCGGGTCTTCCCATGAAAATATCGGCAGCAGCACAGAGCGCGTCATCGGAGGAGCCTTGACACTCGGCCAGTGGGGCCGCCGCGCGTTCCCCCGCCCAGCTGCGCCCGGGCGCGCGTCCGTGCACTCGCGTGGCGTAATTCATAATTGCGGCGCGGGCGGCGCGGCGGGCAGCCCGTTCGCTCACCCGGCGCTCTCGCGGACGCCGCCGCCGCACCGAGCCCCGCGCTGCCCAAGCGTCGCCCGGCTGTCTTCAACCGCTTGCTCGGAGGCGTGGCTTCCAAGGCAGTTTTGCAATCGCCGTTATCAAAGATAAAATAAAATACACAGGAAACCTTAGTGAAGAGTCCTGGCAAATATAAAAAATAGAAGTCGGTCTTTTAAAAGAAATGGTAAAACAGGTGTGAGAACTTTCATAAAAAAAGAACAAATTATTTACAAGAAGAGCGTCGTGATTCTAAATGACAAACATGGGGGGAGTGGGACAGAGAAAGAAAGAAAAGAGAAAGAGACAAATTGTCCGAGGAGAGTTGGAAGAAACATAGTGAATGGATGAAGGAAAATTAGAATTAGGAAGGAGGAGAAATACTTAGAGATGAATCCTAAATATTGTTACGTGTGGATAAATATAAACAGCATGCACAAACATTAATTGAACGCTATTTGATACCATTTAAATATTATCCCGCAGAACTACGAAGATGTTGGTAAACAGTGGATTTTATGATTTTGCACAAACCTGTTTTTAAGTCATACGCAAATAAATGTCCGACTTTTACTTCGTATTCTTTTGGCGTACATTTTATTAAGAGGGTGGAACTTTGGGGAACGTGTGTGCCAAGTATTTGTTAATTTCACCAGCTGATGGTTTTGTACGATTTATTAGGCGTTATCGACACAAAACCCAAAACGTACAAATTACATATTAGCAAACGCAAACGCAACCCGCAACACGCCTTACGGTACAGCACGCTGGCCACAGAGCATATTTCGGAAACTGTGCGTCGTAGGTCCTGAAAACTTGGTCGTAGGAAATGCAGCCTGCATCTGCAGGCTCATCGCATAATATTTTTCCCGGAGGTGGTGACGTGTTATTTTCACTCCTAGAAGTTTAAGAGCACGTGCTCTTGGAAATATGAGGCGTCTACGTTTTTGCTGTGCTGTCTTGACAGATCATATGTTACGGCGTTGAAATTGAGACAGACTTAATATGGAAGATTGAGTAACTGTATTGCAGTGACAATTACTGTACTTACAAAGTATCATTTTCGTGATTCGTGATCCAGTCACGTTTTGCGTAGAGGAAAAAAGAAGTAACACAACGTCGGAAATTCGGATCAGTCATATTTTGCAATCGATTGAAGGCATTTCTTACTGAATGTAAAGCAATATAAACTTACTGCTTCTTAGAGTAAGTACCTATTCACCTAATTATCTCATACATCTTTAAGTGTACGATTTGTTTCTCTGTTGTTCTCGTTTCCCAAAACAAACTAATACCGACGATATAAGTAGTTTTTGAAAGAAAATTAATATTTTCTACAGTAGTTCGTACCCGTGAGTTCATTACTCTTGCGTTCCTAAAAAAAATCAAAATAATTAGACTGACAATAGAGCAATCTATTTTTGGGGCATTCGAATAAATGGTTCAAGTGAATAACTGTTGTTATTGTTATGAATTGGTGGATTTTCTATGTACATTTTTGTTTTCACAAGTAAGTAAGTTACAGCTGGAAAGAAGCCACGGTCATTAAATACATTCATTATCCTTTTGTCACATTAAAGTGATGAAGCCATACTAATAAAAAACTCAAAATATTCAGATGCTTTTGTGGTGTGAGAGTTGGAATTTTTGTCAACGTGGTCTTCCCCATGTTGTGACGTCATGTTCTTGGAAGTTTTAGGGACAATTTTCTTCCCTTGTTCCTTCTCATCTTAATTTTCCGACGTTTTTATGGGAACTGTCCTATGGTTTTGCTGGACACGAGTCTGAAGAGAAGTAGACAGTAGCGTGAAGTCATCGTTTTCAAAGAATCTTTTGTTGCCCAATTAGTGCAACGCGTTCGTATCCCACGCTGCTTAGTTCCATTTTTGTACGTGACGGATCAAGTAAAAACATGGAAGCAAAAACGAC
The DNA here is from genome assembly GCA_031308135.1 of Acheta domesticus. Classification (NCBI taxonomy): domain Eukaryota; kingdom Metazoa; phylum Arthropoda; class Insecta; order Orthoptera; family Gryllidae; genus Acheta; species Acheta domesticus. The sequence continues at coordinate 80,428,236 of JAHLJT010000631.1, read as the reverse complement.
ATTCTTTTATTATGTGAAGTCCCGGGCTTCGTATTGCTGTGGAATAAATTGCAATGCGGGGATAACATGATAGGCCAGTCGGCCAGGAAAAATGACTGTCAGAGAAAAAATGAAAAATTAAAGAACAAAGAAACTAGTTACAGCCAGTGATCAACATATGTTTATTATATTTAGTTTCAAGTTTATCTTTTAATAGCCAAAATCGCGCATTGCCCTAGTATTTACCATAATCGCGTATTAGACAGGAAAAGGAATATATTCTCTCTGTAATATATCCCCTCCCATGTTTGTCTTGCCATGAGGCCTCCTGTACAATGATAACTGCAGTATCGGAATTTTACTACTTACGAAGAAACTACTTTGCTTCTCGGTGAAGAGTATAAATAATTGTTCGCTCGGGAAAAATAATAAACATGCTCGAAATGTACAAAATGAGGGTAAAAATATCAACGAAATGTTGCTAGATTGTTGAAGACGCAAGAAGACGTAGACTATTGAAGACGACCTCTTCTTTCGTCACGAAATAGACACAAGAAGACGTCGATTTGTTATGGCTAGAAAACGGCTTACACTGTCTTGACGGCTTGTGACTCTGTAGAGGTCCCATTTGCTTTCTACATCAGAGACAAAGGCTCTCTTCCAACCTGTCGTTTCCATCTAAAGCAATATAACGAGTAAACACTTTTACCTCGAATCGCCTTTGCAAGCTGTCACAGCCCTACCTCGAAAGAAAAGTTACGGGATAAAATCTCTCCTTATGTTGACGCGGAAGAACCACTTGTTTTCCCGCAGATCTCGCTCTTAATATCCTAATAAATCTCAAGATTAGCAATGACGACCTGCAGGCTGCTGCATTTTCTTTCCGGTCTACGTCACAACGCCTCTCGCACCGCGACATAAAGCAGCGTCAAGCAATTGCCATCCCCGGCGTAGCCTATCTATTGTTCTTGCGCCAAGGTGCCTTAGGTGGACAGGCAATTCCAAGGCGGCAGACGCGCCGGCCGCGGCGAGGCGCGGCGGTCGGTCGTTGCGGTCGGCGGTCGCAGGGGCGGGGGGGGGGGTGATGGCGCCGGGGCCGGGGCTCTCTGCCTTATACGCGCGCGCGCTCGCGCCCACGGCCCATCGAACGCGTGACGTCAGCGGTGCGTGGGCTGCGCCGTCGCCGGTGTAAATACGCGACCCTCGCGCCGAGACCACAGCGCCGCCCCCGCCCCGTCCTCCGCTCCCTGCCGTCGCAGGCGCGCCCGTGGGAGCGCCTCCTCCTGTTCCTCCTCCTCCTCGAACAACGGTTCCAGCCGCACGCGCGTGCGCTCCGCTGCAAGCCCTCTCGCCGCCTCACGTTGAAATGATATCCACGCAAATGTGGGGTTCGGCCGCGATAGCTCTGCGACAACACTGTTCCATCCGCAACATTGTTGTTCAGAAGATCCTAATGTTCGAGTTTCAACACAAATGTGGATATTCACACAAATGTGGACCATGATAGCTCTGCGGCAACATCTTTGCATCCGCAGCATCGTTGACCAGGAGGTCTCGAGTTCCGACGGTGGCGGATTTTCGACACTAGTTACATTGCTGGGTCAAATTCAGCCAATAAGAATTTTTGCACACTGCTTTGATCGTTAGTTTTAAGTGGTTTCTTTAATCAGTAGCAGGTGAATGCCAGAGCAGCATCCAAACAAATGTACATCAAACCGCGAGCGATCTTTCGTTTCTCATCCTCGTTTTCCCCCCTCTTCACTTACACCAGGTTCCTTCACTTCCTCTTGTATCTCTCTTCTCGTTCTTTAGCATTTAGAAGCTGGACATTCTTTTTAAAAACTTGTTTATATTTGTAAAATTAATTACGATAAAAGGGGGAAAGTAATAAAACAAATGTCATAAACTATTTTTTACACCCTTTGTATGCTTTGTCTATTTTTTGTATTAAAGTGATGTGTATGATATATAGTCTTTATATTATAGAAAACATGTAAACGGGTCAATGAAGCAAACCACTCTTTTAAAATGTATCGATGCCAGGTTGAGAACCCATGCCTTATTACTCTTTTTTAAAATTTTATTTATAGTCGCATCAACTGCGAGGTTATTAGCGACTATTCTGAAAGTTTACAATAAGATAGTTCTGTAAGTTTACGTAGCATGTTTACTTTATTTATTTATTTTACAATTTTTCATTTTTGTTCAGTGAATTGTGAGACATTACAGTTTATATTACTCCAGTGGTTGGAAATATTTCACTACATGTGATAATTTACACAGTACATATACTTAAAAACAATATTACAGTTTGTATTCCAGTTCGACATTAATTGATTTACAAAATTTTAAATTTTTTTTCTTGTATGGAGCTTGAATGAAGTAAAGCGCCAGTATCAAAGTTCTGTAAGATTGATTGGCGGGATTTATTACACTTTCTTGCACTAAACTACCACACATTTCGTGAGTTTAAGGTAGAGCTTGTCCCAGCTCGGGCAGTGCCCAGCTCGCGGAGATTCCTATACTGGAAAACCCTGCAAGCCGTCATGTTGGTTGGCGCTGTATCTCGTGTTCCAGCATGCAAGGAACCTACCACCTGTTAGGGTATAACATGCACTACGCTTAATGAAGTAATTACTTAAGTAATCGACGCGTCCGAAATCAATAAATGCTCATTCACAGGCATTGATTTCTGACGGAACGCCACGAAATGGCGTTCCGATACCTCGGGAATAATTGTTAAATTATATTATCAATATATAACTATTTCTACTAAATTAATAATTAATTTGGAGCGCGTACCGTCACCTAAAATTTTATAAATCAAGAACTGCTCATACATAAATGGGGTGTATTTGAGGAAGTGGATTGGCGAAAACTTGAGTTTTCAGTCGTCTTAAAAAGAAACATTACAGACAGAAAACAAAAAAACTTTTAAAAATTCAATCAGGTTTCTAAGACTACTGTTTTTAAAGGGACTGTGAAACGTCACTTTTCAGAAAGAACAGTTAGGGCTTCTATCCTGCTTTTCTATCCTGCATCCGTGAAATTTAGTGAATATTGCGGAAACTTGAGGTTTCCTATATTTTCCTATATTTATAGTGATGTTGATACACATGTATTGTAGGAATACATATTCGTCTTTTTAATTTCAGCCATCTTCTGCATCTATCTGTTCACCTGTATTTAAAATTATTAGATTTGTTTTGATGGCTTTAATTTTTTAATAAAAAATAGATAAATTATGTGCCAAATTAAAATGATTCTTCATAAAATCTTCCACAATTTTCATCTGTATTGGATGAACTTGTTCCCTCCCTATTTCATGAAAGATCTAAATAGTCCTTGGGGAGGTTTGAAAGAAATTATTTTTTAAGTAATATTATTTTTGTTCTTGTGGCCTCTCGGATGGTGCGGAGTGAATTCAATTGCCTCCTAAACCGATCGAAAAAGTACATTACATTCTTTTAGGAAGGGCAACAAGTCAATTACATTTATACACAGTATTAATTTGGGATGGAAGTTGTGAGAATAATGATCCTGAAAGATGTAGATCATTTGAATATGGTTAATTTATTTTCGAATAATTTTTGTTACTTTTTTGTCACGGAAATGAGAGAATTCTCTGAGCTAATACGAAAGAAACACGCAACTGCTTTGTTTTCTCCAGTCACCCACTTCGTCAGATTTGACAATATATACATCCTTCTGTACAATATATCTGCAGCTCTGGCCATCGAATGCCCTTTCGTGATTTGCATATTGAAATGGCTTTTAGCAATATAGAATTGTGAAAGTGTTATGGGGTACTGCACTAAACATTTGAGTGCAAAAGACTGACATCCAAGGCAGCTGAATTACCCTAAATTTGAGAGGCGTCGAATATACTTCATCAAATAACCAGAAGGACAAGAAAGGGATTTCATCAGCTTGGGTTCCTCTACGTAAGCTTATTTGAATAAAATGTTTGCTCAGTGTTTAAGATTTATCTAAAATAACCTTTGCACTGAGACCAACTCGTATTTGGAAAGTTACAGCAAAAACTCGAAATCAGAAATAACATAATTTTTCAACTTAACTAACTTTAATTATTTTAGTACCCTATTCCGTGGTTATTATTGAAGAAAAAATATAGAATAATCGAAAACCTCAATATTATATTTTACTGTTGTATTACTAATCAAGATTTGCTGAATTTGCGGAGTTAACCTGTTGCAATCAAGGAAACTTGTGGAATCAAAATTGTTCTAAAGAGAACTAATCGAGGCAATTCGGATTATCCTGATAAACACGCTAAATTCTTGTTCTCAATCAATACACCTTTCAACTTTGGTGGATCATCGCGATGAACCGCTAGTAGATCGTTACAATGAACACAGAAAAGCAAAAGAAACATGTAGAAAAGTTAAACGAATTTGGTGAAAACGTTGTTTCCCTACCTCGCTTTTGGCCATTCTTATCGAGTGAATGGAATAAAGACCACTTGTTTGAAGCTTGTGAACGCTGGCTCCTACTTGCACCAGCCATTGGTTGTTGCTCCATCGGGCATAGTGCCAAATGCCATTCCAGATGTTGTTTTATCTGTGTCAGAATGAGCACGACATGGACAAATTACTTTCGCTTTTATCGAATCTCCATGGCTATTAATCTCTAGAAAATTGTGGAATATTGGAATTAAGTAAACATTTCAGTAGATCTTTGGACGAAGTTTTGTGTCTCATTTAATATAAGATTGTATACCTACATTATTTAATAAAATGTTTAGCTTAACGAATTAAATATACTCATTAATTCCACACAAATTCGTTTTTAATATTCCTACGTGAATCGCACGTGTACAATTAAAACTCTACAATTACCAATCACAACTTAGGAAAAGGGTAAAAATCAGGTAATTAAGTCACTGCAGACACAAAGAATTACAAAAACAGATTACGTAGTTCATCAGTTAGCAACATTTAGGGACAAATATTTAGTTCCTACTTCTTCTATTGCATAGAAGTATTAATATTTAAAATATAATTAAATTGGAAAATGTAACAATAATTACTTGCCTTCCGAATGTTTAGTAAGAAGGTGTTAATCGTCTGGTGCCACCGCCAAGATACTATTTCTTTTCTACCAAAGAACTGTGGTTTTGTGGCATAACTTTTTTTTTAATACAAAATTTGTTAAATTGTAATTGAAATATCAATATTGTCTTTCACACGCAATGTCTTCTTCGCCGACCCGCGGTGGCCGAGATCGTTAAGCCAGTAGTGGCATAGCGATCTCGTACTCAAAGATCGCGGGTTCAAGTCCCGCCTCGGGTATGGTAGTATTTGGGTTCGTCCTTTCACCCCCTGACATCACCATATCATGTCATTACCATATCATCACATAACGTTAAACCAAATAGTGGTCGCTAATAACCTTGATGTTAATGCGACCTAAAGTAACCAAAAAACAAAAACAAAAAAACAAAGCAAAAAAAAAACAACGTATTCTTCAACATTTATAAGTATGGACAGAAGCATCTTGGCTTGCTACTCGCTAATTGTACGATGAAAAATATTTAACATCAATAAATTAAATGTATAAATGTAAAACATTTTTGGTGTAAGCATATTTTATAGTGAATCTATATAAACGTTATATTTACCGGTTCTTAAACGTATGCAAGCAAAACCTCTTCTGAATCAGAAGTGACTCCTGTATCAGAAGTGACTCGCTTTCCCATTTTTCAAGATTCACAAATATATTTTCTTTCATATGTGTCTTTACTTTTGCCAGGATGATTGCTTTACTTTCTCAGCTTCTTCTAATATTTAATCTGGAATATGATCAATATCTTCCATTTTAATGTTGTTTCCTTATCTTTTAAGTCACGAGGTGATCATAAATTCATATTACAAGATCTAACAAATCGTGTCTTTTTCAGAACGAATATATACCTCAAATGGTAAAGAAGTATACATTTTAAAAATTAAAATTATTCTTAAATGGAAAAAACATTGAACGTAACTTGTAGATAAGGTTAGTGCACTAGTAGTGTATTCAAGAAAAAGAGCGATGATAACGGGTTTCTTTATTTTTCGTGAGTCCAATTGTACACTTCTTTATCCACTAGTTTCGTTATTGTAAATGTGTACTTCTAAACTCGAGGATTAGAAAATTCGCTGTTATAAAACCACTTTTTCTGTTGATAAATTGTGTGTATTGCAAACAAGTATGCGAAAATTATCTTGAGATTTTTTTTGTATTCATACATGTAAATCATTATTTTCGTTTATTGCTTATTGATTGGTAACTTGCAATTTGCAGTGCGCTTAGTCAAGTTCACTTGGCGGGACGCGTACGCAAAGTAAAGTAATGGACCGCCATGAATCAACATGGCTGACGTGTCCGGATATTGAGAATAATTCCAAAAGCGTGCATGTAAAGTTTTCATGAATTCATACTAAAATTGGTATTTACGTCACTAGTACAGAAGGCCAGTGTTTTGACATAAAGAGTGACAGCAAACGAGACAGTATTTATTACGAACGGGGGCGGGGACGCGGCGGGGACATATATTTACATTTGAGTGCATAATTATAGAGATAGTGATACGAATTTTCAGATTTACTATTTGTACTTTTATAAAATAAATTATTATCGAAATTTTGAATGTTCCTTCGGAGAAGTTTTGAAATACATTCGTTGCCGTTGCTCACCTTCATCCAGTTTTAAAAACTTCAGTTCCAGAATAATACACGTGCTGTTTTGTAGATTTCGTGTGTATTTTTTACCATCTCGCTGTTCGGTCGTCGTCCGTCCCTCGTGCCTTCTAAAAATAGGAAGCACCTATAGCGCGGAGCGTTGTTGACTTTGGCTGGAGGGTGCTTCCTTTCGCCGGCGGCGGCGCGCGGCCGCGCGAAAGAGAAACCCCGGCGGGGCCCCCGCACCCACCTCTAGCCCACCGCCAGGCCGCGATCACTTTCTCCGCGAGAGGAGCTCTATTTCCGGGGCGCCGCTCGGGTTCGGCGCGCCCGCGCGCCCGGGGGCGCCTCGCGGGGGCGGCGCGCCGCACTGGGCTGCGGGCGGACGGGAGCCTCCGCTCGCCGCGCGAGCGACCGCCGGCCATTGGGCAAGGGCGAGATTCGGTCGCGAGTGTCCCTTGAGGTATGCTGTTGTATACTTCGATTTATTTAGAGTCCATTGGCGTTTATCAGCTGTTACGGTGCCGTCCAATCTGGAGCTTAAACGTCACTATACTGCGATTTTCGTAACTTTGCCCCTGACAGGAATCAGCTGTTTCGCTGCCATCCAATCGGGGGCTTATATTTCGCGACAGTGACGTCACTATGGTGACGTTCAAGCTCCCGAATGGATGAAACCGTTAACAGTTGATTCCTGTCAGGGGCAAAGTTACGAAAATCGCAGTATAGTATACTTGGATTTATTCAAAGCTGATTCTGACGTAAATCAGCTGTTCCTGTGTCATCCAATCGGAAGGTTGGACGCCATCATAATGACGTCACTGTAGTGACGTGCAAGGTCCCGATTGGGTGGCACCGTAACAGCTGATGACCTGCCAGAGACAGTTCTGTATAAATCGCAGTGTGCTGTAGGAACAGCTGATTTACGTCAACGGACTCAATGTTTAAATCGGTAGTATAGTGAGGTCGTGCTTCCCGTACTTATCGCATGCTCGTGCGTTTAGGATAATGAAAGATGTTTTACGGGTTGATGGGAGAGTGAAAGATGTATAAAGCAAGTGAGCGTTTCGTGATGAACAGGGACGAAGGTGGGGATTACCAGGAAAATTGGAGCCATGTCGCATCTAAGTGTTTTCGTTGATTAAGGTTTCAACCAGCTGATCGATCATTGAAAAATACTCCCTGCGTTTGGACGTATTTAAAAATACTGTTCGAACTCGCGAATCGCAAGTTTTCTAGCAAGATTAGGCCCCATTTGGATTGCGGGTAGTACATGCTGTAAAATCTCGGGTGTGAACTTGGAGTGGTAATATAGTGTTGATGGCACCAGCATTTCCACTTCTGTTGTCTGGGGCACACTTGGAGTGTGTCGCTCTGGGGAAAAATCGAATGCCGGATGACACTACGAAAGCAATGGATTGGAAGTACCATATAGGCCGTGGTGGTAACTGAGGGTGGTTCTGACAATGGAGGTAAGAGAAGGGCAGCAACAACTTATCCAAGAGGTAAGCACTTAACCAATATTTCGGTGTTACTTAGGAATCATGACTCTAGGTTCCTAAAGTACGTAATACGTACGCGTGAATTGAAATTTACCAATGCCAGTCGAGTTTCTCGAGCTTGGTCCTTAAGTAAAAGTTAGACCGCCCCGGAAGGTATCTGCTCCCAAAAATACGCTCCCCGCAGCGGCCGGTCCCTTCTCCGCCCCTCACCTATTGCTGTGCGCGCCATCGTAGCCTCTCTGGCGGCTGCTAGCAGGTGGCGCGGGCGCCGCCCCGCGTGCGCCGCCGCGCCGCCACCCCCTCCACCGCCACCACCGCCGCCTCCGTCGCGCAGCTGCTGTTACGCAAAACGGCGCGGCGGCGGCGCGGCCGCGACTGCTTGCTCTCGCGCTTACGCAATTGCGCCGCTCGTAATTCTCGGGCCGCTCGCGCCTCTCACCTCTCCCTCCCCCGCCCTCTCCCCCGCGCGCCCTCTCCCGCTCCGGCGCTGTTGCACGCTCGCGTCATATCGGGCGCTTCGGGCAAGGGAAGGGGAGGAACGCCGGCTGCATACGGAAGGGATAGGCGGGATCCATTAGATCACCTAGGCCTTTGTATTCGATGTATCTAAACCGGTGATCTCTTAGCTGTTCATGGTATTCTAGGGTTTCCATGAAACCTCTCGCGAGGTTCTCTACTGGGCCTCTTCAGGGGCTCCTTGAACCGATATAAAAAAAATTAATTTGAAGGTCATGAAAGAGAAATTTAGTAAAAGCATATACTCTACTTACAACTACTGATTTTGTTTAATCAGGGATATGAACTTATCCAGGAAGATTAAAACTACTGACATACTGTTAACTACCTTACATTGAGAATTTTTGAAATATACCTGGCCATTTTTTAAAATTTCTCTCCTAGAATAGAGAAAAACAACAATTAAAGCCTAGTTGGACATATTGAAATGTAGTATCAAGTAGTAAATCATATTATTTTGCTATCCCAAAGAAGGGCTAACATTGAGAAGGCCAGAGCGGATTTTTGTCTTTATTATTCGGAGGAGGACTACTAGACGATCCAACAAAAGAATGTAGACGTGGAAGAGAAGGCCCTTGTGACGCACAATTCGTTTTGTTCACTCTCCAAGAAGTCAACGTTCGTCGTTTAATAATGTTAGTTACAGAGAAACGATCGATTATTTTTCGATTTCGATTTTTTTTTAAAATAAGTTTAATGTTTGTTAAAATAAAATTTCTCGGTACTACATATGAGGTTAACGGAATACAATCTAAAAATCTCTGTATTTCGTACGAAAGACTCTGTCAGAAAGATTCGGAAATTAATGACGCTACATTTTTGAAGAGGGGGTCACTACATTTACTCCACCTACCGCACTGTAAGTGAAACAATATGGATAGTTTGTGTCGTTGAAATAAATACATGTTATGAACTTCAGAAGGGTTTAGAAACGTCACTGAAGAGATATTTTGTTGAAGGATCTGTGCTCCGGCTATCGCTTTAAAATAAGCAGCATTTCAGTGGATTGGATCACATTCGTTAATGACTGAGAGATATTTCTGAGCATTTACGTGTTTAGTGAGGTGTTTGGTGAATAAAAATGTATACCAGATTCTAGCTTAAAACAAAATCTTAGAATTCATATTCCGCAATTATTTCCGTCAAGGATACTATCTTCCTTTTATCCTGTTCACTGTAATGGTTAAAAGATTAAATTTGTTTTTATATACATATTGTGGGACATGCTCAAGTGTCAAAATAAAAAAAATGTTGAAAAACAAAGTAATTTGTGTCTTTCAACCTAAAACTTTGCATAGTGAGTGTTAAACAACAGAATGTTACATTCGAGACCACGTTTCCAAAAAACGTTCTCCTACTCCTCTAAATGTTAATTTTCGCAACATTTCGAAACGGAGATCTTAAAGAACCTATCGTACTACTAAGATTAGAAATTTTTTATTTCCAGTATAACTTAATAAATCGCGGCGTAGTGTTGAGTCTGTTGATTTGTCTGTGTTGGGATCTCGATACAGGTGAACTGAGGAACGAAATGTGTCTAGTTGCACCAAGTATCGAAAAATATCATTGGCATATTTTAAATTGCTACATTGTCACGTCCTCAAAATGATTAATTGCGCATTCATAATTTTCTTCGTTGCTTTCCATTTGCATAACTTGAAAGTATTCAGTGAGGTCTCCTGTCATTAATCTTAATATTGACGGATGACAATGCCCTTAATTGAACGTGATCTATTTCATTTCGGACAATTGAGTGAGATGGCTTATCACATGATTATGTTGCATATTCGAGTGATTGCGTCATATCCCTTTCTTGTAATGTGTCGATGAAGGAATTTTTTTGTGTGTCAAAATTAATTGATATTTAGACTTTTAATTTTACTTATAATGTGGGTTTCACCTCATGAGTTTATATTAGGGGCATAAGTACAACAGTCATCTAAACATGCGACTTCAAGCTCGCTAATACCGCATGACCTCATGCACTAACTTTAATAAATCATATAGGTACTCGAGAAAAAAAATGAAGTTACGTGGGAAATGTTTGCGTAAACTGAAACTGGATTATGTAGCCAAGAAATGTAACATTCTTTTAAATTCTTTTTCTTATTCTCGTTTTCCTGACTGTGTATAACCTTGATCTTGGTGAACAATATTTAGAGAACCCTCCCCCATCAAAGCTGAACCACAGTAATCCGTAAATTTTAATCGTCTTGTTATAAATTTGCTCGCATATTTTCAATTTAAGAGACTTTTCTGAATCGCCAATATATTCAAGGTCAGATAGAGGAAACTGTTAAAGCTGAGCTGCTTCCTTCTCGTGCATTTGCATTTTAAATTTAAATTTCTCGGCTGACGGGCCGCCAACGTAGCCTTGTTACGGCGCGTGGGTGGTCGTTGATCCAGAAGTGAAAGTGCATTTGGAATTAGATATGTCGCCGTTAGGCAATGAGAAGTGGACACCCGCCTACATTTATCTTTATTTTATATTCCAGCCAATGGGTACTCAGAAGGAGCCCCCGTTCCCCTTCCGCACGCCTCCAGTCCCACGTACAAAATTCTAGAACTTGGCCTCGAGCTGGGCCGCCATATTGGATTGTTTGATCGAGATATATTTTTGTTTGGCACTTTGAGAGATTGGTTCTCTACTCAGCGTTTTATGAGATGTAGACTCCACCCTTGTGCAATTTGTCAGTATCCTTTTTCAGTCTCCAGCTTCGTTTGCGTTTAATACATAAGAAATTATATTTTAAGAATATTACTTGCATTACATGACTTCTCTTTTTAAGTTGTATTTTGAATATTTACACAGACATCTCATTTTCGTAGAAATTATTTAGCTTACATTTATGCTTGTTTTTCGATCGTCTTCGTTCCACATATTGTGGTTTGAGTAGATTCGTAAACGTTCGATACAATATTCTTAAATCATTCGTCTATGACAAAATACATATGAATTGAATCAATTTTGTTTGTGTATTCATTAGAGCGCGCGTTGCGAATAATCGTAATCACACGTGAATTCAATTATGTACTGAAATCGTTCTCTGTTCTTTCTGTCGTGTTGCTCGTCTATCGCGATTCATCCAAATTTTGTCTCTCTTAGTGTCGTATGTTTCGTATGCGTGGTACCACCATGGCCCTCCACTGCATTCGTACGTTGTCGCGCAGTGCCAGCAATGAGAGACGTCTCGTGCGTTGCAGGGAGGGGAGCGGCGTCCTGCGGCCTTCGGGGAGGTGCGCCGTGGCCGCCGCCGCCGTCGGCGACAGAGCAGCCGCTTCCGTCGCCTCTGCGATGGACACGCTGATCTTCGGAAACGTCACAAAGTAAGCAAACATTCATGCCAGTGTTCGTGAGTTTTGTTCTTGCTCAGGAGGCCTCTGGAACGATGAAGAGAAAACACCCGCTGTGAGCATCGCCTCTGGTCCGATACAATTTTCTTTCAACTGTATCCTATACGGAAAAGAATTGATCTGTTAACGTAAGATCTGATAAACGTAAAGACTTAATACTTGAAGATGGAATTAAGCATTTAAAATAATCTAGGCCCCCTCTTATGCCTTAGTTCCCTTGTAACAGTTTGAATTCAATTTCGTTCATCGCAGTGTTTTCATTGAATTAGTGTGTGTGTGTGTGTGTGTGTGTGTGTTCAATATATGCGAATGACTATTCCCAGTGTAGGATTTATTTATTTTTATTTAATTTATTCTGTGCAATGAAAATATTCAATATCACATCATTAGGTTGTATTTTATTCAGTTAAAAATTTAGTAGATGGATCAACTTTTAGTTAGCTTAAAGTCTACGAAAATGTAAATTCAACTCTAAGCAAAGTATACATTCCAATTTAAGAGATGCTTTCATTGTGAAGAAAGATGTAACATTCACTACCGTATGTCAGTCTGATATTTTCAAGTTTTTTTATTATGAAAATGGCTGATGTATTTTTTATTGGAAGTTCATGATTGCTCAAGATCACGTATTGTTGGTGCAGAAGAATAGTGAGATATAAAAAAATCGTAATTTTTTAGTTAAACAAAGAAATGTTAAGAAAACTGTATTCTTACTGGTATAAAAGTCATAAAGATACTTTAGAAAAAAGCCGGTAGATATAGTGAATCACTTCGAGTCTTGGCGCAAAATAAATGTCGGGATATCGTCAAAAGTATTCTCCTGCAAAATGACAATTTTTAAAAAGTATCAATGTTTTTTGCTCCGGCGGTATGACGAAAGCCTACCGCACGCCGTCATCGGAACTTCTTGAAGCAACTCGTACTTTCCTCCCGTACTCACCCGAAATAAAATCGCCAATAACCGAGAACCACATTTGTCATTAACCACGTGATATCGTGTAGAACCTAGGTCACCAGGTCACCGTACGTGGCGAAAGCAATGACTCGCACTCGAGTCCCTTCCTAGCGGCCATCTGTCGTATAACGCTTTTGACATTACACGTCAGTGATTACCTGCAAAATTATCTGCAGGTGGTAGGAGCACGCCTTGCCCCACTGTAGCATGTCCGGAGCGTGTGAAATGAAGGTAACGATCCTGCGCAGCGTTCTCCAAAAAATGGATATTTTTAATCTGTGAGAAAGAGGATGTGTACGAAAAATAAAAAAGAAATATGTGTTGCTAATTGTTACTAGCCTATCACCATTTGAATGATCAATTACATTGGACTTTTTTTCCGTACAGGAAATGCAATGAATTCGTGATGAGACCTTGTTACTGTGCAACAGGAATATTTAATAATTAAAATTGTTCAAAGCTTTAGTCATTGCGACCAGGAATCATACCTGACCTAACAGGTTTATGCCCAATGCCTTTTATCACTAAGCTATGGAGACTGGGCATTTTCATAGACACATCTATTTTTCGTATTTTTGGTAAACATTGTGACAATGCAACTGGGCCTAAACCATGTGACTCGGGTTGGATTGCTAGTCAGAGTGGCTAATCATTTGAACAATTGGAAGGAAGTATCTCTTGTATTACTCTTCACTGCAGAAAACATAGTGTATGTGATAAGATCGACATCAGCAAAGGAATTTCACTTGGCTATTAATATATCGCTTTCTTGACGATGTCGAAACTCATGTTTCATTGAACGATATATTAAAAATTATTTCGACTTGGAACGCACCTCCGAATAATCCTGAACGTGATGAGATGTGGGTGATGTTTCTTAAAATATATCTTTCAAAATAAGAATTGCCCGACAAAATATTTCTTCTTCCTCGCTTGGCGGGAAAATTGAGGCGAATTATCTTTCAGTGTTTTAATTCTTACAGAACATTTCAAAAGAACCCAGCGCATTTTTGGACTGTGTGTTCTTATCTTCTTAAAGATATACATAATCTTAAAAAAAAACCACGAAAACAACAAAAACAAAACACATTCATCCTAGTTATTAAACTCGCGTTGGACTGCTAAAACGCGATACATTTGCAAATTACACTGCTAATCCGACAGCTCACGAGCGGGATTAGGGCGCCCGCCCTTCGGCGCTGCCGCTTCGCTCGTGCTCCGAGCGGAGGTGCTCGTGGATGCAGAGAATACACTGAACGGCTGCCAACATTTATTATCCTCTTTCCCAATATCTCCGCCTGGCAGCATGCTGCCCTTGAGAAATGGTATCAAGTGAATACATTATGTTGTTTTGTGAGCATAGTACTGTTGGTTTTGGACTGCTATTTCCCAACATTCAAAATGGCGTATTATTCAACTACAAGTAAAATGGCGGAATTGACGATGCAAAGGAAAGTGCTGTATCTAGGATTAGTTTCTCCAGCGACGATCCCCCTGCAGATCTAGGCGCCCAGGCGGCATGATTGGACGCATGCTTCGCTAGATGTAGGAGGACAACTCTCTCCTGCGACACTTGGCCATGCGCCTCTGACTTGGCCACAAATGCCTCCTTTTACCTGGTACAATAAAACTGGTGAACATTTAACCTTGTTTGATGTATTCCCACTCAGATTCGCTGGTCATGTAGGCGAGTGGTCGGAGACAATTGAGCTCACGTTCGAGATGAATGCCACGTCGCGACGTGAGATGTAAAAAAAATGAAATGGTAGTACGTATACGTGTGAATTAATTTGTGAATTTCTGTAACCTTAACTGAAAGTCGAAGTTATTGGGCAAGAACATTGTCAATATCGAATTTGTGTTCCTTGTAACAGAATTTGTATTTGATTGAATTGGTTTATCACCTCTCTTCATGATAGGTGCGATTAGAAAAGAAAATCGGGAGTCTCTTGTAGGAATTCAAGGCGGGATTGTGCACATCAAAAGTGAACGTACGAGTTATATTGTATTAGCCCCATTATTTATAAATACAAATTTATGTTTATGTAATGTTTTTAATTTCAACCAGTCTTGCAACATCATCTTTATTTCTTCATTCTCTTCACTAAGAGGTCAGGGCGTAATACACAGTCCTAAGATTTAAGCTTTGGGTGTCAACATTCAATAAATATCGACAGTGCTTTTACTTTTCAACAAAAGACATTGCTCTCTGTATGTCTGTCATCAAAACAAAGAAATTAGCAAGAATAAATGCCAAGTTTGCAGAATAACTTTTCTATTTGTCTACATAAAAGCGAAACCACTTCACTAGGTTTATTGTATATACATTATGCAGACATGGTATTGCATTTATTTTTATAAATATTGCTTACAAATCAACTTAATGGATTTCTGTTTAGTTAATTCTTTCCCGCCTGTATTCTTTCGCGCCTTATTATTCTTTCCAGCTTTATTATTCTTTCCCAAAGAATATAATTTATAGGTTTTCCTTAAAATATATTGTTGAACACTTTAACAGTGGAAATCTTTATTGCTTTGCATTAATAATATGCAAAAACTACTTCTTTGCTACCTCGTAATTCCTTTAAACGATGCTGAATTTATATGTTTCTGAATTCCGAGATTTCCGTGCCCATTTTTATTGCGGCGACGGCAGGCTGAGCTGACGAGGGCGAGGAAAGCTCTCCTGGCAGCGCTGAGCGGAGCTGTCGCGACGCGGCGCGGCGCGTCGCAGGCGCTGCTGGACAGCCGCTGGGGCGACGCGACGCGACGCGACGCGACGACGTCCTCAAAGGCGGAGATGACGGCGACAGCGGCGACCGGTTTCCACTTGATCTCGTTATTCCGCGTTCGCACCTGATCGCGTTTTTATTTTCGGCAGCGTTTCGTTTTCTGTCACCATTCAACATTCCCGGCCGCTCCGCGCTGGCTCGGAGGAGCCTGGAATGTAAATCGCGACTCGTTTAGTGGGAATTCTGTGTGCGCGTGGGAACCGCACTGTCGTTGGCATGTTTCGTGGATTTTTTCAAGTCACTTGACAGGTTCGTGTTAACATAGCATTCCAGACGTTCGCGTTGGAGAACACGTGGGAGGTGAACGATCCCCTGGCGAGACTTATGAACCAGCGCGAATTCGTGTAAGAAACGGAACAAATTAAAATTAGGAATGGTTATTTTATCGTGAATATCGGTAAATATGTCCTATTAATACAAAATAATACTTTCTCATCCACTGTATTAATAGTTGAAAATTTGATTGAAATTGGTCTCAAAATGTATCATTTATTAATATTAGATATTTTTCATTTGTCAATCACTCAAACTAAATGCATAAAATTGAAATAGTTATAAAAATGGAAATAAATAAATGTGCCGGCAACAGTTTGTATGTTATAGGAAAACAATATACTGCAATAAAAAAGTGACCATTAAAGCACTTCGCCATACTTTTCCGCTAGCTTCATTTTCTGACGTCTTAAACAATCTTGTCTTCTGTGTATGATTTGATGCACTTCACATTTCTGCGTCCAGGCACTTTGAGAATGCACCGTCGATTCCTTTGCGCAGTGCGCCTTTGCTATATTGGTCCCATGAATTTATGACCGGATGCAGGTACAGAAATATACAGGCGTTATTTCAGATTCAATAGCTTTGGTAGAGCCGTTGGCAGGCTTCATTCATTGTATGCAACTGGTTTTTAGATTGCGGTCGTCTTCGTTTGAGCAGCAGAGGATATATCTCGGAGTCTTGCAATTTTATGTATGATGGGAATATTTTACTTCAAACGTTATATTCATTAATTACATTTCTTCTTCCTGGTGTACTGTGAACTTGTTACGATACATTATGTAATTTATTTATATTGATACTTTCTAAACAACAATTTGAAATCTAAAATGCAAATTTATAAAATTTGAAAATGGTCGGTATTAAATATAATTGATTCATCTATATTATCTATATTACTAATTTCGAATGCGCGGATAAATTGAGAGAAAACTAAGCAGCCTAAAGCCAGATGGGAGTTAACAACGGTTTCTTTATCCAGCCGCACGGGAGAAATCCAAAAATAAATGAAACATTAGATTTTACTAAAAAATTCAAATATTTATCTATGTTATTCCACCTATTCTTATAGTGCGCGCACCTGCTGAATTATCATAAACAGTGCATCACTGCTGTGGATAGAGCTGATAACATGCGATAGCAAGTCTGTGAAGAAAAGCACGCTCCTATTAAATATTTGCTATTCACATGTTGCGTTAAGGAACTTCATCTTTTAGGGTATTTGTGGTATGTAAGGAAATGTTCTGATGCTAAAATTCTATATTTTATTATTGCAATTTACTAATTGCGTCTAAAGAGGAAGTGCGAATCGATTTCTGGCAGTCGTCTTTACCTTTCCCTTGTTTCTTTTCGTTATTCAGTCATTGCAAAATAGAGCCGAATTATGCCAATTAACCGAGCGCTTTAGCATATGAAGTCGAGTCATTCGATATGTTAAATCGGACAGACGTGAAACATGACAGTAAATTAAGTCGTGGTAATACAGTCCTCTTGGTAAAACCCACTTGCTTCGTCTCAGGGAGCCACAAAATGGATTTTAACAAAAAAATCTCGACCTCGAAGTTTTGGAACAATTCCAATAATTTTCCTTTAGAGAAGGAAGATTAATAATATTCGATTGGGTTGTGAAAATAACATCCCTACACAAAATATGGTTCTGATTATTACCAGACGATTGCCGGAACAGAACAGTAAAACAATAGGCAATAGAGACCTTGCGAAATACTTTCTACATTACCCTTTTGTAACTCCGATACTGAAGGTCGGACGATGGGCTCATCTCCCATAGCCACTGTCTAAAAAATATACTCAAAGTACTGTGAGTAACCGGATGTTAGGTCATACTTCACGGAAGGACATAGCACAAATAAAAAAGGAGAGCCAAATTATCCAGCTGTCTTCTGATGGCCGATCCCCCTTGATATTAAAGACACGTGTAATACAGCGAGTACGCAAAAGATAATGTGGATAGTTGCTGTGTTCATGTAGAAACTACAGAAAGTTCTGCCGAGAATTCAAATCGTTCGGTTTTTCCCGTCCCCTCGGCTGATTTAATGCTATACTGTATCTTCGAAATAGCTGTACCATTTCCAGTGTCATTTTTATAAACCATTGGGAGACCTTTAAATTCATTGCTATCAAAACGTTTAAGATTTATATCCGGGCCCCGAACATTCCATCGCCCACTCGTTCCTCGGGCGACACAGGGCGCGCGCGCGCGACTCGGCGCTCGGGCCGTTTAAAGTTTAAATCTCCGCTGGGCCGGCTGATGCGGGGGCGAGGACGGCGACGCGGCGCGGCGCGGCGTGTCGCTCGCCCACGCGTCGCGGTGCGTCGACCCGCCCCGCCCAGCCCCGCCCAAACGCCCGCGCCCGCGCCCGCCTCCGCTGCTGATCGGCCCGCGCCGCCCATGCGTTCCGGCGGAGCCCCACCCGCTCGGACGATTGTCGCGAACACGGCCCGAAATGCGTGCGTGGGAAAGAATCGTGTCATTGGAAAATGCGTAAGTAATAACAAAAATACAACGTTTAAGCTAGAAAAAGTTACTGATACATATAGTTTAAATAATAGTTTCAAGTAAAAGGATTTAGTGATCAAATAACACAATTTCCACGCTGAGTTTAAAGCGCTACAAAAATCTGTTGGGTTTAGTTAGCGTTTAATAAAATCGCTTGTTAAATACATGAAATAATAAATATGAAGTTCAGCAGATCCTATTTTAATGTTAGCGTCATTAGATTCATTTCATAGAGTCTTACCTTTTGAGTAATAACGACTATAATCAACTATTCAAGGTAAAATATTATTTGAAAATTTTATGAAATTTCAAATTCTTGTATCGCGACTGATAAATTTACGATAACGATTTTGTCGAGTTCTAATTTCTTTGTAAATTTTTTACTTCCCCCCCCCCCTGTCAGTGCCATCACCGAGCCCCTTGACTAGCGGGGCCTTGGGCGATCGCCCGGTCTGCCCATGCGTAGTGCTGGCTCTGTCGGGTATGATGCATGTATTACGAGTTCGAGTTGTTGACAGCAAGCTACCGGCCGGGAGAAGTGGCTCAGAGCATGAACGGATGTCGCTGCTGTGCATCTGACCGGAAGGTCCTAGGTTCGAGTCCCGACGGTGGCAGGATTTTCGACTCTAGCTTGTCAGCTGGGTCGAATTCAGTCTCTGTCTGGAAGAGAATTCTAGCGGCCGGCTACTCTAATCGGTAGTTTTTAGTGCTTTCTCCGATCAACACCAGGCGAATGCCAAATCAATATATTTTTAATACTGATTCATTATAATACGAAAGCACATTGCTTCTGATGGCTGGTGAACTCCGTACATTTCCTGTGCGTGACGTGTACCTTCTGACAGAATAGGTGTGTGAGCACACTTGCAAAATCCTTGTGCTCATTTCCGTGTGGTTACGCTGTTCCATGCCACGGTCGCATACACACGCGAATGCGTTGTTACTTAATCAAAACTTTCAAGGAACTAATGAAAAGAAACTAAGAATGTTTAAAGAGCGTAGCCTACCGGCGTTTCAGAAATTTTATTTTCTTTCTTCTAGGAACGTTAAACGCCTTTCTGCAGTGAAACTTTAGAGAGTTGGTATTACAGCTGCTGCTACTACTACTTTTTTTATTTATTTACGTCAAAAACAGTTAAAAACTGTGTGTGACGAGCTATGGGGAGAAGTGAAATTTGTGCACGTTTTCATAATTCTGTGATATCTATCCTAAAACATATTCTAGTCGAATTTTGAAAACAGAAAAAGAGCGGTGTTTTTCAAGTTTTGTTGACAAAATATTCGCTCCTATATAATAAAATATATTTTCAAAGGTAAATTAGCTATAAATTCCTGCCCTGAACCCTAATGTTCTTCATGAAAGAAAATACTTTTTGCCGCGATAATATGGAAAACGGTAATTTGAATAACTATATTTCCCACTGAAATTCAGAAGACGTGCACAAAGAATGAAGTTACATTTATGTCCAGAAGCAAAACAAGGGACCCTCTCAGCATTTGCTCAAAGGATCAGGGAAACTGGACGAAAAACCTGATCGAGATGGGGGCCATCAACCCAGAAACTGTGGTATTATACTTGTTACGGGTTCTTTAGAATTATACAGTACAAATGATAAATAATTACATTAACTATCATTGTTAAAATTAATGTTACTTTCCTTTTTGATGCTCGGTACAATCTCGAATTGTATAGAAACAGTTATGCAGCAGAAAAGATTTTACTTGGGACTTAAACTTTTCTATCGAATTTAATCGTTTAATGTCATCTGGCGAAGTGTTGAAGAGTAATGTACATGAATTGTATGTGAATTTTTTGTAGGAGCTGTTGATACTGGCACCTGGTGAATATGATTACTACGTCGTGTGTTATACTTATAGACATCGGCGTTTGCTGAAAATGTATTCCCGCCCTCAAGTAAGTCATTTTTGACAAAAACTACTGATTCGTAAATCAGGAGACAAGGTAATGGTAAAATTCCTAGATTAATAAAGAGAGACTTACAAGAATCACGTGGGTTGGATTTGCTTATTATTCCTACAATTCTTTTTTTGTAATCTGAAAGTCTGGGAGCTATAAGATGTGTTTCCCCAGAATATTATGCCATATCTCAGGCGGGAATGAACATTGGCAAAATATACTCAACGAGCAGTATGAAGGCTGACGGAATTTGAAAGAATTCTGAACGCGTAGCATAGTGAACTTAATTTTGTGTTCAATACATTACTTCTACTAAGTTTAATTTCAAAGGTAATGAGACATTTTAAATTAATGTGTTTTACTACTTTCTATAATAATAGTAATAATAAGAATACGTATTTAATAATAATAATAATAATTATTATTATTATTATTCCAATTTATTAGCGTCATTGAACATGGGAATTTTGAGGAAGGTATGAGACGATCGCGTTGCTGCTCTGCAAGTTCACCTCTGGTGAAAAAACGCGTGTTCTAAGAGAGCGTACAGTCGCGGGGCAATTGCGGGGAGCGCCACATGCTATTTCCGCCACAGGCCCAAGACGACCTCATCCCCGATGAGTACAGGCGGGCGCATGCGGCGAAGCAGCCTGGACCACGAGCCGTGTGCTCGGCGGCTGGCGAAGATAGTGAGGGCCTCTCCGAGCCGCGAAAGTGGAAGAAGGTGGCGATATGTAGTGCCGTGCAAGAAGCTTAGATGTGTAGCGGGTGAAACAGCGCAAGAGAAGGTACAAGAGCCTTAGACATTATTCAAGAGAGAGAGAGAGACAAACATCTCGGGCAGAGATATAAATCACAAACGAATTAGGCAGGTTAGGAGATGTATATTTGTATATAGTTAGATCAGTTTGAAATAATAATAAATAACATGTAAGTGTAGGAATAGTTCGTGGTGAGTAACCTAGTATATGAAAGACCATAAGAACAGAAATCTAAATAGGGAAAAGCACGAATAAAGAATAACCTCGGCGTCGAGTAAAAGCTACGAACTTTATGCATACATATGAATACTTTACAATCTGTACTTAATGCGTACATATGGAGACTATAAGGATGCCGTCGTTATTATGTAATCGAATTGAAGTTACGTTGGATGTCCAGATTCATTTAAAATCACGGATTTGAAGTAACCATTGTATAAGCCGTTTTTGGACACGCAACTCCATGCCCAGATAACTGATTTTCTTGTTATGCTCTTTTACATATCTTAAATGAAGTTATCCCACAACCTACGTGTGTTCGTCCATTACTCCCGAAGACTCCCTTAGACCCTTTCCTGACTACAGTTCCGAGAAAGAGACATGTTACCATTCGACACGCTCTGGTGTGCTGATGTTGAACTGACACTTTTTCCCGTGTTCTTTTAAGAAGTTATTCTTTTTGTTAATAAACTTACGTAGTAGAATTGAACAGTGTGTCTAGGGGAATGAGAAGCATGGGAAGAAATTATCATATAGTTGATAATTAGTTTATAAGAGGCCAAATAAGTCGAGGTCATCTCAAAATAATCGCAAGTGTTAATGAAAAGTTCAATTAAACGACATGTGTGCATGCTGATGGGTTCATAACAACACGAAAATAGACAACTGTTCAGGCGGCATTCGGATGAGGATCTCTATCGCCGTAAGTTGGGGTGGCTGCGTGGTATACAACCATGCTTGAAATTCACTGTAATCTAGAAAAAACATATTTTGGGACATTTTAAGCACTTTAAAAGTTTTTATAGGAGGGACGAGGCAACTAGAGGCAATTGATAGCTCATTCCATTCCTTACGGCGAGACGAATCGATTGACATTATTTTGGCCAGGTCCTTCCAGTATATTCTGGAATCATTCATGAAAAGTGTTTGGGAGGTTCCAAGCCAGTTAACAAAAATGAACCACTTAATTTCTGTACTGCCGTTCCGTTATAACACGAATCATTACAACTTTATTCATGAGACTGATATCATTAAACATAATGTGTAACCTAATGAAATCTGATGAAATAAAAGAGTAGGAGTAATATTTGGATCCATTTTTGAGGGAAATTATCGATTATCTTGATACATTTCCTTCAATATTTAGATCGTTGTTCTTCCTGACACGAAATTCTGATTCACAGCATATTCTCCGCAATAAACCGCATTTCATAAAGCAACAAAAAAAAAATAACAACAAATCTTGAATAACTCTTCAGGCGGCGTTCGGATGCGGTTCGCCTACGCCGGTCATTGAGGTTGGTACATGTCCACAACCTGAAAGAACCAGCACCCACCGAATTGAAGACGCCGGACCACACCATTTTTTAAAAATTTTGTTTGGTTGATGTTGTCCTAGGAAAATAATTATTAATAAGTACAATTTATTTTATTTTCAACCATTTACAGGTGGTCTTTCTTTGAGAACCTCTTCTCCCAAAGTCGTATAAAAATTCCCCAAGTTGTTAGTTTAAAACGATAAAAATCATAAATTAAATATATTTGCGGAAATAAAATGTTTTGTTAAGGCTACGTGTTCCCTTTCAAAATTTTCAGGGCCGCTGCTTCCCCTCCCCTGCGCGCACG
This sequence comes from Acheta domesticus, assembly GCA_031308135.1. NCBI lineage: Eukaryota > Metazoa > Arthropoda > Insecta > Orthoptera > Gryllidae > Acheta > Acheta domesticus. Next base: position 80,405,143 of record JAHLJT010000631.1, on the reverse strand, counting down.
TCAATACTAATGGGTACTTTTTCATATCCTATGTCCAATGGACTGTCTCTTGAAATAGGGTTAAATTGCCTTTTTGTCTTAAACTTGCGTAGCACAAATACGTGTTTTTGCTTATGAAAATTCTTTAAAAACATTTAAAGCGTCGGAGGCGCCTTAAATATTTCACAGAGGCAACATCTCAGGAAAAGACGGCAGCTTGAAGTTTACGTACTATAAGGTATACGTATGTATTACGTATGTTTACGTACTATAAGGTATATGGAAACTCGCCTAGTTGGCGAAACATCTCCTTCAAGCACATTGCTATCTGAAATGTCTTTCCTGTGTCTCCTAGATTGTTCCTGAATTTTTCTAGTAGGTATGCAGGATAGTCGTTATCACTTACCAACAATATTGACTCACATAAATCCTCTCCTTGGAAAACTCAGATCCTGCGTCTCCGCGTGTCTATTTTATAATTTTCACATATCTTTTCATGACAGTTGGGAATTGTGTGTAGAGCCGTAAATAACAACATTTTTGTGTAAGGACGGGTCATTCGAATCGTCGAAATGAAATTTTGAGTTTTGAAGGCTAATTTAGCTGCAACATTTCTTAATGCATTGCAACAACATTGACTAACACAACAACATTGATAATGATTAGTTTTTCGATGATACATTAATCAGAGCTTCTTATACAGTGTGGATGTGAAAAAAAAGAGATGGATATTACGCGATGAACCCTCCCTGTTTGAGGCATTTTTTTAGGGATACAGGTTTCATTTCATTTGTTGATATATTATTTGCTTTCAAAAATATAATCTTTTTATACTTTATACCCATTATTATTATTATTATTATTATTAATGATTAAGCATGTTAAATGTTATCATCTATATTATTTCTGTAAAGAGGCTGATTTTGATGTCCCTCCTATTCGGCTCCCAGAGAACGGTTTTAAGCAAATGAGGTACCACAAAAAAGATAAAAAAAATTGGGAGTGGAGGAAGTTATATATTTAACAGATCACAGCTTTTCATTATTAATAAAAAGCTACGAAATTTGCATTGTTTGAAATCCGCAGCTAGAATGGAAAAGGGAAGATGGCATCTTGCGCATCTTCGCAAATTGGCGTGAAATGGACGAGTAACATGGCGGAGCGAGTGGAGCTGAGAAAAAAAATGCGATGTGAAAACAATTGTAATTGTTACTACAGACGAAATTACGATTATTACTAATTGTAAGTATTTAATGAACTTTCTTATACACTAGCTGAACCCAAGTGATTACATCGCACAGAAGGAGAGCTGTAGAAAAGTGAAAAAAAACATACTGCATTTCCATAAATCATTTCCATTTGTTCCATTTGGTAAGTACTAGTATCTACAGAAAGTTATATAATAAATCCATGTATCTCGTCTGTAATTATCACTTGCGGTGCATTTCCACGTACACTTTAAATAATTATTTAAAATATTCACTGGGAGCGAGTTGTTCAAATTCCTGATATATATTCATCACTTGCGCAATATCTGTGACTGAGTATATTTGTTTAGTATGTCATATTCCATTGGCAGGTAGGATTTATTGGTGGACATGTTGGCTAAAGTTACTGAAATGCTAAGTACGATTATCTACAGAATGTTTTGTAATACATCGATGTATTTCGCTATGTAATTATTAATACACACAGTGCATTTCCATGTACATTTGAAATAATTCTTTAAAATATTCACAGGGAGGGTGTTGCTCAAATTTCTGAGGTACACTCATTGCTTGTGCAATATCTGTGACTATATTTGCTTAGTATTAGCTACATTCCATTAGCAGGAATTATATGCTCACGTTTTATTGAGCCCCCGGAGACCTACCCCTACCCATTTACTAATTTTTGTTTAGTTAAGCATAAATGATAGCAACGATCGTTGATGACAAATCTGATAATCAGAAATGTTTGCTGTCGTATAGTAAAAATTATTTTGCATTCTGTCGTCGAAATAAAAACCCTCCCACACCTCTCGCATCTAGCGAAAATGTGCGTGAGTAATATGTATTGGTGTTCATGTGGCTAATGTTATTGATTTGATAATAATATTGATGATAGATGTATGAAGTATATATTATTTTACTTTGATATAGTAAAGTGGATTTAATTCCTATTACATTCACATTCACATTCATGTAAATGCATTCTTTTCTGAGATAGCTTTCCTACAGCTATCCTTCTGAGCGATGTAATCGCACGGGTTCAGTTGTTGCATATTACTTCAGAATAATAAAATTGAAACAATAATTTGCCATTCCAAGAAAATAAATTCTCGATTTCTTGGAGGCTTTGTAGTTCCGCTTGGAACTTATATCAATGAGTTATCTGCTGAAGGTAATTTCGACTCCTGGGCGATCGTTCGCCACTTGGCATCGCGCTGGGCCGCGCCGCCGCACGGACCCGAGGTAGCGCGGAGAGGGCGCCGCGGCTGCAGCCTCGCCCGAGGAACCGGTCCGAGAAGCTAACTGGTGCGCCCGCGGAGGTCCCTCTAAATTGAAGCGATCAGCGCCAAGTGTAGGAGTGAGTGCGGGAGCTTGCGGCGCTTGTAGTATTTGCCTTATTAACCGACTCTAATTAGAAGCAATCGACGACTAATAAATAACCTAATGACGTTTAAATCACTATGTCGGTCGGCCTCATCTTGGCACGTTAAATGAGACGAAATATTTGCCGAGAAGTGGCAGGTGGGAAGCGGCGTTGCCAAACGTAAATGTTCTGTTGCAGCACGCTGTCAAGCTGCTCTTTTTTGAAATGATTTCATTCTTGTTTTCTAGAGAGAAAATTAGGTTACGAATGAATATAATCAAGTAATATGTTTAATAATCACCCAAGCTTAATATGCAATTCATTAAAGCGACATATTCGTATCTTCTCATTCCATTTAATATCTAACGAAATCTTAAAGAATATTCCAGAGAAGTATGATGCATCTTATTTAATTTCTTGATTGTGGTAGCGGTAACTAAGCCCTTCGACAGCTTTGCTTGAATAATTGGTAGTATTAAATCTAATGATAAAAAATTGCATAAATGAAGATGCCAAAATTAAGAATTCCTTCGATTTTTATTGTTTGATCTGTCTATAATATTGTGTATCTGTATATTTGGAACTGTGTTGTCCTTCTGAGCGATGTAATCGCCGAATAATAAAATTGAAACAATAATTTGCTTCATATGTCTGCGAGCGATGCTCAGGTAGCTCAAGGGCTGTAGTGTTGTTAATATTGCTATTTCAGGGTTGAAAGAAAAGGCTGTAAAAAGAAGAGAACAGAGTTATAAATTAGGCCCAATCTCAAACCTATTGTAATCTTCAGTATAAAGGGCGAATGTGACGAGAACTAAACGCTGCAAGGGATGAAAATTTGTATGGAAGAATGCATATTATTAGAAAGCAAAATAATCAATTTGAATTCAAAGCATACGAATGTTAAGGATACACTTACATTACATTGCAATTATAATCCAATCATTTTAGGAATTTTATTGGTATATTAAAAATGTATTAATATTAGTGTACTTTGTGTGATTATTAAAAGATAAACAAATTTCCTTTTTACAACAAACATCTTCCTTCACTTTGTGCCAAGTAATAAATATGACAATGATTCAAATTATGCCCACTTTATTGAGGCAATTGTCATTATCTACAGAATTGTTGCTGCGTAAGTAAGGATCTTGTAGGATGCTGCAGTAAATTGCAAATTATATCTTAGAAGCCACCAACAAGATGTTAACCAGCCGCAGTCCTACGTACCGATCGTTGATCTAACCGCAATGCTCGACGAGTGAATTGACGAATCATAAACGAAAGCAAACAAAACTGAAATATCAGATGTAGAGAAGTAGCGTTTTCATTTCGTATTTTGCAAATGTGAGATTCTCGAGTACTATATCTATCAGCTCCCCCACTTACCGAGAAGCTTTTCCCTTCACCTCATGTGCAAAGAATTAATTTGTCCTTAGTGAATATGTGGATGGCCCTAATTCAAAGCGCAAGAACTAAAAATTCTAAGTTTTGAGATATTACAGAGTTTAATATCGCTCTGAAAATGTCAGTTCCATGACTTGAATTTGGAACTTATCAATAATTTTTTACCCTGCTGTTATGCCATTAATTTCAAATTCAAGTGATGTAAATGACATTTTCATAGCAATATTAAATTGTAGAAGGGCAATAGCATAAAATTAAAAATTTTGAATTGTGGATTTCTGGAACTGCGCTGTCGAAATGTTGTTTAGGGAATGTAAGCTTTTTTAATACAACTTTGTGATGAGATATGATTTAAAAACTCTTAGAAGACCACTAATTTCAACTGTTTTTTATAATATTCCTCCCATAACCTCAATAAGTTATTCATCAAATTTTCTACAGAGCGGATCGGCGGAAAGAAAGTGTTTCTGATTGGTCACCGCGGCGTTAGAGTCCTACCGATTAGAGCAGCAGTTGGCGAAGGTGTAATGGAGACTCTCGTCCGTTCGCTTATGCCTGGTGCAATGAAGCACAGTGTCTCTTTTGAAGTTGTAGAATGTAGAATGAAGTTGTAGAATGTAGAATTCATTGGCATTGACGCCTCAGCTTCACGCCGTTCGTCGCGTCGTTCTCTTGAGCCGCGCAGCGCGTGTTGCGTCTCGGCGTGCGCGTCCGCGTCGGGGTGTGCGCCGAGGATCCCCGGTGGGCGGTGGGCGGGATGCCTCGTCGACTGCGCCGGCGGCACCGACGCGACGCGACGCGACGCGACGCGACGCGACGCGACGCGACGGCTCGGGCGGCTGCGCGGACCTCCTGCGGTTCTTTGTCTCCTCGCTATGCAAATGCAGGGTCAATGCTGCGAGCGCAACGGGACGCTACGGGACGGCCGGAGCTGCCGAAGCGGCTTGGCGCGGGTGGACGCCTAGCCGTTCACTTCCAGCATCCTTCTCGACATTTAATTACTGAGTGACCTATCTCTAGATTAGCGACATGTTCCTCTATGTTTGTCGACGCGCTGAAATATGAAGTCAGAATTGCGCCATCACTTTCCAGTTTCCTTTAAATCGCGAAAAACCACAGTAAAATTGTAAATTGTAAATTTCACGGTTGTTTTTCGTGATTTAAAAGATACCGAAGAGTGGCAACTCTAGCTTCGGATTCGGATTCAGCGCGTCGATACAAAGAAACATGTGTCAAGTCTTTGGGTCTGACAATTTTTTTAAAAATTTTGCGTACCTGCGTTATTTTTTGGATGTACATAATAGGAACTTGAGTTAAAAGATACGACAAAACGTTCAGCATTAGATGTTAATTATTACGAGTTGAAAGAATACTCATCGTTGATCAAATATTCTGAGTAAAATCATGTTGGATTTCTTTGCCAGTGGAAGCTTTTCGATGGTTAATTATGAAGATGCGTCGCGAATATTTGATTGGGAGGATGTGGCTCTGGAGTTCAAAGATGAATGAAAAATAAACGAAGTGCTATAACGTTGTGTAGATTATTCATGGTACTGCGCGGTGTTAGTGATAATGTTTTGCAAGTTGCTGTGCATTTTCACACATTCTTTGTTTTCAATGCATCAGGTAGTAGTGATTATAAAAGGAGCACCTTCCGACATGTGCTAAACAACATTTCGTAGGCAGCATGTGATTCCGTGACGTGTTCCATGCCAAGGATGACAGCATAGAATCATAAGTTTTTTTTATCAGCGCATTGTGTTTAAAACATACCTATGATGGTAAAAGTCAACAAATACATTTCAGAGAAGTGATATACGACGTTTTAACCTGCGATTTCTTAGAGCCCTTGGAGTCTTCGTGATACTTCCCCAGTTCCAATGCTCTCTTTCCATTCAGAAATCTCTTCTTAAAACAAAACTCAAATGCAACATTATTGTGAAGATGCATTCTATGTTCAGCTACCTACATGTTTACGTACAAACCCAAAAAACAGTTTCCGGAAGTGTAAATCTGATATATGTATTTCGATCTTCAGTGTATGCAAAATTGAAGCTGACGCGCTGTTAAGAAAGGCTAAGACCCGAGGTCGGCGGCGGGCTCGTGGCGGCGCGGTGGTGTCAAGTCAGCCACCTTCTGCTTATGTTCAGGCGCCGGAAGTTTCACTGGTATGCAAATTTGGAGGATAAACGTAAGAATGTGGAATGAATGGGTACGTCGGCTCACTCTCAAGACGCGTAGAATCCATAAAATCTTCGGAGCCAAGGTACCGCCAGTCCACTTGTGCGACTTCGCGACAAAAAAGTATTCTCAAAGTTTGTAAATCGTGAATGAGAGAGGAATTGTTTTGCCAAAGTCATTGCAGCGTTATAAAATTGATTCTTAATTTTATTTTTATTTGACTGGCCTTAAAAATTTGACCTCCGGTGCCACTTGTGCCTCAGACGTAGCGCTTCTCTTTTTGTGTGCTTGGTCGACAATCTCTGGAGACCCGGGTTGGCAACAAGGTGTCGAGTCTATGGCTCTGGTGTCAAAAGTCACGTACCCCCACAAACATCTTGTATGATCAACCCAAACGATAAGACACCGGAAACATTTTATGTACATTTGGGGGAGAAATATAAAAATTTAGAATATGCAGCTCGACATACTTTCTAGGCCCATTCAAACGCTCAGAACCGAGAGCTTTTCGAACCAAGGCGTGTGTGACATGGTGCCCGAGGAACTGTTCGAAATCTCAGCACCTACGAATGCGAGAAGGAATGATTTGCTCATGTCGATGCGGCGGATCCGTCATCAGACCGTTACTACTGTATGCCTGTCCCATTTGAACAAATGCCTCAAAAACCAATAAAAAAAATTACAAATCATTCAGAACCAATTTCTCAGAAAAATATCTAATGCACCATGGTTTGTCACCAATCATCAGCTTCATAAAGAACTCAGCCTAGACCCCATTGAACATCACATCACATACCTAGGCACTAATTTCTACCATTATTTACCCCAAATCCCTTCCCTTGCAACCTTCAGACTCGCAATAAATCCTAACCACACCAGAATAAAAAACAAATATCCCCACAAAATATTCCTGAAAACCTTCTCCGAATTCGAACCAGAATAGAGGACCCAAAAGGGTATCCTCACCCATATGTTAGATTTAAGTGTTAGAAGTAAGTTTTGAATGTAAGTTAGCACGTAAGCCTTCAAACATATGTAAAGTTGAAAATATACTGAACTATGTACACCCAACATAAATCAATAAAAATAATTTCGATGCGGCATTATAAGGTCGGTTCGGATTACACGGCTGCCCCGGTGACCGCTGCCCTCGAAACCTTTGTTCCTCCCTTCTGAGGTCGCTGCGTGCTTCGTCGGGAATCGCTTGGGAGCGAGGCTCGGGCAGAGGGGGCGGCGGCGGCGGCGGCTGCCCACCCGACGCACACGTGGGGCCGGGGCCCAGGCAAGAGCGGTGGCGGCGGCGGCGCGGCGGTGGCGTGCCAGCCCGGTGAGGTCATCTCCGCAAGGCATCCGTGATCCGCGAGTGCGGACACAAAGAGCGGACGGCGACGCACTCCGGATGAAAAAATCCAAACTGGCTATGCACTTCGGATTGGAAGACGTGTCGCTTTGGTTGGCTGTCGGCTTCTGAAAGGAACGAACGATCATGAACCCCTAACGGGGCCGTGATGGCATTTAGAAAACATTTCTGGAATCCGTTTGACAAGTCGCGGTCGTGAAGGAAAAGGTGAACAGGGAATGTGAACGTGGAGAAGAAAATTGTTGGTTGTCTTGAAGTACGAGGTAATTTCTGTCGTATCCGGCGAGCGACTGCAATTAGCGTGGAGCTGTCAAAATAATAATTTGGCTTGAATAACTTAAGTAATTTGAAGCAGGTAATATCAGATAGAACGATAATCTCATCGTGTTGTAAAACACCGATTGTGTATTACCTCTTTCTTTTTATATATCATGAAGCTGAGAATCAGAATGTAGGTGGTAATTTATGTACCAGCGTTCACGTACACACGCACGAAAACATCCGCCGATGATAGCATCATTATTGCTGCCATACGTTACAGTGTCGTGTCCGCGTCGAGTGTAATAAAACAGGAACTACTGTGTAAGTGATGTTTTTGTGATGACTCAGTCACAAGTGATCGATGTGCTTTCAGCCTGCAGAACACACGGATACTACGTGTGTATAAGAAGGGTTGTTGCTTAACATAAGCTTCAGAACTCTTCGTGGTCAGAAAATTACTCTGTAGTAATAATAATGACCTGACAGAGAGATATGTATCCTTAACAATGAGACTTGAACGTCAATTTGGTTATGTATTTTACATAACACCGAGCTGGAGAATTTTCTGTGAACTACGATGAGAAATGAACTTTACATTCCTCTAATTCTGGGAGGTGAAGACATAGAAATAAATGTAGTCTCCCTGTACATGACCCCGTCATGGCATGTTAAATTTGTTGTTAATAATATTTGTGTTATGAAATAGAGTTGGTTTGTTTTTAATATATGGGAATAATACGTTCAGTTTATTTCAATCATATTCACTATGTTCACGGAAATGAACCACGCGGGGGGGGGATAAAATGAATCTTCTCACTATTTTTTCTCATTACTAATTTTCTGTTATAATTCTTTAAATCATTCCGCCGTTAAAGACAAAAAAAAAACACGGTTGGTTATTTGTGTTCGCGGTCGTGTGTTGTTAAATGTCTTTAGTATCCCCTTCTTATAAGAGAAAAATAATATAAATTAAAAATACCTTTTCTTGGAGTAACAGAGGCTCATCCGCCACATTTTGCTGTAAGTTGTTGGTTTCGATTGTTTTTAATGGACTGTTAAATTCTGGACGGACGCCAGCCGTTAATAGTCGCCTTTCGTTATTCTGTGTGGTTGCGTTAACTCCGTAGTAAAGTTCAGTATTAGAAAAATATAATTATACAAAATATTTGAAATATCCTCAAAATACAAGTAGAACTTAAATATATATTTGTCTGTAGTAACAAACTGTATGTGCTTGTTCATGTTAATAGATGTTTTAATGCAAAAAATATATTTGGTTGGTATTAAATTTCACCAAACTTGAAGTGAAACATGAAAAACCAAACAATGAAAATGTTTTGATGGAACTCGAGGATGAGAAGGGGTTGATGCGGAACGTTAATCTTGGGACAGAGTTCTAAATGTTACAGTTGATACATAAGATTGAGTATTAAAGCAGTTTTGCGAATGTATTTTTATATAACTCCCTGTGCTTTTGCAAGTACATTTACTTTAAGTCTCGGGCGACTGTTCGACGTTCAAGAAGACCTCAAATTCAATTGTAAAAACAGTCTCTGTTATCTTTTTTTTTTTTTTTTTGTTAAGTCGTGAATAATACACAGATCGGGGATACGGGTTTACATTGTTTTCAATTTATTCCTTAGGAACTCTAGTGGCTTGATACACTTTAAATGCCCATCTATCTTCAAAATTAAGTGAAATGCCTAATAAAGTTGCTATTTTCGTTACAACGGCCTCAAATATTTCACTTATTTTTTGTCATCTACTTGATATTTCAGAAAAAAATACACAAACGCAAAGGAAAGGTACAAATCGGCTACTTCGGGAAAACCGCGACCTAATGCAAATAGAGTAATTTAGAACTTATGGGTCCACCTATGTCCTCTGGTCCCTTCGTTACTTGCGTTGCCCGATGAGGTTACACTCTTGTAGAACACGGTTACTAATTCTTAAATTTAATTTTAATTGTGGAAATGTTTCCGGATTTGGGCGGCCGTCGCCCAAATTGAATCGCACTCGCATTTTTATGCATAAGAGATTTAAATCATACAAGTTGACTCTCAGTTAATAGCAGTCAAAGAATCATTTTGAAGGGCAGGATTAGTATTACAGTGTTTTCATAGAGTATCTCTTGTTTGCTCTATTGTAAGGCTTTGTGTGTAGGAGTAGTTGCAACGTTTATGTTACATGATACAAATATACTTCATTAGATTCCGAATGTGCGTAGTAAGACTAATGTTGTCCTTGAAGTAGTTGTGCTGCTTTATCTACTTCGTGTATCTGGACGAGTTGCCGAAATTGCACCATTGAAGGTTGCCTTGATTGAATAGATCCATTTTAGGAGGTTGGTAAGCATTATTTTATATTTTTTCTTGGCGCCAAAAGTAATGGACTGGAGTGTATGAAAATAGAATGTGATATTATGCCCCATCACATGCCCTGGCAGTTGAAGTAGACAATAGGCGAACGTAGTTCTTGCATTACGAGGCAAAATGAAAATGAATCCAATTCAGATGATTCTATCTACAGATAGAACAAACCGTGTCACTAAAATGTGTAACGAGGCTGTTCATAAGTTTTTCAAAATAGTCCGAATCAATTGGGAGAAGTGGAAAGGACAATTTCAAAAAATCCAAATCAAACAGCACCTAGGACAATCAAAAAAGCGAAGCGAGAGATTTCAAGTGAATAAGAATACAAAAATTAAGTTTTCTGTTCACAAGATCACAAGGAATATCGCGATGTTGAATCTTGCAGGTACTGTTCTCTGAAAGATGTGTAGAAAAGGAAAGGGAGAAATTATAGTGGTCTGGAATGAAGATTTTAGGTTCACACCAGGTGTGTTAAAATGAAATCCAATATTAAGAAATGCAACAGTAAGATGCAGAGATGAAATCTAATATTTCTAGCGACAGTGTTGAATCTTCACTTCTTTCTCAGAGCCTGTTAAGTTTTCAACGAATAAAAATGGGAGTACTTAATGGTTCATCTACCTAGAATCTTTTCGTTAATTTGAAATATTTTAAACCTGACAGACAAGTTCAGTTAAAATATTAAAATATTTACGTCTACATGCTACATTGTTCATTAGAATGTGCTGTGAAATCCACCAAATAAGGGAGTGGGCTGTCGATTATATTTTCCTAAAAGAAGTGTATACACTGGTAATTATAATTACCAGTTCATCAGTATGATTTTTCTTTCATCTGGATATTTTTATTAATGTTATTTACAATAAACAGAATCGTTTTTCCAATTAGTATATTCACTCGTACATTGTTTTAGGTCCTGTTTAGGAGTCTTGAGTCCAAATTAGGAAACTGGTATTCCAATTTGGACCGATTGCACACTTTCAGTTTTTCCATTCTTCTTTAGTAAAAACAATGTAAATAAAATATTATATTTTATTATGAAAGCTTATGTACAATATATTTGTTTTTACTGAACTTTATTGAGAGCATGGAAATGAAATATCATACTTTGGCCCAAATTTTAGACAACTTTCACCTACATTATGGAACTTTTGAATTCAATACGAACAAACTTATGAACACTGTATATACTCCTCTACTTCTTTACATGTATCCCGTCTCTGATGCCTTATACTTCCAACTTCCCATTCGCAGCCAGAGATATCCACATCTCGCTATTCAATTGAGATTGTGGAATCTGCATGACTCCATTGAAGATCGAGCTGCACCTGTAATGTCAGCGACTGAGTTTCTTGACGTTCTATGTTGGCGGGTCTTTGGCTAAAATTCTCTAACGCGTTGCTGTCCATCACGATATAAGCCTCCCCTAGCGCCGCATCATCAAATATTTTACATAAGCCGGCCCAACTCATAGGAGAATCTTTTATTATTTCTTCGCATAAACATTTTCGCGCTAAAGAGTTTACTGAAATTAGCAGTTCTTACACTCAAATGAGAGGTAATGTGAAGGGACAAAAAATGTCAGTTTGTTGTAATGAGCGTGTATGTAAGCGAATAAACTTATAGAAATGTATTTCCACCAGATGGATGTGTCTGATTTTTCGGGATTTAGATTTGAAACTAATTAGAAACATTTCATGTATTTTCTTGTGAACATTAGTATGTATAATACCCCTAATCGCTTGCTTAGTTGCACATCAGACTAATACAACTAAACATCCGTGAATTTAGGAACGGAAAATTACAAAAAAATAATTTAGCATTCAAGAATCTGCGTATTATATACGCCAAACTTTCCAGATAGGATCCCCGTTTAAGTTTCCTCTCGGTCCTTCTGAAAGATAGACAATCAAGGAAACCATAGTCGTCGGATTGAGAGCTCACTCAAAGAAAGATGGTTCTTGTGGAGTCACTTATGTGAATGGAGGTGCAGAGTGAAGAAGAAATTTGCCACGAACATTCTTTGTCTACGACATACTCAACATAAATCGACCGAAGTTTGAACTGCAATCTCCCAGGAAGGAGCCAAGTAGTTCAAAATCTACTCCGTCGGCCACATTTTATGCAGGGTTTCTTAAGCGTCGTAGAAGAGACGAGAGAGTGAGTGAAACTCGCCAGAAAGCGATCCGAGTTTTACCAGAGAGCGAGTTATGACTACATTCATGTCGAGTGTTAACCATTCACTCTGCTCGAGAGGCTTCCGTGTTGCTCGGAGAGTCGTCAACCTCTGCGGCGGGCGGGCGGGGCAGGTGGCGGCGACGGGCGCTGGGCGTCGGCGTCGACGACGCCCACGTGCGCGTCCAGCTAGGCGCAGCGGGGGAAGCAGGGGCGCCGGGGGGCGGGGCCAGCGGGGCGGGCGCTGCGTTTCCCAGGGCGCTTGTGTTTACTTCCGGTAGACGTGACGCGGCGCTCTTTTGTTGACTCACCACTCACGCCGCCGCGCTTCATTTGCGCCCGCGCCGCACCGCACCGCGCCGCCCGGCTAAATATTTGAATCGGCTGCACCCTGCACCCCGCCCCCAGCAGATGGGCTTCTGCGGCGCAAATGAGGCAACCAACGGAGGGCTGGTAATTTTTCATTCTATGTAGAGTAGGAGCAATGACTTGATAGTTATGGACGTGACTGCCTCGAGGTCTGTGACGTGCCTTTGAGTAACTAGTCTTCGACAGTCTCTGTTGTTTAAATTGATGTATTTAAATATTATATAATCCTCGGATTGGATAAGAAGCAAATCATTTTGTTCTCAGTGTGTATGGCATTCAAGAGCGAATTCACAAGCAAACGTATATAAACGAAGAAGAAACGGAATGAGTCCATCAACTGTAAAGAATTATGTGTATTCTCTTTAATATTTATATATAATAATAATAATAATAATAATAATAATAATAATAATAATAAAATTGTCTTTATTAGTGGCGAGGCTCAGGCCATTCGGCCTGCTCTTCCGCCTAAACTATATATGTATATATATATATATATATATATATATATATATATATATATTAGATCTTGTGTCTGGTTTTATATCTACTGAAATCGATGTGAAAATTTTAACTGGAAATACATCTAAGTAAGATTCATTTCTCAAAATAAGTTACCTTTTGAGGCCTGCCTCCTCGTCATCAGCAAGCTTTAGAAATAACAATGCAATTTTTGGCTTTAGAATTCATCTCATTCCATTGAAGCAATCGTAGCAAATCGAAAAAGACACATGCGTTGTGACATGGTATTGAGACGACGTAAATATCTTGCAAGCAATCGAAAGAGAGAACTTCTCGCCCATACATGGAGCAGGCCTGTATCACATTGGTATTCGGAGGCAGTTCCTGCCACACAGACACGCGAGATACATCTAACAAGACGCAGACGTGAACTCCCGCCACCCACCGCTCTCCTCGCGCTGCCCGCCACCCGCCGCCCGCCATTCCCCTGCTCCCTTTCCCTCGCCATGCCATTACCCATCACTAGTTCTTCTCACTTCCCGCCTGATTCTCTTCCACGTGATTTCGCCATAGCTGCCTTTCATTGTTCGTAGCATTTGCTCATCACTAGGGGCGGATTTGTATGACCTAAAACATTGCCAAAAATGATTAATAAAATGTTTTTAAAACGTTTTTTAAAATGTCTTAAAATCAAAGAAAAATGACGCAAAAAATTTGATCAAAACCAGTTCAGATAAACAACTCAAGGTGTTGGATATGTTACTGAGTAATCGAGACGTCTTCCTTTCGTTCAATTGAAGTCAGCTTGCAGACTTTTCATTTGAACTGTTCTTTACCAGGAAATCTCTGTCTTTAGTTATCCGGAAATTGGCTGACCCGCCATTAAGGCTGATACAGGGTGTCACAGACTACATACTTACAACGGCTGACATTACAATTTCTGAGCGAAGATGTCGAATAAGCCACTGAGAAATCCTGTGGAGGACATTTCTTACATCTAGTAAATATTATTTGTAGCAAGTACCATTGAAATGATATTAAAATCCTTAAATAAGTGAAAAATTCTTTAAAAATGACTTTAGTTGAAATCGACGAAAAATGTACAAAAAAAGCCGTAGGTCATTTGCTTTTGTAAATAACATAAAATTAAGGTCTATACTAAAAGGCATTCTAAAGTGAAAAGAAAAAAACGATGACATTTCATTAAAACCCGCCTCCTACTCATCACCATCTTCGTCGTCGCTGCCAATACCTTCTCCATCTCTATAGACGTGGCTGTCAGCCCGCTCGACGCCCCCTCTGCGTCGGCCGCTGTCAGCACGCGGCGCACGCACCCGCTCGCGTCCTCGGCTCCCGAGGCGACGGGCGGCGCGGCGCGGCGCTCGCGTCGCGTGTACGCACGCTGCCTCGCTTAATTGAGTGTCGCGCGCCCGGCCATTGGGCGGCGGCCGCGGGTGCAGCCAGCGCGCGCAATGGCCAAGCGAAGGACCGGGGGAGGTGGCTCAGGGTTACAACTGATGACACTGCAGTGCCTCAGACCGGGAGGTTCTAGGTTCGTGTCCCGACGGTGGCAGGATTTTCAACACTTCAACTTGCTACATAGCTGTTTGGAGGAGAATTCTAGCGGCCGACTGCTCTGATCAGCACCGGGGTTGCTCCGATCAGCACCAGGCGAATGCTGGAGCAGTACCCTAACAAACGCGATCTTTCCTTCCTCTTCCTTGTCCTATCCTCACCTCTTACTTACGCACACTTACACTAACACGCAGTACACTACCATACATACCGGGAGACTGGTCGGGAGCTTAGAGCTTGTTCCGGCTGGGGCGGTGGCCCGCTGGTGGGAGATATCTGGTTGGGGACCCCCCCCCACTAGCCGACGGTAAGTCGGCGCCGGATCTCGCCATCGAGCGGGGAAAGATTACCGCCACCTCCCGAGGGAAAATATGCACTACACTTACGGGAGTTATGACCTTTGCTGTGGACGCGCCCGGAATCACTATCAATCAATCAGCAGAGCGAAGGAAAGACTGAGGAAGAGGGAAAGGGGAGAGATAAGTCGGACGAAGAAATATGTACAGAAATGAAGAAATGGAATGGAAAGTTAGAGGGGGAAATGAGGGAGTCAAGTGTAGAATTTTCCAATGATCTTGCGTTAAAACAACTTTTCACATGTTCACACAATCTTTGAGATATTCCGTAAAATTTATTTTGAAATAAATATTTTAGTATGTACTTTTTTAGTGATTCAAAATGTGGATCAGCTATTTGATGCACTCAATAAACTGTTCTCTCGGAACCAAACAGAACGACGAATGAATGGATTATGCTTCTGTTAATCGCAGCTACAGAGCTTTCACTGGCGTTGCGGCCAAGATGCTTGTCTTTTTTACCTCTGATTATCGGGGTTCAAATTCTGGTCCGTCAACCCGTCATATCTTCACTTCTTTTAACATTTACCCGTGTCCTTTTTTTATTAATATATTATCTTCTCAGCTTTGTACGTATTAATATAGAAACTCCTTTTGTTTTCTTCGGCGCTCTAATAAGTACTATCATTTTATTCTTTTTTTTTTTTACATTTTGAGATATAATATTTGAAGTGAAGATGATTCTAAAGTAGTGATTCTTGGACTGCCATGATTATGTAAATGTACACCAGCTTGTCCTAGGTCGTGCGTTTCTAATCATACTCTTGCGCGAGTGTGCTGTAACGAACTTCTGTAATGTAACGTCTATATCGTGTCGTATCGTAACGTCTGTAGAAACCTGTCAGTTAAACTTAAACTAGGTTAATGTATGGCTCCCAATGTTTTAAACGGTCTTAAAATATTTCCATATTTATTATTTTTTTAAAAGATTAGGAGAATAAGAAACAAATGACCAGGTCCCCTTCGTACCGAGATGCATCGAATGACAACACCTCGTTTGCTCCAAACCGTGGACCGGAAGGGGTCTGTGTTATAATTTATTCCCATGCTTCCCCTCGATTACATATATCCCTATATGCTATTCATTTTTTAAAAGTAATAAAAATAATGTTCTCGAAGGATATGAGAGGAATTAATAACGAGTTCCCCACCAGCAGATAGAGACGCGTTGAATGACACCTCGCATACCTCAAAGCTGCGACACGACAGACGGACGGATGGACGGACGGACAGACACGTACACACTTGGGTTACCGGATTACTATATGTAGGATGTTCAACAGAATGGTAAAACCTGGCAATGACGATTCGCTGTCAGAACGCGGAAGAACCTACAATCCCATTTATTGACGTGCGACCTACTTAAAGATGCTGTGTAGTATCTCCTGAGGCAACTCTTTGAGTCATAAACTACGTCATCACTCATCAGCAGGCACATTCTGTTTCAACCACATTCTGCGAATTTCCAACAATAATACCATACAATTGTGTTGAGTTAACGACTTCCATAGACTAGCATAGTCCAATAGTTGTTCATTTTATTCATGTTCAGCCATGTACGTCAAGACATTTTGTCGCAGGTCGCGTATTCACAGTAAAATTAAATGAACACCATTTGCGTAGACTTGTTTGAATATTTATAACTTGAAAGACAAACGTTCAAAGAAAACCTATCGTTGAGTTTATCTACACACGGATTGCTTTACTATGATCCGAGAAAGAGCCTCTTCTAAAATCCGCTCAGCTCTGTCTAATGCGGATAAGGAGGCGTCCTAATTCTTTTCAAAGTTGCTTAAAGGGGCGTTGGAACTTAAGGCCGATCCCATGGAGCTCATTTGGTATCTCAGAGGCCAGAGAGTAAGTTGGACGCAACACGGGCCGAATCAGGTGGTTACTCGAGAGCGGTGTATCTTTCAGATTGTAGAATTATTAAGATAAGCAAAAAGGAAAGCAGGAGAAACGTTTCATCAAAGCTTACATCCGTTGATCATGTGAACGTGTGGAGTTGTGCAAGGTAATGAAGGTACAATGATGGCGTGTCGGTTCTCAAAATGTGACTTGAACCTTAAGTGGTACGACAAATTCTTCTGGAAATAAATTTGCCTTGAACAATTTATATTTTGTAGTTCAGTTATATTCTGGTACGTAAGTGACGTGGCTTTTTTTGTGGTAGATGTTTTTGAATTACATTTACAAACAATATAAATTAAAATGAGTGGTATGAATATTTTTGTGTATAACATTTTCAATTTTCAGTAAAAAGGTCATGAAAATTTCTATCTTCATCGTTCTTCAGTTTTTGTTTCGTGTTATGGTCTTACAAAGTATTTTATTTTACGTCCATTTTTGATTCATTGAAGTTATATTACCTAATTAAAAAAATATCCGAGGTCACGGTCCGGAGGTGGTTAACCTGTCGGACGGAGGCACATGATTTGCTGAATCTGCAGCTCTCAGTCTCCCAAGTACTGAACGCGACCGAGCAAGTTCACGCTTTATTCGGCCTGCTAATTCGAATGAGTCACCTTTCGGCGTGTAATTTAGGTTAGGCTCGTGCGAGGTCGGCCGGCCGGCCGGGCGACGTGCGGGGCGCGATCGCCGACCTGCGCGCGCGCGCGTCATCCGGGCGCAAAAGGCGCTGGGCGGGCGGGCGGCCCAAAAGGCGGCGTGCTCCGTTCCACCCTCCCACGACGCCGCGCCGCGCCCCGCCCCGCCCCGCCCCACCCCGTCACGCCTCGCTCCGCCGCACCTTCCCCGGCCACCCCGCTGCCCCCCGCCGAGCAGTCCTTATGCAGCGGACATTGATGGCACTTGCCCGGCTCGGAGCGTAGCACTGACGTCTCGTGTTCATGGTTTGCACGTGGCTTGATTAATGTGAACGTCCAGCTTTTGTTATGGAAATAAAACAGGCAATGGTAATGGCTAACTTTATTGAATAATTTAAAAATAAATGCGAGGAAAAGTTTAGAAAAGTGATCTCACTCGAAAATGAAAGAATTAAAAATAAAATTGCAATATTCCTTAACTTACGTTCGGTATCATTTGACGAATATATTGAAGGGAAAAATACTTTTTAATTTTAAAGAACAGTATTACTGCTATCATTGTATAACCATATTTCGCTTTTAAATATCCTGTTTGCTTAAAATTAATGTCTCCATTACTTTTGAATTAATAGAGAGGTCTTGAGGCGAACTGAACACCAAGTTATAATTCAACGACTTTATGAGCACTAAATGCTTATCTGAAATAATTTTCAGTACTTAATGATCAATTTTGCGGAAAGGTCATATCATGCTTTTCACACTAAAGTTCTCTTTTGGAAGTCCTCACATACCGAATTTCTCTCTGCCAGATGTACAAAATAAAAAAAGTCCATAATAATATTTAATGATGTCAGGTAATCAGATTATCCTAAAATGTCAATAATTTTCCAAGAAAATTTAAAACTCACAATATGTTGTAACTGTTTATTGCCTAAAGACAATACAGCGTTATTGTGTAGTCTGGATGATTGGATCATGTTTAAATTGCAGACACTTTGTTCCTTTTTTTTGTTTTCTTCCTGGCGCTTTTTACAGCTTCAGGGAATGCCGATTTCGATTATCTGCGCTGGGTATCAAGTATGTCCCACATGGGGACACATATTAACTTTTACACTAGACATATTGAGGGCTCCTCGGTCTGTGGTCCGCAGACTTACAAGGCCTTCCGCGACAACACATATACATGAAAGAAGGGACCGCCACCACGTCGGCAGAGACTTAATTCTTAAATACTAAATATTCGTTTTGTAATTCAACAATATTCTGCTAAAGAATTATTTTTCTTATATACTGAGTTAGTGACTCGGGGCATAAACTACTTAGGTCATTAGTGCTGTAAGTGTAGTACAGGCAGGGGTGTGCGCTGTTTCTCTCCCGCTGGAACGTGAGATTTGGCTCTTACCGACAAGTCAGCTTACGGCTTTTCTCTCTCCGGGTATCTGTCCACGGCAGCACAAGCTCTAGGCTCCAAAGTAGTCTCCTGAGATTTGTAGTGAAGTGCAAGTTGTGTGCGTGTTAATCATTTATATTGAACAGAAGGAAGTACAATTATTACATTACATTGGTTCTTGAACATAGAACACTGCATGGAGGGGACAAATATTGAACATTTTTGCTGAATGGGATTTGTTGAACACTGGACACTGTAATACAGAAGACAATTTGTTGTTGGGCATTTGTAAAGATTGGACATTTTCTCTTTGAATCCGTTCAAAACGACAATATGTGTTTAAATATTGTGGAGGGGTCGTTTTCAGTTTTAAGACTTATTCTATTCCATCAAATTTCTGGGAAGCCATTAAAAAGAAAATGAAAATAAAGAAATGTGTTCATATTCCTTCATTTTTGTTTCAAAGAAATCCTAATATCAGTGATTTCGTTCCTTTTGAACAATTAATATGTGACACATGATGAATTGGATTTCCTAATAGAATTTGTGTGGTCTGTTTTGTATTCTATGCCATAATCTTAAACTCATTTGTCTTAAGTGAGAAGTTAATCCATAACCTTCCCTTCAGCGAAGATAGACAACGGTCATCCTCCTCTAGCCTACGCTCTCCAGGGACCTACCAAATGTGTTAGGTCATCGTCTCATTTACTTCCACAACCAGAAAATTATTCCCTGTCCGGGATTGCTGGTGGTCCCCTCATTTTCGGGCATCCTAAGAGCGCCGACGCGACGCGCTTATAATTCCGCGTGGACGCGCCTGCGTGGAGGCGCGCCTCCAGGCACCGCTCGCCTCTGCGGCGCCGCGCCTGGACCGGCCGCTGCGTGCGCCCCTCGGCGGAGTAGTAGCCACGTAGTAACCACGGAGGAGTAGCCAAGTGCTCGAAGATTTGGCCAAAAGCAAAATGAAGGGCAAATCCCTAATAAAGCATGTAAACTTGGAGTTTGTGAGGGTACCCGAATTCGAATCTGAAGTCAAAATTTCAAATTACGAAATAATAGAGCCAATAATATCGAACATTTGAATTCTTAATTTAAGAGAATTTTCTTTCAAAATATTGATCTGTTTGGTATTCTCCTTCGGATGACATAATGGAGTCCATAAATGGCCAATAAACATTAATTTGCTTTTGTTATATTTTGCGGCGTCCGATTTATTACTTAATATTTAACTTATACTTATAATGTATTTCTTGACAATAATAAATGAGTATTGGTGAAGAGGCGCTTCCTTAGAGAACATAGTATAAAACAAATTGAGATATTTAATTTCTTAAAAGATAGATCACGATTTCCTCAAATGCCATTGTAAGCTCATTAGTTACGACTAGAGGGCGGATTTATATGCACTTAAAATCGTCAAAATATGCATGCATTTATGCACCTAACATCAGTGAAATGTACACCAAGCATCTGAAAATGTGCCCCAGAAATCTGATAATTTGCACAAGAAATAAGGATGCATTATCAATAAATTACTTCAAACATACCTATTTAATTGATCTTCATTCACTCACAGTACCTTTGCTTACAAGCATTGTTGTGACAATATACAATTATTGTTTTTCAATGTTTTCTACAGACGTGTATTTTCTTTTTAATGTTAGAATGTTTTTGTAACTAGAAATTGTACGTTCCACTTCACAAGAAGTTACGGGGCAGTATTTAAATGAAGCCACTTCAGCAGGAGAATAACCCTGCAGTTCCTAGTCAGAGATTCCAGTTAGTACTTCACTTACATCACGAATAAATTTAATACCGGGATTTCTGGCATCTACTTTTTCAATCTTTGTTGCTGCAGTTTGCTGCAGTTTGTCCAATGACTCCTGATATAGCCAAATGTCAGGGTCACTGAAGTACTCTATAATTTCTTGCATTACTTGTATTACTTCATTGTACATTGTATTAGATATCCCTTTCTTAATGTGGATCATCAGGAATGTTGCTCTGGCAGTAAATCTTCAGGACATTTAGAAATTGTTGATTATTCAGTTTTTTAAACGGAATGTTAGCAGAAGCGAGGGCCTTGCACATGTCACTCCAAAATACCTGCTGCTACTGCTCTACTGCTTTTGTGCCAGAAATGTCTGCCAGAGTTACTTGTTTCGTCACTATTCTCTTGGAAGAAATTATCACGCGTGTCGCAATCTTGATTTGCTGCATAATTTGGAATTTCTTGTCCCAAGAAACTTAGAATTCGTGTAAAACATGCAAATAAGTCAACTATTTCCAATTGAAAAAATTCAAAACGCGTTTCATTGAATAGTACGTTCCCCTGGATTTATTTACATTCTGACATGTTTGTTACATGCTTGGCACAAAACAATTTTTTCCTTCAGTTGACAGAGTGGCGTTCCCTTGAATCCATTTTCGAAGCAAAACGCTTCTGGAAGATTTGTTTTTCGCCGCCATGGTGAAACACCCCACTGAAACCGCCAGCACTACTCTAAATACTGCGTTTTGAATGCGATCAAATGAATTGACGATTAATTTTGTTCCCTTTGGAGAGGCTATTTCTCCGAATTAACTTCTAGTGCTTTCCCAGACGCAACAGATATTAGCTTTTGTAGTCGACAAGCTGCCAAAGAGCAATGCTATTTCTTAGAATTTCTGTGTCTGTCCGATGTCCCACAATGTTACTGATACTCTTACGCGGGATTGAAAAAGAAATTGCTTACCTTAGAAATCAGCTGCTGAAGAGATAGTCTTGAGAGGGCCAATAATATCAAAATATGCAACAATATGCACGAGTTATGCACGAGTTAACAATATGCACCTATTGCCGATATATGCAAAAATATGCACTATAAAACTCCATATATTCCTTTCTTGGGGTCTGAATCGTGTTTTCTTGCAAAAAGCATATTGTTTGGTCGCGAGGAAAAAATATGCAAATGTGGTAAAATCCGCCCTCTAATTATGACCTAAGTGTGTCGCTATCGAATGGAGGATTGGAGAGCAATTATCCTTTGGACTTCAAAGTGGATTGAAAACGTAGCCAATAATCTCAGGTTTTTTAAATTAATGGAATTCAATGCAATTTTTTTTCTTTCAAATGCTAATATGTTACTCAATATATACTTTCATGACTCAAGTATGTGTGCAGAAATTTATAATGTAGACTTTCGGACAGATTTTCGGGCGGTTAGTCAAATGTGCGGCGCATTTTTAGGGGCGGCGCCGCGGCTCTCATAACGAAATAAAAACGAAACGAAAGCCGCAAAAAATACTAATTTCGGTAATCTTCGTGGTAGACCACTCCTTTGGGCAACCATGGTGAAGAGATGAAAGGTGCCAGCGCGTTAGTTCCCTAAGGATCAGGTGTCCCATGTAGAGTTTTTGGTGAACAGAGGGGGTTCATAGCGGATATTTACGGAGTTGTCTGGTTTCTCCTGCCGCCCATTCCATTACTTCATTTTCATTATTATCATCACCCTCTACTCCTCAAAACTCGTCCATCATTTCCCAGTTTTTACTATCATCATTTATACAGGCTGTCTGGGAATGAAACGTCGAAACTTGGAAAATAATATCTTAAGGCAATTTTAAGCATGTTTTGTTTAATAAACTATGTGGATATTCCGGATGGTTGAGCCGCAATATGCACTCCAAAGCCGGTTTGAAAAATTGATTTCTAGGCACAAATTTGCATTATACAAGCATAGAAACACTCCAGAAATATGTAAATTGTTTATTATTTACAAAAGAAATGAACATATTTGTTCAGAAAGAAAAATTTAGCGAGAAATGAAAAAGCCCCCAATTTACACAATTCGACTGTTTTTTTTATTTCTGGCTTAAATTTTGTCTGAGCAAATATATTAATTTCTTTTGTAAATAATAAACAATTCACATGTTTCTAGAGTGTTTCTATGCTTCGATAATGCATATTTTTGCCTAAAAATAATTATTTCAAACCAACTTTTGAGTGCTAATAGCGGCTCTACCATTCAGAATATCCACGTAGTTAATTGGAGAAAATACTCTTAGAATTGTCTTAAGAGCTTATTTTCGAAGTTTCGACGTTTCCTCCCCGGACACCCTGTGTATCACAAGCTCTAAGCTCCCGACTGGACCCCCGGCGTGTGTGGTAGTGTAGTGCATATAAGTGAAAGCGTGGGTTAAGTTAGGCTTGAGAATAGCTCACGAAGAGAAAAAAAGATAGCGCGGGGTTCATGGCCAGTTTGTTAGGGTACTGCTCTGGCATTCGCCTTGTGTTGATCGGAGAAACAACGGAAAACTACTGCTCAGAGCAGCCAGCCACTATAATTCTCCTGAACTAGACCTAGCTGTGTAGCTAGTGTCGAAAATCCTGCCGGGACTCAAACCCTATTATCCCCCCATCACATGCATTGCGGTGACATCAATCGATGTCCTGAGTGCGAATGGAAAGAGATTTGTGATTTGGAAAGAAGGGCAAGCAGCTGAGAGAGTCCTAACATAACAAGATCAAAAACAGATATTACTTTATTAGTAGGTACGCGAGGGCATTGCGTCAATTGATTGACGATGTCCGTATTTTGGTGTACAAAGCATTGGTTAGAGACAAAGTGGTTGATGTTCAACGCGAAAGCCGAAAACCAGAGCTTCTGTATCGACTTGGAAATACGCAAGCGAAGCGTCTATTAATTAGCTGTATCAAATTGGCGATCGTTTTGCTAAGCTAACAACCAATTACAGTATCAGTACAATTTTTTTAATCACCACCCATTATACAATGCATTCCACAGTGTTCCATTTATCCACTTACGTTATGTTTGTAAAAAAAAAAAAAAAAAAGAAAAATGAAAAAAGAGAAAAAGGAAAATGAAATAAAGAGAAAAAGAAAAATGAAATAAAGAGAAAAAGAAAAATGAAAAAAGAGAAAAAGAAAAATGAAAAAGAGAAAAATAAAAAAACTTTTTAAAAAAAGAATAAATTCGTGCGCGGCACGAGCTGTAGCTACGCCGCGGGCGGTGCGTGCGCGCAGGCGCGTGGGGCGCCGTGCGGCGCTGATGCGATCTCTATTCCCGACGCGCGCATCACACCGCGGCGCGGGCAGGCCGGCGGGCGGGCGGACGAAAGGACGGACGGGTGGACGGGCTGCTCGCTCGCGCATCGCTCGGTGCCGTCAGCGGACGCGCCCGCCTCCTCCTCCTCCTCCTGTAATTTGTGGACGCGCGCCTCCAAACACTTGTCCGGCTATTTGGCGCTGCGGAGGCCCCCGGCGATGCTGGGCGAAGGAGATTTGTGGGATGTGGAATTACTACGTCTTAGTTTGCGGATGCGTCCGAAGCAGTATCACGGAAGTCTTGGTGATTGGAAACGCTCGTAACTTCAAAACTCTGCACGCTGTAGAGGTCAATGAGTTGGAGTTGAGTGGACAATACATTCCGGTGATAATGTACAAGAAAGAAGTAATAATACAGGAGGGTTTTGCGAAGTTAGGGGTGTCTCAAACAATAACTGCGCACGGTACACAAATGAATATAGAATGTTATTTCTGAGCATTTAAATGGTTCTATAATCAATTGGAATTTTTGAAGACTGTACATTATATCTTTAGAAATAATTGTGCACTTACTCTACGATGTGCATGTGACAATGCACCTATGTATGACATTTTCTATGATGGTCGTTCCGTAATACTTAAATGACATGAATTATAAGTGTACGGGGCCACAAATTCATAAAGAATAAAACCATTCATCTGATTTAAAATAATTCTTTCAGTAGTTTAAATCTTGATTTGCATGGTTCATGAAGATTTTTGACTGTGTGTACGTAATGTGTAGGCGTATCATCGGAAGCGTTTGCAACGTTTCCGAAGCCACGTCCTCTTCATTAAATCTGAGGTTATTGAAGTGTCTAATTAGTGCATTTACTGACTGAGCCCCTGGTTGTGTCATGGACGGCTTCGCCTTTTGATTATGTTTCAGCCAATAAATTCGCAAAAGGTTTAATTTCTATCGTGAAACTGAACTCACTTCTACCCACTGGCGGATCCAGGGCCGAGGAGGGGCCAGGCCAAAAGGCCTAGAGTTTTCTTGTGCATTCCTTTATTTGGCAAAAATAATTTAAATATTTATGTTCGAATAATGAAATTATTTAAACAATAATATTGTAATATTTATCAAAAATATACAATGCCCCCCAACTGATCGTCTGGATCCGTCCCTGCTCCTGACATAGTGTTAAGAGTGGATTTAAGCTGCAGAAACGCCAATATAAAAGAGTCATTGTTTGAAAGTGAAATAAATATTTCTCAGCATTTGTGTTGAAAAGAAGCGCACTTAAAGCATTTATTAAAATCAGAGGAGAACTAGGGAAGTTCGACTTAGGTTGCAAGACGTATTTGAAGTAATTACGAACATCATTCTCGTAATGGGTACCTTTTTAATATTTACAAACATTGTCTGAAAGATTATTTAGAAGTTCAATCTAAAAGATTTATAAAACAGTATACTGCAATAAAATAATCAGTCAGTGACTCTGACCAGGAGGTATTGGGATTTGAGTCAGACTTGGTGGACTTTCGACACTAGTTAGATAGCTACGTCAAATTCAACCGCTGAATGGAGAATTCTAGATGCTGGCTGCTCCGGTTGGAATTTTTCCGTGGTTCCTCCGATTAAAAACAGGCGAATACTGTAATATACAAAATATTACAGAACAAACGCCGCGCGTTAATCTGGACGGACGGAGCTGTAACATACAAAAATATTACAAAACAAACGCCGCGCTTCAATCTGGACGGTCGCGGTTACTAGGTAACGAAGGTTGTTGACGCGCGAGAAGGGGGCCCTGGACGAGGGAGAGTTGGTAGTTGACTGGCATCCTGGTGGTAGCGGCGCGTATGTAACCTGAATTATTAAAGTTGGACATCGACGCGAATAGGGAGGACAAATTGTGGAACAAGTGTGCAAGAAGTGAGCAGCAAGAAAGAAGCAGACGGATTTTCGGCGCGGAAGTCAAGGGGCTACGAACTGCGGGGCCATCGTTTCACAACGCCAGACAATTCGGTACCGTGAACCTAATGCATGAAATCAAGCAAGAGAATTTTTATATTTTTAATCTCAAATTCCATTCTTAATAAACAAAATTATTGTTGTGCCACGTTGTGTGTAATTCCTTCGGGACATAAACAATTTCAGACTTCTAGGCTTCTCTGTATAGAGAGCATGAGAACCAGAGAACTGAACTAGCATAGCAAATTAAAGGTAAAATTATTATCATTATTATTATTTTATCACAATACCAAAACAATACCCTAACAAATGGACCATGGACTGCGAGCGATCTTTCTTTCCTCTTCCTTGCCTTGTCGTCTCCTCTCACTCTCACTCTCTCTCTCTCTCTCTCACACACACACACACACACACGCGCGCGCGCGCATTCACACACACACACACACACACACACACAACACACTTACATGCCCTACACTACCAAATAGGGATAGAGCTTGACCGAGATCGAGCGGGGCCCCGCTTGGGGAGTAGCCCACTTGCAGGTCGGTGCCGGATCTCACTGTCCAGAAGGGGAGGAACGTCGGCGACAGTGCTTTCACTACTATCGAGACTTTTAGCTTTATTTTAAAATTAGTCCTCTGACCGCCCTAGGGTATATCAGAGGAATTTAATTTCCCAAAATACTCATTTGTTCAATTATTCTTTAAACATATTGTACTTGTATGCATTTCGTCGTTCATATTACAGTTTCAGGACTGCGAAATAAAGAATGTTTGGAATCCAGAGATTCTAGTTCAGTATACCATACAATAAAATGAAGCCCAGCAAAAATTGCACATTGGGACAGCCCACATACTGTGGATGGTGTGGAGATTTCTTCGTCAATAAACCCCTTTCCGACACTCTTCCGGGAGGGTGATTTAAATATGGAAATAAAACTAGATTAAAAACGAGTAGAAGAAGCATTCTGTACTGCATATTCTTCCCGCAAACAACATTTGTCTATGTAATATTTAATTTGCCACTGAGAATCAAAGAATTTGGATAGAAAGAGGAGAATCCTTACAAAAAAGTTTATCTCCCTTCCGCTGTCTCCGGTCTTGGCACGACTTTTCGATTTTGCAACATGGAGTAGAGCACCAGATATTGCGCAACATCAGGTCGCTGTTTCTCAGGAGTGCAGTTACCTGGCTAGATGGAGTAGCAGGTCGGGGATGGAGCAGAGGGTCACTAACGGGACTAATTACCATATCAGTTGACGTGCTCGGAAACATGTCAACCGGACCTGACGTCATTGTGACCGCCAACCACAATCTCACCACCGCCGTATCCTTTAACATGTTAACGTTCATAACGTCTTAATTTAACTTCATAACATCCATTAGATTAATGTAATAAAATAATACAAAAATAAACTCGACAATTTTTTGTAACGATGAGAAAGACCCTTACTCCAAAAGCCATATTCATGTCTTTTATAAAATGTTATGAGGGAACGCCTCTTTCAACACTAGCTCTACAAGTACTGCCAAAACATGCCTTCAAAACACTAGACAAGGAATCAAAGTTTACCCATTTGTATTGTAAAGTACTTATTGTCAAATAACACTGTTCGACAGTGATTTTGATAAATGGCCAACTCTAGCTGTTTCTTAAGTTCTTTGCAACGCAAGAACAGAATACAACCACAAAAATTGTCCGTCGGGCTCAGATTTCGTGTAATCGCACATATACTAAAACTACATATTTCGCGGATAGCCACGTGTCACTTATGCTGAAACGTTAGTTGCTCGCAGATTTATTACAAGACGGTGGTCATCATTAATGTATGATATTGTACATTCCACTCAAGAATGAAATAGATGCCAGACCGTTCAAATCAGTTAAGTAACGTTTGGCTTTGCCTAGTGAATTGCAGTGACTCACGTAAACGACGCACCGACTCCGGGAGTTGTATACGTGGGTCACTGCATGTTAGTTGCTCCGTGCGTGTGGAGCGAGAAAGGTGTTATTTTTGTAGTGCAATCTCATCTATTCTTTGCGTTCTAGTGTTAGTTTTTGTACAAAGGGATTCCACGCAATGACGCGACAGTGAGTAAACCATTCAAATAATTTTTGTTATGTGTATTGTGAGGTAACTTTGAAGAGCCAAAAGCAGAATGTTACTCCCTAAAGAAGAAGGGCATATGAAGTAAATGTCGGGTGTCAAATCGGTGATCAGGACAAATCATAGACCTCTCATATTTTCTGTGCGTCTTATGAAACATTATTCAGTGGTTGGCTTAAAGGAAATTCGCAACAAATGCCATTTCCAATTCCCTTGTCGTGGAGGGAACCAAAGGACCACGCCATGGGCTGTTACCGAAGCATTACCAAAGTTACTGGAATCACAAGAAAGACCAAGAAGATCATTCAATATCGCAACCTCCCTTCAGCGTTCCGGCCTGTTCCTCACAGCGACGACCTTCGCATCCCAGCGCCACCGGACAATTGGAATTTGCTTCCCAAATTCCGAAAACTCTGTTGACGAAAATTTAAAGCGCTAGTACCATTATAAAGCTCTGGAATGCATATATTCTTAATATACATTTTCTGTATTCACACTTAGACTTCTTTCTTGAAATTCTCGGTGTTGTGAGTGACAAACACGGTGAATGATTCCACCAAGACATGGAAAAGGACCAAGGAAAATGGAATCAAAATATCCTTGCACACTAACACTGGACACAAAAAAAATGCATACTCAAATGAAATACAGTACACAATGGTTTAAAATTATATTTTGATTGAGAATGTTATATGTAAGTAAATTTAATAAAACCGATAACAACCGTGTGTACTTTTTAATTGCTTATTACATAAAACCTTGCCCGTTACAGATAAATGCTCCACAAATTTGAAATTAGAGCACCATTTACCACAAGAAAAAGCCATTATATTCCATTCAACAGACAAAAAGTTAAATTTTGTCGACCAGTATAATTGGAGAGACATATCGCATATAATATTATCTGGAATGTGGGTAATTAATGATTGGAGCCAGGTTGTATTCTTGGTTCAGAAAAAAATATTTCAAAAGATTACTCAATGAAATGATACACAACTATCAAATAACAAATCCTTAAATTCTTTGTGGAATACAGAGAAATTCCGGTTCCGCCTGGTTCTTAGGTTGGGGTAACTGTCGTAGTTGGAGGGGGGGGCGAACTTTGAAAAAAAGCGAACTTTCCTTGTTGAAATGCAGAATCTTACAGGAGTCCGACAGGGAAGGATGTTTACCCATCGGAAGATTGTGTAGGCATTTATGTTATACATGTGTTTTATATGAATTTGGAGACAATTGTACGTAAAATAACTTTGTTTTTGTATCCTTCCCATTACATAATGTTGAATTTATGGTTAATTTATCACTTTATTCTTAGGTTACTTTTTGACATTGTCCCAATATGACACCCTATTTTCTTTTCTTATTGTTGTATCGTAAATTACTTGAACTTCGGTTACTATGAGAGAGAAATCGTTTCTGTTTATATTGTTAATTGAATTATTTTTTGTATTGCTTGAGAAGTCCCAAACGCTTGTGGACTAAAACATAGCAGCAACTATTTTTAAAAAATCCTTCGTTGATATTTTGTGTTAATTTAATATGTTGATTCATTTGAATTTAATTTTAATTTCTAAAGTCTTATCATGTACATTTGTAATTCCCGATCTTTTTTGTTGTGATGGGATTGTACGGTATTACATCTAGTCTACGTCTGTTTAATGGGTCTTCATGTATATTATTAATAACATCACTCAGTTGCTGGGACCCTAAATTAATGCCTACATACTGTATCATTTTCTGTGATTTATTCTCTCGAATCTATTATGACTTCCGAAAATTCCCCATGAGTGTCTCTCATCAAAAAGAAAACTTGGCTGTTGTCCCATTTTGACAACTTCATCAATTGGGGTTTCCGCGAACGTGATGTGTGGCTACTTTTTCATACAGAGAATCGTTTTTCATTCCGTAATTATCCACTACGCTGGAAGCCGTTAGCCCGTACCGTTTGGAGAGAAAGGAGAAGTGCTCTTTACGACTCAAGGCTTTTTCTCTGGCTTTACGCGTTACTCGTCAGCGTCTAACTGCATACGCCGCGCCGTGGCGATTGCTTCCGAACGGGACTCCGGTCTGAGAAGGCGCACGTAAGGAAGCGGCTCATCGCACCGGGCCAGGTGGCAGGAAGCGGCTTGGAGCCGCGCCCGTTGCCACGCCGCGGCCACGGAGACGGTGGCGTCGGTAGAACAGGCTGCGCGATGCCGCTCGACGCCACTCACACTCAGTAGGACTCTACCAGTAGGCCGCACTAAGAAATAAAACATTCACACGACGATAAAAATACTAAACTAATATTGATATTGGAATTTAATATCTTTATCGTCGTGTTAATATTTTCATTTTATTTTATTGTTTCAATTTCTATTAAAATACAAAATATGTAGGTTACAAGACAAATAATTTGCTGCGCCACTGCCCGAAGGGCCCTGGAGAGTAGATAAAACTAGTGGTGCTGCAGAATGGCACAAACTTTCTCGTATTAGTTTATTTCCTTTGGTATCGGCTAGCTACTCTGACTTGCCACATACTCTTGCTAATATACACTCATACTCATACTAATGTGATTCAGTGTTTTTGTTTCAACAATTTCTTTAAACTAATGTCTGTGACAAAACTCGTTTAATGTAAAAACATTTAAAATAGTAAAATGTACTCTTCATCGTCTAACGTTCAACGTTCAACCCGAGAAACTGCAACGTATTTATTATGTAAAAATATGAAATAAATCCTTAAGTTTCGGAAATTCTTGTTTAATTTTCAACTCTCAAAATGTTTACCCAAAAAGAGAACCTCTTTATATAAAAAAAGGATAATCGACGTTCTACGGAATTGTTTTATATTCTTTGAAATTTTGCAAGACTGTAATTTGAAATGTAAATGCTAACATGTGCATACATAAGGGGCCTTTTGTTCAGTGAATATGTGTGTATCTCGCAACACGGACAAAAATAATGATTATCAAATAGGTTTAGAATAATTATTAAAAGTATAATTTGTAAACACAAGCTCTACTACATAAAACAGCTTTATCTTATCACTAGCACCGTCTCGTAGTTCAACAATAATGTGCTTCTCAAAAATCCATTGCGGCATTATTGCGCGAAGTTCAATAAAGCTTTGCGAATTGCTTGAAAGAAATACATCAATACATTGAGGATACAAATTGTAGAATAGAATAATAAAAATTGCTAATAACACTGGTCAACGAGGTTTTCTTCACAAGAAATCTGATGAGTGAATCTAGTGAGATTTTTCATACTGAATTCAGATATGTATTCAGAATTTTTCCATCAGGCACAGTTTCTTTTTTGTTTGCAGCTACTTTTTAAAATCTGATTTGAACGTTCTCTTTGACCTTATATGTGGTGATTTTATTCAAGCTGTATTTAAGAATGTTATACGGAATATCATGCTGAAACACCAACAGAGCCCGTTCATTCATGTTTTGACATGCTCAGACAGTTAATCTGGCATTGCGAAGGGTCAGTATTGAGGTGTTTATGAGCTTGTTAGCACAAATATCACTGGTGATATATTTCCTTCCTTTGTGTTTCGAAGTGCACTGTGTAAGCTAGTATGTTTTAGGGTTTTGTGTTTTCATCATGCCAAGAACTTGTGCAAATCAACTAGATAATATCTGCTGTATTTGTAGTGAGGTGATTTGAAGACTCAGAAGGGAAATTTAACGCCACTTGCGAAAAAGTGTTAACATTACTTTGTCTCTTAAGTTGGTGATTTTGAAAAGAGCTGGGACCCAAATATGTTTTGTGCATTAAGACTGTTGTCTTGATAGAAAATTGGTTCACATCAAATGTCATTTGCAATTCCTGTGATTTGGAGGGAATCGGATCACCTAAGTAATTGTTATTTTTTGTTTGATGAATCGCATAACCCTGTCTCACAGAAATGTGTCACATTTATTGAATCCTCAAAAGTATATTTTCCTCCACTGCATATTAATTTAGGAGGAATGAAAAATGTTGTGAAAGCTATGGATAAACTTTCTGGCGGATTTTTGTACTTGAATAAAAATTTCCCAAAGTATGTGATGCTAAATTGAAAGAAGGGATTTTTTTAGGTGTACGAATGTGGCCATTTGTAGCTGATGAATATTTTTGAAGAACTGTTAAATCCACTGGAAAAAGCAGTCTGACAGTCTTTCAAAAATTTATATTGCTTTCTTGGAAACCATAAAGCAGAAAACTATCGGACGTATCGGCTGATCTTTTCCATTCTTGTAAAGCTATGGGATGTAATATGTCTTTGAAAATTCACTTCTTAGACTCTGACTTAAGACTTCCTCTGGGACAATCTTGGGGTTGTCAGCGATGAGCATGATGAAAGTTTTCATCAGTAAATTTCTTCTATGGAAAATAGGTACTAAAGCAAGTGTAGTACTAATATGTTGGCTGACTACTGTTGGACCAAAAAGAGAGATGTTTCAGATACAGAAATCATCATTACCACTTTGTAGGTACAGAATTAGTCAGAATTTAAGTCAGGACGAATAGTATACCAGTTAGCGTTGGATAGCTAGTTACTGATTTTATTGTAAAAACTAGCTAAAGTACCCCGCGTTGATGGGGTATTTATCGTAATTTATTAGCCAGGAAAAGGAATTCCATCTATTCCGGCCCTGTGGCGGAGTCTACTACTATAATTCGTTTTTTCTAAAGTGGCCGATGACATTAGGACACTATTAAACCCCCTGCCTTATAAAATTAGAAACATTATAGGAATAGTAAAAAAATTAGTGATTTCAATATCATTTGATTTTAATCTATGATTTAAATCAACTTAATTTCATCACCGCCACCTTGCTGGCCACAGGTACTTAAAGATTTTTTCTTTTCTTGTACCCTGAAGTAGCCTACGATTTTAAAACACTTTTGCAGAGTTAATTTTCGATAATGTTGTGTAACATTTTCATGCGTAAAAGAGAAAAGGATTGATGCATTGGCATTTTAACCATACAAAACTCGTTTCTTGGAGGGCCAGAGTTGCATTTTAATTTTATGTTTCTTTATTAGTTTATTATTGCATACAGGATGTGAAAATCTTTTATAAAATTTGCCTGGGCTACATAATGCAATCAATGAACCAAATACGCCAAGTGCAGTCTGCATGTATTTCTTGGCGTCATCTGATGTTGTGGCTTATACGAAATTACCTTTTCGAAATTTCTCAATACAGTATACTCTTACGTATCTGAGAATAGAAAAGTACATTTAATTTCAAAGAGAAAGTTCCAAGTCTAATCTCAAAACGATACTCTGTAAAGTATTGGATTGGAGCCATGGTGCATTAGTTATACTGTTGAGGGCTTGGTTAGGCTGCTGCGGCAAGCGGGTTGCAGCCCGCTGCATTAATAAGGCGTCATTAAAGATTGATGTATTAACGAACATCTGATGCACAATGTGCATTAGACATAGCTGAAGAGCAGGAAACAAAATACTCAGGGACATGCTTCTAAGGCTTAAGCGCTTGCAATGAGACTAAATGGCCTTCTCCTTCAATCCGAAATTTAACAATCCAGACCTCCTCAAAAGTTTTCAACTTTCAAACAAAAACATTTATTTTACCATCCTGCAGATATTCACTTCTTTCATTAAAATTGCAGAACCTAAATGAAAATCTGGGTCCTTGAGAATATGACATATTTTTTTAAAATTTGACAAAATAAATTCACTTTGGAACTCCCATACACAGAAAGTCAACATAAAGCAAGAGAAAATAATCAAAATTATATCTTCGTTACTAGTTCCATTTAAAATACGTATAAATAATGGCGTAATAAATGGACACTGCTAGGTTTTCGGGTTGTATACCACATCTCTGAGAATGGTGTAATGCTCCTCCCAAGTGATGGAAATAAAATTTCATTCAGGAAACGTTTCACGGGTATCTATTCATACCCACGAGACAAGACCTATCTTCACGTTTCTGTTTACCACGCATCGTGGCATTCATTCATTTCCTTTTGTTTCTCTTATAATTACGAGTGAGTGACAGTCCAGTTTTAAAGAAATGAGACCCGTCCCTGAAGAAAAGGAATAACAAGCTGAATGATGTCACAACTGCCGTCCTTTCTTGGATTTTTTGTGCTTTTAATAGTATTTTTAGCCCAAAATGAAATGAAAATTTCAAAAAATTAGTGGTAATACTCGAAAGAATTCTGAAGTTAAACTGTGCAATTAGAAGCAATTTACGATTCAAGGTTGTAAGTGGTCGAATGTAATGCTGACTAAAAGTGTTGTGCCCAGGTGGCACATTTTTGGTCTCATCAAAATGGTTTGATTTTTTATATGAGCCATACTTATTGTGTTATAAATTATTGTCAATAATTTAAATCGAATCATAATTGCTTGAAGTTTATTATTTTATAACACAAGCATACAATATAAATTCTAAAGAGGTAGATTGTAATATACTTTTAAAATAAA
The DNA here is from genome assembly GCA_031308135.1 of Acheta domesticus. Lineage (NCBI taxonomy): Eukaryota > Metazoa > Arthropoda > Insecta > Orthoptera > Gryllidae > Acheta > Acheta domesticus. The sequence continues at coordinate 80,370,588 of JAHLJT010000631.1, read as the reverse complement.
TATTTAATACGTGCTGGACCCCTGCGAATTTTCCTCACATTGTAAATCATTATTTGAAAAATGAAAATACCGTACGGCCATCCCTTGAGCTGAATTACAGTTTAGTAAGTTTGGTTTGGGCGTGAATAAATATTCTACGAATAATATTGCTAAGCTTTGATATTAAATGTCACAGTCATACTTTAAGTTTATCATGGAATAATATTTGTATATATTTTTTCAATTTAATTTTACATAGATTTCGACCTACTACTCGTCTCAAACCATCCACCTGCGAAGTAGAAGTCCGCAAAAGAGCTAACCCTCCCAAAATGTAATAACAGGTTCAAAAATGTATCATTTTGTGGAATACTGCTTGAGAAAAAGAACTCGGTCCCCACCTGCCTCGCCCGAAACACGCTTTCCCCATAAAATTCACACACCTCGTGCCCCTTTAGGGAATTGAAAACCTGGCTTCCAGCCAGGACCTAGAGCGCATCGATTCTAAGTTATGCACGATTGTAATGCGCATTGCAGTAACGTGTTCCCTTGGTCATAATCAGCAAACGTCTATATTTTTGCCTTAAATCCTTTGAGGCAGGGCTGAAGAATAATTCTTCCATCAGTAGCACACTTATAAAATAATACAAGTTTCTGTGTTGATGGTCTATTATAAATTGTAAAAAAAAGTATTCTGTCCTTAGCTTATATGTGTTATTAGCGAGGATTGTAGTAATTCTTTACATGAAATTTGTTTATTTGTTTATTAAACAAGTTGTAATTGCTTGACCTTGTTCATGTTCAGCCCCAATGATGAACATTTTTCAAAACGAAGGCAAATAATTAACCCACTTACCCCATGCACCAGCTTTGCCTGTAGAGAGGATATGTATCAAAATATATAACTATTTAAAAATTAAATTTTGATCAACATATTTCGTTAAGAAAGAAACCTTCAGTTATGTACAGTAGTTGTAGGAAGGAGTTAAAACATTGAATTTTTGAAGTATTCGAAATTCTATAAAAAAGGATCATCAAAACGTGAATTCTGACTACACTACGACTTCGAAAAAGTTATTTTCTAGGTATAGGAGCAAGAATAATTCACTATTTCAAGTTTAGGAAGTCACAAAACGTGTTAAAAAGATCGGCATATTTTCCTACAGTATTATGTAGCTTTCTCAATAGAATCAGTATTTTCAAGAAAATAAAAAAAGGTTATGTTTCAATTCTAGAATATTTTCTTTGACTGCACGATGAAGCACCTCGCCAAGCTTCAGGCGGATCTGTGTGTGTTGTAAATGTCTTAAATTCGTTGGGTTTGCTGAAGTTGCTACTCCGGAAGACGCGGGATTCCTGTTCCCTTATCCCCATTCATAAATCCCGTGCAACGTGGCACAGGAAGCAGGAGCCTCTCCAGGAATGTCTCACTCAGCGAGTGCCCCGTCCCGGCGCCGCGCCGCGAGTTACGCAATACTGCCGCACGCAGCGTGCGAGGCGGCCGTCGTGTGTTCTCACGGCGACTGTCAGCTGACGCTGCACCGCCGCGGCGCGCCCCGCCCCGTGCCGGCCGGCGTGCCAACAACGGCAGACTTAAAGCAGCTCTTTCACTCGCGGCGTAAGCGCATCGCTGCTGGACCTGCCACAAGATACGCCGCGGGAGGGGATGTAGTGATGCAATCTTCTAGACGCGCAACGGCATTTATTTTCGGTTTATTGAAGATTCTAATGGATTCATTATCGGTGGAAACTGACTTACTTTTCCAGCTGATTGAATTTTATCCACCTTGTAAGGAATTTTCTTACAGTGTATTTTTGAATATTCTTTTCCCCCATAGTCATGCGAAGTTTAAACAAGTGGGAGAGGAAACCACGTTTCTAGAACCATTTTTCTCTTAAACTTTTTACTTTCTCACTACTCTGTAGCGAGAAAGTTATGTGATGCTGCGCTAAAAAAACCGCTAATTTTCGGGAGAAAAACTCTTGTTCCTGGTACCGGTAAAGTGGACAAATCCAGTTGATAAATTTAGAGAAAAAATATTGGTTTAGTGGTGAAATGTCGTTGGCATTTAAAATTAAATGATCACAAGTGTAGTCGTTTCGTGGCTTCCAGACAGCAGAAAACTGATGATGATGGCTAAGCCAACGAAAGCTGCTCTTGTAATAAACAACATTGTTGGCAATGACAACACTTGTGATCATTTAATTAGAGAAAAAATTATTCTAACACGTGGTGTAGCCTGATTTCATGTTTTGTGGGTCCTTGATACAAAAAATCGAATGACGATAAAAGTCTCTCCGTCCGTCTCTGAACAACGCTAGCGGCTAAACCATTTAGCCGATTTTCTCCAAAATTGATATTTCCCAATCGATCTCGCTGATGTCGCGGCCCCTTGAATTAGAAAGCGATATTTTAATTTTGGGGCTTCTTTACATGAAGCCCCTGGGACATTTTCCAAATTTTCAAAGAAATTAGTCCATCGTTTTGGATTAAATTTTATTATTGGATAGTGTGAAGGACGTTTAAGAGAACGATGCAGATCTCATGTTCGTTAAAAACTCTGATTTTTCGAAAATTGCAAAAGTTCATTTTTTTATGAGTCTTACTACAGCAAAAATAAATGCTCTTTTACTTAGAGGTAAGGGGCTCCTTTCAAAATTTTCAGTGAAACCAGGCCCTCTGCCGCTCCCCGTGCACGACCAATGCTTTTCCCTCTTGCGAATATATTTGTGTAGTTGCCCAGTTTTTTTCATAGATGCATGATTTCACGGAGAAAATATTGTGTCAATCGTGAAATAACGTAATTTTATGCAGATGCATTTCAACATTAGACGAGTTAATCGAATACTATCCATTATGTTTAATATTAACTGCACAATGGTGATTTCATGAAACAATGAAGGACAAAGATGACAGAGGACTCACACAGTATTTTCTTGCAATTATTGTAAAAATTCATGGTAGGGAAAGAAAGAGAAACAAATCAAAGCAGCTAACGTGACATTTAAGATTTTGAGAATCTTGACGTACGTACTGCCTTATCGTAAAATCTGAGTTGTGGAAAACAGTTTCACAAACTCACGGCTTCTGTTATTTGTGAGCTTATCTGATTCTACGTAGATGTACTACGAAACATATATTCCAGATGGTTCTTCTGAAGTGGAATTTCCCCTTCGAGATGCTCCAGCCGAGCCTAACCGCTGCGCCCACAACACTTCGGAGGCCTGTCTTCAGTAACGCTCTGTATAATTGCTGACACAAACGCTGGAGGAGGATGTTTCGCGACCTCTTACTCACGTTCTGGGAAGGTCATTCGCTTTCCTGTGCTCTGGTTCCAGGACCACGAGCGGCTTGATGAAAGAGAACAATAGCCAGGGACAATGGTGCGGTAACTGGAATTCCCTTACCAGAAACCTGGAGCTCAAAGGGTAGATGACGGCTTTCGTTATTCACAACATTTGTGGCTTGTTAGGTTAAATATTTAGGTTGTGAAGATATTTCAACATTTTTTAACTCCTATAATTATATGTGAACGAAAGTAGGAATTGGAAACGAGAAAATAGTGGAGCTCGGGTCTCAAAATAGTTTCCTGTTAAAAGTGACGTACAGTGTCAATATTGCATTCCTCGGACTTAGAACTAGTCACGCATCACCACTTGTGCCCAGATCAAATAGTTCTTGGAATTTGTGCTTGTTTCAGTGAGAGTATTGACATTCACATGCGTAAGGTGCTTCCCAAGAACCGTTAAGATGTGGAGATTGTGAAATCTTAGTATTTGTTCGCAAGGTCGATTCCTCTCCCCCAGCGAATATTTCATATCCAATTCTGCTAATGATTGAATTATTGCAGTTGATTTTTTTAATTTAAAAGTATTGCGTCATCATCCTCCTTGGGTTATTAGCGAACGATATTGATACTTTCATAAGAAATTACAAAATGGTTTGGTCATTTAATTACCATACACATTATGTCAGAAGCATTATCAGGAAAAATGAGTTAGCAGAGAAGTAAATCATTTACATTTACAATCTTCTTGTATTATGATACAAATAAACATTTATCGTATAGTTATATGCAATTATTTAAACATTTATAATATTGTTAAATTACAATATGATTCAAGTATAATATTACATATTCACATGAGAGTACAAAAACAAATAAATATTTTTAATAATGAGTTAGTGAATAATTATGAAAAAATCTGTTTTGCATAGCTGTTGCGGAGGGTATTACATCTGAACCATTTGAGTAAATGATCTCTATGTTGCATTTTACAGTTTTAAATGGAGTTGAATAAATTGATATCTTTGAAGTATACTTAGGCATTTAACTATCACACATATTATAACAGTTACAATAAAAGCCAGTAATGATGAGTTGTCGTAGAAATAAATCATTTACATTTACCATCGTCTTCTGTTATGCTACAAATAAACAATTATAGTATAGTTATCGAGAGAAAAGAAATTAGGTATCTATAAATTACACACAGACAGAAACACTTATTTTCGAGGGATAACTTCACAACTACTTACAAATTACTTGTTATTTGCCCTTCATTGCTCATTATCGATTCGTTCACAGAAATGACAACTCCTCATACGTTATTATTTTTGTAGTAGCTCTTTTATTCTTTGATCTTCTTACGAAAATTTAAAAAAAATATAAACTGAAATTATGAAAATTGGAAACTCTGAATATCAAAATTGTGATCACTCTGAAGTTTATGTAAAAACTCATATCTGGTGCCTTAAGCATTCACACTCCGTTGGAAAATTTTAATATTCATTGCTACAATCTTCAGTGGACGCGTCTTTATTCTCGGAAGACGGCCGTGAAGAGTCGGAAATCAAGGGTTCTTTTTTCTATTATTCGCGTAAAGCGGGATTTAATTCCCATATCTTCTAATGATAGAGTTCTCTTAATAACTCAATTAATTTCCACGCTTATCATATGTAATTTAGTGATATATGAAATGCATTATCGGATCCATAAATGACTTCTAAAAATCTTGTCAATTGATCATACGACATTATTTTGAATGCTTTTTGCAATTTTTCTTTGAGTGGAGGTAGTTGCTTATCACTGTGTTTCTTAATATTACTTAATTATTCCGTTGTTCTTTTTCTATTTCCTTCTGGGCGGTTTGGCGAGATTTTCCTCACTTACAATTACATAATTTGGAATAAGTACATTCGACGCGTTACTGGATGTGTTGCTAATCTGTGGTAATGATTTCTATGATCTTTTAATTGGTTTCATGTGACTCAGAAGAGGGAAACTTTGAAAATCATTAGAACTTACGTGTTTGTTCACTGCATCTACTTCTTGATACATAGTTTTAATATCACATGAATCGGCGGTGTTCACATTTTTACAATTTATCGCAATACGCCCTTCTTCTTTACATTGAGAACACTTTATATTGCCGGCAGATAGATAAATCCAACTCCTTTCTCCTTTGAATTCAACAAAAATAGAATCCGGCATTTTACTACAGATTCATCAGGCACATACAATTGCCTTCAAAAACTTCACATATGCTTAAAATTCTCTTTTGCAAAGCTGACACGAAGAAATCACACTAGAACGTCTTATAGTATGTAGCTTGTCGAGCTCTTGTTCGTATATCTGAATTTGTAATTACTGGGTACACATTAGACAAAACTATACGTCTGTGTTTGCTAACATAAATCCTCATATTCTTTTCACTGGGGTCAATGTTTATTATCTTGTATTTCTCAGTAATTTCGTGTACTAACTTCTTGCTTGTAAGAAATATATATACTCTATTGTTTGAAAACTTTGACACCTACAACTATGCCTGTGCTAAAAGAGAGCTGCTAGCGCTTCAACATACCGTCGATAATAATTCCTTGGGCTTTATCAGGGTACATTGCATTTTGAACAACTGTTTTATAACTCGAGCGATCTTGAACGGGCTGGCCCCTGTAGTCAGAAGTCATCCCAGCAGATGATGCTTCGTTGGATTTCATTTTTACATATTATTCCCCATTGGGGAATTCGTAGGAAAATAAATACGATTCGTTGTACTTGTTAACTGATTGCAAAGAAAACTATTCACCAGAATATACGTTCTCTTCCAACATGCTTCCCTAAAAATACTGGTAGCTGATTTTATTACATTATTTATTAATGATTATATTACTATAGATGGTATAATTAAATAATGTATTTTTTACGAACGATACAATTCTCTTGTTATTTCATCGAGTTAATAAAATTAATTTATATACCTTTGGGCTTAGTCATCATTAATATTTCCCTGAATTCTATTGATTTCATACTTGGAGATATACTGATTTGTTACTGTTTGTTTCAAATCTGCCGGGAATGTTACTTCAGTACGGGAGAATGCAGAGAAAAAGAGGATGATTTTCTGATAAGAGAATATCACATGTTTGTATGAGACCACTGCAGATAACATTGGATAGCGAATATGAAGAACTGCAGCCGTTCCATCGCAAATCATCATTTCCCAAGATATTGGAAAGTCGCACATGTTACATTTACTATCTTATCTCGTTTATTTCCACTTTATGTTTGTCATTACATCAATGTTGAGATTGCAATGTGCAACACAATACTACTTTATCTGCGTATTTCATTATCTGCAGGATCGTAGTTATTGCGGTAAATTATTTGTATCGAAAATATTAAATATAATTTATTTAAAAACTATAAAAATATTGGCACGAATATCTGAAATATATAAAACAATAAATAGGAGAAATAGCTCGATTAAAATTCTAGTCTGAAGCATAGAAGATGGAAAAATATAGAAGTTGAATATCATATTTTTACTTAAAAAATAAAATATGCATAAATACAAATAAATGCAAATTGCCTGCAATTCAGAGCAGTCCCAACCACTGAACTCTGATATAACCTTGCATTTATTTATTATTTAAAGAAGAGGCGAACATTTTAGTACGTGTTATCTCTTAAATCGAAGTACAAATAAAAAATTAGAAGGTATGGAATTCTCTGATAGATGTAAAAATCTACAAGAACATTCTTTATAATTTATTGAAAAGGGTTTAATTACAATTTTTTATTGAATATCTTGTTTATATTTTCGTGTTTTACCAATATTTTCTCCCCTGCTTAATTCTTTGATTTAATTATTAATGTGCGAAAACTATTCGATTATCCTCCAAAAGTTCTTTATTAGCGCACAGGTACTTTGAAGTGAATACAATCTTACTTGAATGTCCCTTTAATTACGATTTATCTTTATCGTCATTCGAAAAACGATGTTTAGGAGCAGCTTTCCCCTATTTATTTAGTACCTGTCTCACCCGGAACTCTCATTTTCGTGGAGAATCACTCTGCTTTCCTAAAGCAACTTACAGTACGCTCTTTTTACGAGTATTATTTCATTGTTTTGAAGCAATGAGAGACAAAAAGAGAATAGGAAATTGCAGCACAAATATGTTTAGCACAAGGGCAGATGCACGCAAAAAAGAGAAAAGCGCTGGGTCATTGCTCGTCATTGTGGTGCCTGAGCCGATAAAGCGGCCACCGCCGCAGCGACCGCGGGAGGATGCGCCCGCCGCGCCGGCACTTCAAACGCCGCGCCGCGACCGCAACGCCTCCCGTGGACACGCTCGCCGCCGCCGCCAGCGCGCTGTTAGTCAGGCGCCTTCGCGGACCTCTTGCGTCAGGCGGGGCGAGCGACGCCCCGCGACGCCCTGCGATGGCACGCTGCCCCTGCGCCACTACCGCCCCCGTCGCTTCGGATCCTGCTCCTGCGGTTGTCCCCTTCCAGTACGACTGGTCTCCCGGCAAGTGTGATTACGTACTCCATGTAAATGTAAGTGTGGGTTAAGGGGCAAGGAAGGGGAAAGAAAGATCGCGCGCAGTCCGTGGCCCGTTTTTTAAGGTACTGCTCCGGCATTCGACTTGTATTGACCGGAGAAATCACAGAAAACTACCGATCAGAGCAACCGGCTGCTAGAATTGTCCAGACAGCGACTGAATTCTATACAGCGTGTAACTAGTATGGAATATGCTGCCGCCGTCGGGACTAGAACCTAGGACCTCCCGGTCGGAAGCACTGCAGTGGCATCAGCTGATACCCTGAGGTACCTCTCCTGGTCGACTCTTTGGCCGTCTTTTAGACTTGAGGTTGTATCTTTCTGTGCGAGCCCCTGCACTCTTGCCACCACTTGCTCAGCTAGGATACATATGAATGATTTTCTTCGGGGAAGAACATTCGACGAGAGAAAAAAAAACACTTTCCCTTACGCAGTTCAGTCTGGATAGTCCCGAAGAATGCTCTTGGATGTTTTTTTTTTCTTTCCAGTTCCATTGATTTGTGAAAATGTGGGAATCATAAAGAAATGTGGGAAAATCAATAAATATGATATGAATTGTCCTGCAAGAACAAATAGGGACTTTGTAGCAAAGGTCATAAAAACTCACATGGGAAGACTATCCCCTGTTTATACGCACTCTATCCTCAGTATTTCACTAGATCTCGTTCGTATCATTAGCGGATCCGACTCGTATGCTGCCGAAACGTCCAATGAGTAGTGTCCGTCTCTTTCTGCAGAGATTTGAATCTCAAGAGACTTTAGATCTGGTTTCTGTGAGATGATTTTGCGGTAAGTTTCACAATTTATCGTTCGAAACAAAATAATTCTAAAAACTTTTTAAATGGACTCAAAGGAGAAATTCTTAAACCACCAGTTGTACATATGTTAACAGTGTACACCCATTTCATCATGAGGTTAGAGCCCCATAAGTGGACGCCGCTATACTATTTTTCGCATTCTCTCCCTCATATACTCGTACTAACAGCGATATGGGATTGTTTAATTTCCACGTTAATGACGGAAGGTATATTTTATCCTTAAGATGCTTACGGTGATCGAGAAACTGTGAGAATATTGCATCTCGATTTGTTTAAACTCGTGGCTCTTCAAATGTAACAATAACTTTTTTTAGGATCAATTAAGATTCGTATCTTTCTGCACTTTTACTTACGAAAAAAGTACATAGACATTTTTCATTTCCATGTACTTATTCTGGCGTTGAGTTGGTGATTTATTACAATTACCAGTTCGTGTCTAAAGGAGATCAAGTGAAAGTTACGTTATGTGTTATAGATAAGGACTTGTTTGTCAAGAATGTTGTTATTTATTTAATCTATCTTAATGATATGAAATCGTCACTATCTAAAAGACGCGAAGAAAAGTCGACGGGTTTGTACCATTTATATAAGAAACCCCATAAGTGTGCTACTGTTGAATAGGGCTCCTCAGGCCCGCATCCCACAGATTTAAGACAAACTAGAAGTGCTACAACAGCACATACTTTTTGGCCTTATTAGTAACTTTTGCAATTTTCGAAAGTTCAAAGAGTTCCACGAAAATCGGGCTACATTCGAAGAAAAAATTAATTCGAAAAAAAAATTTAGTCAATTTTGAGAAAATTTTCAAAACGTCGTTGTGACTTGAAATACAGTACCCTCAAGATGAGAACATCCGTTTTAAATTCAAGGGGCCGTGACATCAGCCAGATCTATCGGGGAGTAAATATTTTGGTGAAAACCCTGCTTAGGGCTTATTCACGAACGGACGGACGGACCGATGGACGGACCGACAGACAGGCATACAGACAGAAACAGGCAGTCAGTGAGGCAGATAGACGTTTTACTGTGAACCAATTTTCTGATATCAACGACCCACAAAACGTGTAATCATGTTGGTACAAGACCATCTTCAATTCTCAGACCTTCATGTAGAAAAAACATGGCCGCCGTATAGGTTGGGCGTACTTCGCTCACCAAGCAAGCACACGCGGGAAATTTGAATGTGTACAGCACTCAAGAGTTAGAATTTACTCGTGATAATTTCATTCAATGTTTACAGTAACTGGATTTAATTACTAAGTTACTTATGAAGCTATTATTCTTACAGAAACAGTGCGGTTTACGTTGTAGTCTGGAAATATCAAGATAGGTTGAATTTAAGAAGAAATACATTGCAGACTGGACACTGCATTTTAAAGGAAATAAGCTTGTGAGCAAAGCAAAAAAATATACAAAATTTAGGCGCACCTGTGGATGATATTTTTTCCTCAATATCTATTGAATAAGGATGGGCATTCTGAAATAAAACAAGTGGATATATCTGAAGCGTTCCTATGTATTTTCAAAAATCTTTAGATGTAGCAATTTACACTTTGTATGAGCTCATAAAAGAAATTCGTAGTAATAATAATAATACATTTGTACAGTAGAAATTTAGTGCAAGTTCAATCATACTTTTATACACAGAAAATGATTGGCCTTTATTATTTAGGACAGCATATAGCAATAATTTGGCTAACAGAAAACTAATTTTTCTTCAGCATTTTTATTGAAGATCACTACATTTACAGCAACATTTTAGGAATTCATTTTATTCCCATAACACATTACATTTGCTTTAGGAGTACACAGCCTAAGAAATCGTCAATGACTTGCCTTCAATTGCGCAAAATGAATCAGAAGCACTTGAAAAAATATTGAGTCAGAATAAAACATAATGCAACATTACGCAACATTTTTTCTGTGGTTTATGAGAACAATCAAAGGATATGCAAATACCTGACTTCCACATCAGTTATACTGTACATATTTAACCTCAATATTCATTTAGAAATAATCACAGGTAATAATATAGATCAGAGTATACAAAATACATTTCTTTACAGCAATAAAAATAATAAATCGTATCATCCAAAATAAAATTTCATTTGTGTTAAATAGCAACAGAAATCCTTATAAATTCACTTTCTTTTATTATCAGAGCTGAGATTTATATGGAGTAGCAAGTGCATATACATATACTTATAAAAAAATGTTCAAAATATTGTCTAACCAGTTTCATAAATAGAAATTCACCATTACAACTTGATACATGGAGCAATACCAGTATAATTACCTTTACATAAAAATATACAAGAGGTTAGTGTTCTACGTTAGTTATAAAACAAGGAAGAACATGTACCTAAAAATTACTAAAGTATGTCCCACCTCTAAATATGGAAGTGAGTTACAAACCCTTAAGAAAAAGGATTGGAGTCAGTTTTAGGCTGCTGAAATGCAGATTCTAACAAGAGTGAAGAAATGTAGGTGAAAAGATAAAAAAAGAATACATGCACATCAGGAAAGTATTTAACATTTTCTCATTGCAATAATGAACAGTATAGAACATACTACCAAGAAAATGTTGATAAAATGAATGATATCAGATATCCAAAGGCTACGTCTTACACTCCAAGGTGAAGGGATGTGGAAACACACAGGAGCGGTGGAAAGATACTGAAAAGAGGCCTAAATTGTATTGTAATTTTCCTCACACAAGAGCAAGGGACAGTTTAACTGGTGAATTTCTGTAGCTTCAGTTTGTCTCCTTTATCGCCAAGATTAGAATTGTAAGATTTTTTTCTTTTTGCTCCAAGCTTTTTAGCTAGTTCCTTTGAAGTATGCCTTTCCTTTAAAAGTTTATGATAATTATTAATAAAAATATTACTCAATACTTTTACAGATTTCTTTACTATTTTCATCAGGGTAACACCACACGTGCACTCTTTATCAATATCATTGACACTACTCTCATATATTTGAATACCTAATGTTATTACTGCATTTTGCTGGGTTTTTAATTTTAAAAATTCTTTTTCAAAAGTGTGGCTTATTAATGTCTGGAATAAAGCATAAATTGTTGCAGCTAATGTAATCATGAAAGATGAAGGACATTTAAACCCACCTCTATTTAGTTCTTTAAAAGACTCATACATTTCTTTTTCACAATCCAAATGCATTTCCTCATGCGATTGCAGCATGTGGTGACATTCATCACATTCTTTGTTTATCTAACACTAAAAGAACTTTCGTACTTGTATAGCTGGCAATACAGACAAGAATCTTTGGGAAACTGAAACGTAGAAGTGTCTGAAGCCTAGTAGTTCGACCTACATCCCGGCACACAACACGAGCGACCCATATTTCAGTTTTGTGAAGGTCACATTTCTGAAGATCGCAGAAAATATACTAAACAACTACTCACGATTAAGACTCAACCTTCACTTTCATAAATAAGCACACAATGTACTTATAACACACATAATCATATACTCTCTGCACCTAACCACATGGAACGCACGTGAAACACAGTCACTATCACCCAACCGGTACCGGCGCCATTTTGCCTGGTATCGATACCTACATGAAGGTCTGAGAATTGAAGATGGTCTTGGTTGGGACTACGTAAAATATTAAAGGAAATTATTTACTAGATTTAGGAGTCAGAATTAGCTACTATCTCGGTATCAGAGATTTGCATGAGTATAGCTATCTATAAATCGGGGCATTGTAACTTTTGTGAGAATACTGTTTTTTTGGTGATGGGGGAGGGAGTTGGTGGGCAAATGTGGATGGAGGGGGTAGGGTAATGAAGTTGTACAGGTGGGGCCCGAATTATAAGTTACGTAGCTTTCTACCAGATGAGAATGTTTTGAACTTTCTTTTATGTTTTTGGAAATTGTCTCCTTTTAGGAGACCCCACTCCATTGCATGGGTGGTGATGTAAGTGCAGAAACCCAAAATCTAGGTAAAATTAATTTGAAGAAAAAAATTGCGTGATGAAATTAAAGTGACTTTTTGATTTTCGTGCAATTTAATGTGAATATTGGACTGGCTACTCTCGTACGTACAGAACCAGGCCTATGGTGGTGTAACGGACAGTTCAGAGATTGGCCGTTCGAAGGGTCAAGTAATTTTCACTTTTAAAACAATTTTTTACAAAGGGCGTAGTTTTGGGGGTCGAGCTAGTAATGAATCGTTTTTCTTAAGAAGAATTCCCAGAAATTAAGTAATATTCCAGAAAATAATTTCGTGTCTAATTAACGTAATTTTAAATTAAGATAGAAGGTTTAGATCATTTTCAAAAATATGCGTTCGCTTTATCATTAGTTTCAGGATTACAGATTTAAGTATGTACTACCATTATGTTTATTTTTGGAAAGGCCACTTGCTTTTCATTAAAAACTGAGTTCTCTCAAATATGTCCGTATGTGATAGCATTCTCTTTCCTGTGTTCTGTCTTTTTCGCCTTTATTTTATTGGGTTTTATTTGAATTAATTATGTGGTAATGTGTTTACGGAAGTACATTAAAATAAGATCAAAAATAAAATCGATCTCTTCAATAACTAGATTAAAAAGGGAGGTAGGCATTCAAGGCGAGTAACGTAGCGAAGACAAACAATTGTTTTGAACCTGGAATATTAAAGTCTTCTTTCTCTATTCATTCAGAGTGCGCAATTTTGTTTTCAAATTAATGTCAACGCACTAGCAACTTGAAAATCATGATTCACAGTCATTTATTACTTGAATTTCCACTAATGTTCACACCAGCATGAGAAATTCACTTGTCTCATTAGCAATATCTTTGAATATAAAGGCTTGTAGTCAATTGCTTTTGTGTTTGTCCAGTCTAAGTGTTTAGGAATTAATAAAAATATAAAATATTCCACACGTTTTGCTGTGGTACAAGAGGTTATTAACACAAATAATCTAGTATAGTGTTGAAGAAAAGAGATACATATTCACGGACCACACAACTACAAACAACCGAAGTAACTCCGGCAATCCATAACCGGTTCCGACCATTATGTCATGAGTGTTTAGGATAGATTATTTGCATTTATCTTCGTCCAATTCTTAATTTTCTCGTTATGAAATGACCCCACTTTTAATTTTCATTTTGCAACCACATCGTTCATTTTATTGTGTCGCAATGCAGTTCATCGACCTTGTCATCGTGGACTTCACCCCTCTTTCCGTCTCCCGCCCCGCCCTTTCGCCGCCCCGCCGTCGCGGGCCGTCTTTTTTCCCCTCCCCGCAACCACCCAACCTCCCCGTCCCTCCGTCAACCGCACGCTGTACTCCACCCCGCCCCGCCTTGCTCCGCTCCATCCCGCCCCGGCCGGACCCGCCCTGCCCCGCCGCGTCACGCCGGCTGGCGCGCGTTTTCCTCCTCCCCTCGCGCGCGGGCGCGCTTATTTCGTTTTATATTCGGCTTTATATCCAGTGGATGTGCAATAAAGCAAGCCGTGACGTCACCCATGTGTCGGCGAACACCTGCGAGCGGGAGAAGCCTTCCGAGAAGTGTTTTAAAACGAGCTCCACCGGCGACGGACGAAGAGCTTTCGAGCGTGATTCAGACTTGTTTTGCTTCGGTGCGCTGAAAGTGCACGGTCACGATGTAGAAAAAACGGTATTTTTGGATCCGAAACGCCCCGTGGAGATCGGCGGAAAGTTGGATGCCTTCTGCAGAGGGCCGGGTCTAGTCCTCGGAAAGCAAGCGCCTCTCCGCACCGCGGACGCGCTCGCTATCTTATCGGAGCCTGGAAGCCCAGACGGCGTGTTCTTTCTCTCGCGCTCGTGTGACTGTAGTGGAGGGGTGACGTCATTGCATCCCTAGGCCACTGGGTGCACGATTGCGAAGTTTGGCGTGGCGAGCACAGTCGACGTTAATTTACTCTGTTCATATCTCTCGAAATGCTTACATTCAATGAGTTTCTGTCAGCACAGGATTATGAAATCCATCGGATTTAATTAACTCCACATGTTGCTTGCGTAAAGATTATTTGACTTTTCAAGGATAATAATCTAATACTATGGGAAGGTCAAGACGTATATTCCTGTTCAAAGACTTTAAGTGTACCTTCGTGCATGTGAATGATAGTTCGTGTAGTACTTCATCCATTCATCCCCTTTAGAGGATCTGAGTCGTTCTTTAGGTGTTTTCAGTCGTTATTTACTTGTCTTCGAATATGGTTCACGAACCATAGAAGTGAGGTTCTTTACTCTCTATTAAATCAAATTCAGAAATTAAATGTCCATTTTTTTTTTCAAATGCACATCTACTAGTGACTTTCTTCTGGGCAAGGTTGTGTTCAATGTAAGTTAAATTCGCCCCTCATGTAAAGTATCAAGGTAGTAACGAACTGCATTAAAACTCATTTACGAAATTAGTGTAATATCGCTGTAAATTTCTTTTGATAAAAGAGTTGTAGGCACTGATTGCATTGGTCAGCCCGTTGGAGAATAAAAGCAAGAACATGGAGCAGTTAAATAGTGGTAGTCGTCTGCGTCTATGAGAAAGTTAGGAAAGGTCACTTTTAGACCAGCGCCACCACATCCTGCGTTGTAATTTTAAAAGATAAGAAGAGACCCGTCACCGCCACCGTTTTTGCGGCAGCGCCGATTTCGTCCTCGCCATCCGTCTACGTCAACGATCCGGCCGCAGCAGCAGAGCCTTCGCGCGCCGCGTCGCGTCGGAGCGCGACCAGCGGAGCAAAGCACTTGCGGTTTCGGGAGCCGCGGCCGCGCTCTCGCGTGTCGTTGGGTGTCGAAGACAGATGTAGACGCTTCTTCCCCGAAGGCGACGCCCGCAATCTGGCGTCTCCCCGCAGCCCACTTCCGTGGACCGGCCATCGGCGCAGACCGCCCGTTCCTACGCGAGAAGTAATTTCGACCAGATGGATTCGCAGGAACCGACCGCAGCGCTCCGGCTGGTAGCTCACATGACGGTTCTATCAGGGAGGCGGAGGGGAGAGGAGCACAGAAACGACATTACGGATCCATTTATTTCCGGTCTAAGAGAGAGTTGATCCCATCTCTAAAGAATCTCAGTTTTTTGATTGATGCACATCAACTCTATTAACGTGTCTTTGATTATTTAATGATTTCAGTGTAAAAACATTGGTAACCGGAAATATTAATTTATGAAGTAATTGATAAGGGATGTTTATTTATTAAGTAATTGTTATTTGGATTCAAGTTTCAAATGAGGATTCAGTGGAATGGAGGTTGTGATGAAAATTACTCGCCTTTTAATGCATCGTTCAATACTCACCCAATTTAACATGTAAGATTTGTGATTGTCATATCATTTCTGGCAGATTTTCTCAGAATTCTATAATTTTTCTTAAGTCGTGCGATTCTCTGTTCAAAACTGTATTATTGTTCATTCCGTCACGCTGTGATTCATTGCCATTCGTCCCAGAATAGTCCATTAACCCTGTCCTGTTCTTCATCTTTCCTTTAACTTTAAGTTATATTCTCATAATGGGATGATTCCCTTACATTAAGTGATATTCAAGTCTTTTTGTGTAAAATTTACATTATAATAATTATTCTAACATCCCCCAAAAAATGAAAAATCATAAAACCTCTATTGAAGCATACAGAACTAAGGAAGTTATTCATCACCCGACGAAAAAAGCTGGTCTAATGTTTATTTTTAAATTATTTATTTAATGTTTTATTTTCCTACATTTGTTTAAAAGTATATTTCCTGTGATATTTTATTTAAAACGTGGTTTCAATAAACGTTATATTTTGCAGTGCTACAAACGTATATGTGCAGGACCCAGTCATTTCTGTCGCGCGTGATTCATATTCCCCGTTTTATCGCTGCGGAGAGCGTAGTTTCTTGCAGCGTTAATTCAGACATGACTCCAAATGCAATCTGCTCCAAATGGAACATCACCTCACGGTAATTTCTGTACTCCATTTCACACGATCCGGAATGAAAATTGACTTTAATGCGATGCACAACACGACAAACGACGTTTAAAAATTCCGTTCTGTTTATCCAGTGATTAACAAAACAGCGAGCCCCCGCGGTTGCCAAAGGTTCGTTTCCCTTGCGGCCGCGACGTCGCTTGTCCCCTCCTCTTCCTCTCCCTTTGTCCCCACAGAGTACACGTGTCCGCTTCTTTATGGTCCCTGGCAGCCGCTTCCTGCTCACAGCGGCGGAGGTGCGTGAGAGCGCGGGGGCGGGCGAGGGCGAGCGCGAGGGGTGGTGTGACAGTAAAGCGGTGACATCAGCGGCGGCGGGCGGCGCAGCGGCGGCGGCGGCGGCGGCGGCGTCTAAATCAATGCGTACGGAGGATGAGGCGGGCGCGGGGCGAGACCCCCGGGGCAATTGCTGTCAATTATGGTCGGAACGATCGGGCCCCACGGACGCGGCGCTAACAGGCTAATGCGCTTTTATGGCTGGCTTCACAGAGCTGCCGCCCCGGGGACGACGTCGACGACGATGATTGCGACGGTCGCGCGCCCGCTCCTCATTTGTCGTCCGTCGCTCGTCGGCCCGCTCCTGCGCTCTGCATGTTGCGTTTCTTCAGATTTGGGCTTAAGCAATGGCTTGTATTTAATATCTGACTGCTAATTCTGAGATTTCTACTCTCTGTAGTTATGGAGTTTTGGGGATATATATGAAAATTTAAAAGTAGTATGTATTGTGAAAAATAAGCTGAATGGGATTTTTTTTGCTGGAGAAGAGGGTTGAAAGTAATTTACTAAATTAATTCATTTCATAACTTTATAGGCGTTCGTTAAAATATAAGAGGTAACAACGTAACTCTTATAGGTTAATAAAATTCTCAAGGGAAATTAGGACACTCGCTGTCAAATGTCATTAACGTATAAATCATTGAAATTTAATTATGTGATTCATTAAATTATCTTCTAGTACGTTTTCACCCATCGGATTGGTACATTCTGCAAATGTTGCCATTTATGAAAACAATTATCATTGATATCTGATTAAGGAAATCGACAATTTCGTTCGGTTACTCACCTCTACTTCTAACAAAGCAGATACTTTCACAACGTAATATGCATACCTGCAAAAACATTGAAACTTTACAGTGACAAGACATTTCCTTTTGTGAATGACCGAACGCCTATTTTAGTTTGCCCACGAAAATTACCCTTGCTTGATGTTTCATCGTTCGTCTACGTATTTCGACACAGGATCTGGGTGCTTTGTGTTTCCGCTGCCTGTGGAGCAACACCGATCAGCCGGTGTCGGGAAGGGCTCCTCCCTGGGGCTCCCGTCCCGGACGAGGCGCGTTTCCGAGCGAGGCACAATCGAGCCGAAATGGCCCTCTGAACGAGCGGTGGCGTCATCAGTCGCGGTTCCGCGCGCTCTGTCGCGCAGCCCTCCGCCCTCTACCTCCGCCCACGCCCCGCCCACGCCCCCGCCGGGCCACGCCTCCCCCGAGCAGGTCGCGCCCTGCCGCCCGCCGCACGACACCCGGCCCGCGCCGTCCCGCGCCGTCCCGCGCCGCGCCGCCACCGCTCCAACGGGCCACTCAATAAAACACTTTCTCAAAATTTTGTTTATTTAAGTACCTCTATGATCACCTTTTTGAAAACTGTTCTGTTAAATCGACGTCACGTAACCAGAGGAATGAAAAGTCACATTTACCTGCGGGCGTCCATAAGTATTTTTACCATCCGCCGGCTATTATGAACTTTCAAAATTAATCAATTGAACCGGCTTAGGCTGCTCAGGGTCTCAGTTGATATCACTGCAGTGCCTCTGACCGAGAGGTCCTAGGGTGTGAGTCCCGACGGTGGCGGAATTTTCGACACTAGTTGGATAGCTAGGTCGAATTCTGCCGCTGTCTGGAAGAGAATTCTTGTGGCCGGTTGCTCTGATCGGTAATTTTCCGTGGTTTTGGGAATCAACACGAGGCGATTGCCGGAGCAGTATCCTAACAAACGGACCACAGACTGCGCGCGTTCTTCCTCTTCATCTCCTTACTTACCCACACTTACACTTACATGAACTACATTGCCACACATGTCGGGAGCTTAGAGCGTGACGCGGCTGGGGCGATGCCCCGCTGGTAGGGGATACCTGGTTGGAGAAAACCCAGCAAGTCGATGTGTAAGTCGGCGCCGGATCTCACAACCGGTGAAGTAAGATTATCCGCTACACTTCTTTTCCATGATTATAAAACACTAATCAATCAATAAATATAATCAGTTGTACCAAAAGATAGCGTATGAGTACCACTATTCAAAAGGAAGGCATTTTTCTCATAAGAACATGATATTACGTACAAAAGTGATATTAAAGGAGATATTAGAAACAAAGGACTCGATTGGTTTTAAACCTCAACTATCGCCACTGATGACAAACGCAAACTACGTCCGTTATTTGCTAAATATAGGCCTAAAGCAACACTCGTACTCTGCTGAGATGAGCCCCCGCATTTCCCGATTTAAGAATAGTTAATTTCATTAAAAATGGGGGTGGGTTTTGAGAAATTGAGTTTTTAATTATATTTTAAAACAATGTTTGAAATTTAAATGCAAGAAACAATTGATAGTAATTTTAACACTCCTGTTGAAGGAATGTTAAAATTACTCCAAAATAATGTTCGTACGTTTAGTTTTTAACGTTGGTTTGTGGCTCCAAATCAAAGGATCGGTGAAAGTCGTCCGATCGGTCGAAGAGCCGACCACCGAATCCTACTAGGTAGTTCGGTGGGATTTTTGCCAAAACATCTAGTTTTCGTGGTGCTGACGAGACAATTTAACAATGCCATTGCATTTCTTTACAAGCCAAAAATAAATGTTAAAATATGTTCATGAACGCGTTATTGATGATTGGTAGCATTTGTAATAGTAGTTAGGGGTCGTCCATACATTACGTAACACTTTAGGGGGAGGGAAGGGGTCTGAGGCAGCGTTACGCTACGTTACACAGAGATAGGGAAGTGTGTTACAAGGGGGAGGGGGTATTGAAAATACTCGAAATTAAGGACGTAATTTAAGGACGGCTCCTTACATACAATTAAATTTGTATACTATATCAAATGCTAGATGATCAAGAGAGCTCTACTACGCGGTAGTAAATACAAAATTTCTCAAAATCCGTTGATGGAATTATAAGTGGTAAGTTGTTTATTTTAATATCTCAATGTCATGTAATAAATGTATTGTTCACGTCGTTATATTTTTCCAAATCAAATATACAACTATAACGTACCTTTCAAGCTCGAATCGTGGGTCATCCTTGTGCTTAATGGATTTTCGCAAAGGAAATTTTGCTCTCCCTTGATGCTTATCCATACGTTTTCTTTCGTATGTCAAACATAGGATTTATCCTGAGTCTTAATGTTTTGTTGTAAGTCTGTAATGTTTTCAATGTATTTTATTGTTCGGAGACTTAAGTTGATGGAACCTTTCGTGTATGTGAAAAGGTCGTCTCGTTCAGACCCTGATTATAACCATTCCTGTTCAAGACGAAAGTCGATACGTGAATATATTATTTGTGCTTCAGCTGACGAACTGTTCTTTAAATTGCCATTGTGCCCTTGTTTCTAGAATTGCGCTTGTAGAAGGGTGAGATGATTGTTCTCAACGGTACTCGAAATTGTCTCTTTGTATCATGCATACACATCTGTTACTTCTGGCTTTTGAGCTGTCTTTTACTTCCACGCCCTTAAAAAGGAGTTTCTTAAGAAGAGAAAGTTATGTAAACATGCGGTGATAAAAGCGTATTTCCGACAGAAAATCTCTTATAGCCGGGCCCTGGTAACGAACATGTGGATACATCCCGTTGCTAAACTTACAGAAAAAATCCTCTAACACGTGTTCTAGCCATAAACCATGTTTTGTGGAACCATGATACCGAAAAATCGATTGACGGCCGAACGTCTGTCTGTTTGTCCGCCCGCCCGTCCGTGCGTCCCTCCGAACGTCCGTCCGTTCGTCTGTGAACAACGCTGGCGGCTAAATTGCTCAGCCGATTTTCTCCAAAACTGATATTCCCCTATTGATCTGGCTGATGACGCAGCCCCTTGAATTTGGAATTGATTTGTTAATTTTGCAGGTAGGAGGTTAATTTTGGAGGTAGGTATCAAGCCCCTGGGGCATTTTCAAAATTTAAAAAAAAGGTCCATCGTTTTTTATTAAATTTTGTTGTTGGATAGTGTGAAAGACGTTTAAGAGAATGGTACAGGTCACATATTCGGTAAAAATCCTGATGTTTCGAAAATTGCAAAAATTCAAAGTTTTTTCGGAGTCTTCGTCTTCCCAACTACAATTATGTGAGTGAGATTTTTGCCGTAATGAAATCTATTACTTAAAGAGAGATGTTGAAATAAGCTCATGTACAAGTTTTCTAAAATTTGAGTAATTTTTGCGTAATTGTGCGTGATATATAGGCAATTTTAAATTTATTTAAATATTTTTTTCTCAAAAACGGCTCCATTCTTATTCTCCATATTTATTAAATTTTGTTGCTGGATAACGTGAAGGACGATTAAGAGAATGGGAATGGCGAACGTCTCAATTTCGTTGAAAACTCAATTATTCGTAAACTGAAAAAATTAAAAATTTTTTTGGCGTCTTCCTTGAACTACAATTATGAAGATAAACATTTCTTTCTTAATGAAATGGGTTCATGAAAAACAAATCTAAAATTATTGTCATGCTGAATTTTTGGAAAATACGAGTATTTTGTGCGAAATTTTGTGTCAAACATAGGCAATTTTTATTTTCTTTCAACGATTTTTTCTTAAAAACAGAACATTTTTAAAAAAAATTGAATCTTTAATAGCATAAAAGACGCTTAAGAGAATGTGCAGGTCTCATGTTCGTTAAAATGCCTGATTTGTCGAAAATTTAAACCATTTTTCGGCGTCTTCCTACAACTACAATTGTGAAGATGATTTTTTTCTTAATGAAATGTGTTTATCACAAATAGATCTTCAGAAAGGACTGCTTAATTTTTAAAAGACATGAGTATTTTTTGTGTAATTTGGCGGCAAACATAGTCGCCAATTCGAATTATTGCGCTTCTTGAAGGTAATAGAGGTAATTCCAGGCAGTTGGATACTACGTATGTTGGAATTTGTATTCGATTTTCTTTGTTCGTTTCTTACATTCGAGCTTTTGTTATACGTATACAAATTAATCTTTTAAAAAATATTGAAAACTTATTTTAAATTGCGTTCTTTAATTGAGTTAAATGTGAAAACGAATAGATAATTTCGCTTTGCGTAATAAGATGTATGTATAAAGAGAAATGCGTGTAAAAACCAAATAATTTTCATGAATATAAAAATATTATATTAAATTATTATATTTTTCTATCCATTTTCTTTTTTGTTCCTAGCTGTATCAAGAATGATAATTTGCAAAATGTGTATCCCATACGAATTAGCGGTAATTGTTGCTTGTTGATACGTCACAAGAAAGTGCGTGCTGTTGTAGCACCACTAGTTTATTTTAGTTACTCTACTTTAGTTGAATTGAATACTGATGTTTATAACTACTGTTTGTATTCAGTATTCTGTCATTCATTTCTTGAACTTATTCTTCATTTAGCAGGAAAAAATATCACCTTTGTAGTAAAAAAGACGCTGAGTCAGGAAGCCTCCCTAAAATGAGGGTGCTTCAAATACTTACAGTTTGCGAAGCTCTAGGGATGTGTTATACGAGCAGGTTGTAAAATCGGCCTAAGTTTAATAGCGGTGATGAAAGTAGCAAGTGCTTTTCGCGAATCGTATGATTGCAGGTTCGAATTTCCCGAATGGAAAGGGTGATTTCACTTAGCATAGCGCGGAAAACAAGCCACACTATTCCATAAAATTAACAAATCACCAATTATATTGCCTTGTAAACCGAAAAATGTGATTCCCCGTTTAGGTCCAGTCATGGATATATCGTAAAACATTCCAAGAAATTTCTACAAGCTGTATTTCCATGTTTCATCGAATAATATTCCTATGAGAGGGTCCAATAAGTCTTAATACATGGAAATGCCTTTTTTCCTGAGTGCGTAAGTCTCGCGTGCGTCTTCCGAGAGTCTGAAGCGGGACAGTGAGTCTCAAAAGGACCGTGACGTCATTGATGGAGGAAGCGGAACGGTGGCGTCGCCGTGTGTGCCTTGTTTGTGCGCAGAGCGGCGTTAAGAGGGCGCACACGCGCTCCGCCTGAACCCGGGTGCCCAGGACGCGCTCCGCGTGGCAAGAAACTGCGATCCTTTGCTAACCTGCCCTTTCTCCGCTCGCCTTCGACAATTCTTCTGGTCCAGTTGCGAACCCAAGTTTACGAATTCGAATCTGGTCGAAGACGTGCATTTTTTGAGAGGCGAGATAGCTTTGTGTACGCCTTATTTTGGGAGAGAAGTGTATACTGTTGTCCCATGGCGGGGATTTACAGTAAAAAAAAAACCAACAGAAAAACTTATGCCTAATGACTGCCCTGAATTCTAAAAACATTTTCTTATTAATACTTCCATTCGATATTACCATTAAACAGGTGTAAATGTAGCTTGCGCTTTCCAGAGAAATACTTTCTGTGTGATCATTAATCATACTAAACTAATCTTGGAAATTAAGTTCTTGCTGTAATGTTTTCAACAGTTTCACCTATCGTCTCGCGAATTAAGAGTAGAAATAAATTGAGATGCCCGTTTAGGACTTGCCTTGAATGTCAGAATTAAACATCCTACACTAAATAATAAAAAAAAACAGTTGTATTTTCTAAACAGCGTTCGAAATAAAAATAATATAGTTAGAATATGTGTATTAATAACAACTACAGTAAAATTACAGTATCTCCAGTCTAATGGGGAAAGAAAAATTCGTGTTGAATATTTTAACATAAGATTCCAAGTTCGCAAATTCTAAATACATAAAGAAGTGGGAAGAGGAACGAAGAAAATTAGAGATATCAAGGAATTCGAGGTGTATTCCCCAAAAGGTGGTAAAACGCTAACACGTTTCTCCGATTTCTAGGATTTTGAGTGCCTCGTTGTGTGGCCCTCGCGCCGCTCTGCCTCTCCCGTTCCCGCCAGAGACTGTCGCCCGTGAGCCGTGATCGGCCCATTAGCGTGGGCGCCCATGCGAACGCAACCGAGTCCGGTGACCGCTCACACCCGTCACTGTTCTCTCTTCTGTGCTGGCTGGTGCTCACAGCTTGGATTCGATTGCTCTATCCGGCACACTGTAGTGCAGGTGATGATGCGTGTTCGATGATTTTGCCACTATGCGGTCACAGCCATTTTCTTACCTTTGTATTAGTTGATAAGGTTTTTAACTTTAATGCTATTTTGACAGGGGAGTTAAAATATATTTCCATCATTTTAAGGTTAAGTTATTAAATTTACTCTTCCTCTAACCCAAGTGCGATTGTCAATTGAGTGTTCCTTATTTCGATACAGATTAGAGTAAACGAGATTGTGAGTTCGTTTGTTTAGGAGACTTCAATGTTGCAACATTGTTGCAAGCTGCAGCTAGTCTTTAGCGTTAAAGGAAGGTCGCCTGGGCTTTCGTACCTACCGTCCTCCTCACCTTAAATTACAGTCATATTACACTATACATTTTTGAAATACCCAATTTGCATGTAAATAGTAGGAAGACATGTAGAAATCTATTTTTATACAGTATTAGAACTAACGTGCAACGTGCTAACTACTCGCACTGTGCGACACTCTATTACATTGTGTTGCATTATTTGCAAGTTCATCGAGATTCTGCTTCGAAGATACAATACTGTTCTGAAGCTTATTCAGTTTAAGTTGTTTGCCAATTAAATTAAAGTTTTAAGTGTAAAAAAAACAGAAAATTACCTTACTTCAGTGTAGCTAGAAAATGCTGCAAACTACTTTGCAATTTTTTAAATACAGGAACATTTGTGGTGATTGTAGAGGAATTAACGTATTATCTGTCCGTGTATATTATCTACGAGTGTATGTGTCCCTCCACTGTTTCAGTACTGCGCAGAGTGCTCCTTTTCATTCTATTCATGCATTGTTCTTTTCTTGTATGCCCATTCTTCATTCTGTCACTTGTAACCATTAATCATACTCAGTATTTCCTGTTGGATCCTATCCTAATCCCTGCCCCGAATTGTCTAAATCTGCACTGGTTGCTCTCTGCTCGTGTTCTGTGTTCACGACCATTAGCAACCCTCTTCAGATTGTTAAATTCCCCAGTGATTCCACGAAGTGAACCTCCGGACCCACGTAATGGGATACGTAATGACACCAACTAGTCAGTGTTTGTTTATATTCGTCTTAGGAGTGCCCTTTCTTAGCAACGATTGAAAATGAGACCCCCTCAACAAAGGATAATTCTATTTCATTTTCTCTCATCCAATTCAGTGTGTATATTACCAGTTCAGATGAAGTGATGTATCCTGCATGTGATTAATTTTCAGTTGCAACATCTTTTGCATTTGGTAAGGGAACTAAACCGATTCGAAGAATTGTACTGCGGTTATGGATAACCTAGTAGGGCAGAAAAATGAATTGAGACTTGCCCACAGGAACATTCTAATATACGTGATGTGTAAACCTCATTTTAAATACGTAGCAGTGCTTATGTGAGATTATTTTATGATTATGATTCCTTTTACTCGCCCCTGATATAAAGCCATAGTACTTCGATGAAAAGAAGACTTGTTGATAATTGATGATGGGGCAGTTGTGAAAAGGGAATCTGTAGAAGTGAGAGATCTCCAAACGGTGACGACCTTGCTAAGTCCACAACAGATTTTACAAGGAGTGAGTTACAAAATTTGATCGCTAGTCGAGGTTTAGCACGTCGTCACCTGCGACAGGGTTTTACTTTTCAAGAAACGCAGTTCTTACGGTCTCACTTAACAAATTTAACTAGCCATGACTCAAGCCTCGTCTTCGTAGTAGCTGCAATAGATCTTTTCTGATATCACGAACTCCTTAGCTCGAAAATATATCTTCAAGAGACCTCTTTTGAAAAATTCAGTCATCACCTTAAAAAACGTGCCAATGGGATCTTGGCAAAGCAAAGCATTAAAA
Organism: Acheta domesticus; assembly: GCA_031308135.1. NCBI lineage: Eukaryota > Metazoa > Arthropoda > Insecta > Orthoptera > Gryllidae > Acheta > Acheta domesticus. The sequence continues at coordinate 80,344,930 of JAHLJT010000631.1, read as the reverse complement.
TCACTTGCCCAACAGAAAAACATACCTTTAACCCATTAGTGCCCAAATTAAGTTTGGTCGCATAGCGCACGCCCATTGTCGTCGCGTTTGTGCGCGTAATCGTTGTTGGAGCCCTCTGGCAGTATGTTTTTGCAACTTTTAGCACTAATCAATTGACAGCGTTCCAAAGCGCCAAACGGAATCTTGGTCATGCAAAGCGTTAAGATCACTTTCCGTATTAGTAACAGAAAAACTTACCTTTAAAGTGCTGGCATGTTACGCTACGTAGGGATCACGCAGGGATCACCCGCGAGCCCGAGAAGTAGGAGGCCAAAAAAGGCCGAAGGAGCGGGAGGAGGCGCAGCAGCGCCAAGAGGAGCGGCCGCGGCGCCGCCGCCGGTGGAGTCGCTGCCTCAATTAGGCGACTGTTTATCTTCAAGGCCGCGTGCCCGTGGCGAAAGGCCCCGCCCGCGACACGTGTCTTCGCTGCCCCCCTCCCCTTCCCGGCTTGCCACTTGCCCATAAATAAGGCGCAAATTCGTCAAACCGGTTCCCTCCTCAGCCGACAACAAGCAACGCACGGCATCCAGCCGCGCCTACTCCCTCAGCCGCGGGGGAGGGTGCGTGTCTGGACACCCGAGGTTGGGGTAAATAGTGGGTTTATGGGGTTTAGGGGCTGCGGCGTATAGAATGCGGAGACCCGAAGGCGGGGGCTCCTCCACAAAAAGTGCGGGGATGATTCAAAAGAATCCAGATATGTACCTGTCACTTTCAGCTCGCGGGGTTGTTGGGTGGAATTTTATGATATAATGATGTGATTAAGAAACTGTGGAGGTAAAATAATGTAATAATTAATATGCGACAAATGACTAATCGAAAAGCATCAAATTCAAATAACATTTTTATTTTTACTTTCTCATGTGCATACGAAGTAATATACATTTTGGGGTCATCAGATACCGAATATTGTTTCAACATTTCCGTGAGCCTGTAGACTGAGAATAACACTAGCTTTACTCTGCGAACCCGCCGAACGCGTAATTTTTCGTACACAGCACAGAGCGATTCAAGAGGCCGTGAGCAAAAGTGATGTTGTGAACAAATGCGAACCAACGGGTACCTCTGTTTTTTTTCTTGCATTTCAGTTTGGGAGTTCTTGGCGGCGTCTTGTAAGGTTGTGTTAGGTTAGGTTAGGTAGTCTTGTGTGGTGTTTTGATGATTTGAGTTAACGTAGCTTATTTCTTAGTTTGTGTATCTTTATTTCTTAACATTTTTTGTCTAGTTTTCGAACATAAATAATTACGAATAAGTACGCAGATGACTAGTTTTTCATATATTGCTAATCTCGTTCTTTTTAAAATTTTATTATTATTTATTTTGTTTGTTTCATTTTTAAACTTTATTAATATTTCAATTAATTATATTTAAAATGCTGGAAAGGGATTCTAGAACTCATGAAAACGTGCGCAGATGATCTTCTCCCACATACGTCACATACAGTTTTTATTGTGTTTTTTGCTGTGCTGTACTGTGTTTTTACTGTGCTAAATAAATAAGAACTTGTAGTCATTATTTTTCCTTTTGTTATCGTACATTTCTATCTTTATTTCGTATTCACATCGGTGAAAAAGAAATTTAGAAATTCCTCCACAGTTTTTAATGTACCTGATGAAGTTAACATCATACTTTATAAATAAAATATTTTGTTACACTGTTTAAATGCCCTTAATAGACATAATGTTTTGATCTGGACTCTTAACTGATTGCCTATTATCTTAAGGTACCTACAATTCATAAAAAATAGTTTATGAAATTATTCTACTTCTTGTATTTCTTTTGTGTATTAATTTTTTAGTTTCGTAATTAGTATGCAAATTATTCGCTTCTTCGATACAGAAGAGCTGAAGATGTACTCAAACATAACGTCGTGACAAAATCTCGATCGTCATAATTGGAAAAAAAAACATCCATTCTCTCCCGCGCTCATCGTTGTCTTCGCACTAGAAGATAATATTCCGAATCAACTTCAAATACCATCATGTGCAATCTTCGAGCCATAACAAAACGTCGGAGGTACACACACATTGAAAACTGAGCTTACTCCGTACTATATCCGACTGATTTTCGCGATGGAAATTGGTTCACGAATTTACTCTCGTGTAAGCTATTTACACTCAAGTAATGTGTTGGTGAAATGCTGCAAGAAGTTACTCTCTAGTAAACACGAGTAAAGTCTTACTCTTTGTTTGGTGAAACCAGTCCTTACAGAGATATTTGATATGTACTAAGCCGAAATGTTGACAAATATGAAACAATGATGGAAAAGCCGAAAGAGGGCAGCTGTGAAGAGGTGGTGCAAAACGAAAAACTATTCCAGACTGGAGAGATAAGAAAATTAAATATTGCGAGAAAGTATGTGCCTTTCTGTTACATTAATAGTCATATATCACAAATTTTATAATAATCTTAATAATATAAAAAAATCTTTATTATGTAGCCACACAAGATATTGGCAGAGCGTGAGGAAAAATACGAGTGTTATTTATAAATACGAGTATTATTATTCAGTCATGTGCATACAAGTTTTAGTGTTTTCTTAAAATCTATTTTCCCTTTTTTTAAATTTTGAAAACACATCAGCTACTGTCTCTACAAATAATACGATAAGGAAAGATGAGAATTTTCTACACTGTATAAGGCACCTTGACACAAAAACCCGTAAGTGCCGTAGATAGGTAGGAAAATTACCCTCCCCCAGAGGTGCATCACACTGATTTAAGACGATTTTAAGGAAAGCACCAGTCGCAGATGCAACCCGCAACACACGTTAGCTATTGCGTTCGCTGCACGCACTGACGTGTAAACGTAATTCGGCCCCCGTACAGAGGCACGAAAACAGAGGGGTTTATTGGAAGCGCAGTTTCAAAGTGATTCACAGAATTAATATGCGTGTATTACAGGCTCCATGAGCGCGCGCTGAGATTAAAAAAAATTATAGCATAATTTCTCCCCTTGGATCTGTTTGATGCACTGCGGGGCAGGAGGAGTTCCCTATCTAACAGTAGTTCATTTTTATAAGATTTATGTTAAGAGTTCTGTAAATGGTAAAATATCGTCTTCTTTCTTGAGTGCATTATTATATTCAGAGAGTATTAATACATACTTTTTTTCTAGATCTCCCAATACATATTATTAGATATTTAAGATCTAATTAACGTTCTGTGTGTATGTAATTCCGCTTGCAATTAGTATAATTTAATATATTTCTTTGGATCTTGACATGCATTTATAGTCCACCTAGATGGAATGTAAATTGACTTAGGCTCAACGCTGAGGCAGGGCGTTGCGATACTGTGTTAAAAGCTTGTTGGAAAATTTGAGACACTTGTAACACGAGGGAATCATGGGTTTTCGTTGTTTATTAGTGCTAGCAGTTGTAGCTGTTCGTGCAACTTGAGAAATTCGATAACACATTCTGGCGTTGACGTATATTGATTATACAAGTTTTTTGAATTAACGTTACGTAACAGAAACCGGTAAAAGTAGGCTCTATCCGCCACGACGCAGTGTTGATATCAAACGTGATGTCAAGCAATAGTGCATTGGACAGAAATATAAATGGCTCTTTAATGTGGATTGAAAGTACGTGCGTCTTGCATGTAAGAACGTTACGTATTCACAAGTTAGAATATATTTTTATGCCCGTTAAATGATGCATCTTGAGACACCTTCATTTCAAGAAAAATACTATATTAGAGAATCTCCACTTTGCCTTAACTGTAAAGTTTACACTTTACTTTAATACACTTTACTTAATAAATTTTATAAATATATGAAATTAATAATAATAATAATAATAATAATAATAATATTCATAGCATACGAAAGATATAGGCTGGTATGATAGATGGATGATATGAGGATGACCTAAGATAATTTTAATCTTAAGAAACGCTTTAGTAAAATAATTATTTGATCAAAGAACACAATTTATCAATGTAAATTGCAAATTCTTTAAAAACACTTTTTAAATGTTTTTTAATACACAAAATGCTGATTCATTATAATAATTATGTGATATTACGAAGACTTTTCAAAGATATTTCTCCTTTCGTTTTTAGTGCCTTATTGAACACGGTGGATAAGACAGTAAGAAAAACACCATCGGGGAGAGCACAATACAGCACATATATGTTCTAGTAATAATTATAAAAGCGTCTGAAAGAGGACAGTAATTAATATTATCCACTTTGGTTATCTAAAGTATCATTTTACAAAATTGATATCATTTGTGTAATAAACTTTAATGAAACAGAACAAGTGGCCTGAAGTCTAATGCTGCTGAACAAAACCTCCAAAATGTTTTTTTAAAACGTAGCATACTCTACTCAAGAACAAAAAAATACTAGCGTACAACTACAATAAATTAATAATATTTTTAATAAAGACAGTATTCACTTATACTGCAATAATAGGCTTAATATAGTATTTACGGATACACAGTACATCAGTTCTTTACATACCAATCATTTCAAAATGGTTACCGTTAAATACCGCAACTCGTGAATAATAAATATTTAATGGCAAACGGCCACTTCCTTGGAGCTTTACTGTCGCATGACCTCAGCTGTGTCAAAAGCAATTACGCACCGATTACTCAGTCGGTATGCGCAGGATGAGCATAGACGGAAAACACAATCAAATTTTTGAATTTTTGAGTCAAAATCGAAACTTTTTCATAGTTCATGAATTTTCCTTTAATTCGTGGGTATCTATCGAAACCGTAGACACCTCTCAAATGGCAGGAAGCTGCATAGTTTTTCTTTCAATTTCTGGACGCATTCGAAATTAGTAATGTAGATAATCCATGTAGTCCCACTAACCTCAGTCTGGCACCTTTCCGGGGTGCGAATTGACGATAAACTAGGAATAGCGTACTGGATGTCACCTAGAAAAACGGGAAATATTAATTTGTCTCAGCCAGGGACACGATTATTTCAAATCTTGGTACCTAATTTATAATTTGTGTAATTTGTATCCTAATCTAGGTATCAAACATTTAAAACATTGAAACATTTAAATAAAAAAAAATTGAAAATAAAATTTGGAGTGGTAAATAGGGGCATTTATTGGTATGTTGAATTTTCTTTGTGGTCTGATTTCAGGGTATCAGTCAGAGACCACATGTAGGAACAGTTAGAGACCACATGCGTGTATTTATTTTTTTAATTTATTGATTTTTCAACTGCTACGGTCGCCAATGCCGTTTGTCAAATGCTACGGTCATTTGCCCCTTTGATGTAATGAATGTTGTGCAATCTCGGGAGTTGCCGGCTATCTGGATTGTGAGATCTGGAGCCGACATACACGTCAGCTTGCATGGTTTCTTCCTGCAGGTGCCTCTCCCGACGGTTAACCGCCCCATCCGCGACAAGCTCTAAGCTCTCGAGTGGTCTCCAAACATGTGTGGAAATGAAGTACATGTAAGTGTGTGAGAGAGTAAGCGGTGAGAAAAGGACAAGGAAAGAAAGAGTGCGCGCAATCCGTGGCCAATTGGTTAGGATACTTCTGCGTATTCGCCTTGTTTTGATCGAAGAAAATGTGGAAAACCACCAATGAGAGCATCCAGCCGCTAGTGGTCTCCTCTAGAGAACGGCTGATTTGGACCTGGCTACATACGTAGCAAGTGTGTGAAATCCACCACCGGGTTTCGAACGCTAGGACCTCTTGGTCCAAATCGCTGCAGATTTGGCGGCGATGCTCGCTCTGAGCTGAAGACAACTGATACGTGTGTATTATTCACCAAATCCCCGAAAAGTAAAAAACGAACATGCTGGTTTCGTTAAGTTACCTTAGTTGTTAACTTTCCTTTTTTAAGGGCCCTTCGCCTTGAAAAAGTTTCCAATTCACATCCTGCACATCACGTAGGATGAATAACCAAATGTAATATATTTAAACAAAAATTATAGGACATTGGATTTTTAAAATATGGATAAAACGTTGTACGGTTTTTATGCGGTATTAACACACTTGCTTCTTAAATAACTATTAGTGAGCTGTTATAGATACACATCATTAACGCAGTTGTTTTTTATCCGACTGCGCGAAATAATGTGGTTAACGTTTTTTTTTGGGGGGGGTGTATGTAAAATATTTATTCCTCATTCACCCTAACCAGTTTCACATATGTTAGATATTGTTGGTTTTTTTTCTCCCTAATGGGTATGTAAGATCAATTTTAAAATGTTAATATAGTTGGTATCCTTTGGGATATCAAAATGTTTTCGAAGTGTATGATGACGAAAAAATGAGAGAAAGCATACCCAAACGTTTCCCCTGCGAATTCCTGTTATGCTCTAATGTTTCTGTGACTTTAAATCTTTCATTCTCCTATCATTAAGAACAATACAAAATTAACGCATTAACAATTAAACAAAAATTCTCTCTTCAAATATCTCTTCAAATCCATAATATATTATCCAGAACTATCCCTAATCTTCCACCAATATATCAATATAAATCTTTACCTGAACCCCTAGAACTTCTCCATGTACCCTCAATAGATACAACTTTGACAAAATTCCTCAAGCAAACAACAAATCCTATAATATATCGATCTTTATTCTACGAAACACTTAATAGATATGAAAATAGCATCCATATATACACAGATGGATCAAAAAGTGCAACTGGAACCGGATGTGCCATCATATATCCAGATGAAACAAAACTAATCAAACTACCAGACATGAGTTCAGTTTTCTACAGTGAAGTCTACGCAATCAGATCTGCCCTGGCAGATATCCTAAAATCAAATAACTCTCACTTTACTATATTTACTGACTCAAGAAGCGCCATTGAATCCATCCAGAACAAACATACCAAGGAACCAATATGTTTAGATATAATATCAATGAACTCACAAATTATTTCCTCAGGCAAAACGTTAACATACGTGTGGATTCCCTCCCATGTCAACATTTCTGGTAATGAAACTGCGGACACTGCTGCTAAAACAGCTTCTTCTCTCCCTGATGCATCAACTCACCCAGCATCCCACAATGACATCATCAAAATTATAAAACGCAATATAAAGGAAAACTGGAATAACCAATGGTTGAAATCCAAACCAACCCAACTCCACCAGATCAGAGACTCAATCTTCGAATTACAACCTACCTGTGGTACTGATAGAAGACTAGAAACTGTTATCACAAGATTGAGAATTGGACATAGCAGACTCACTCACAGTCACCTAATAACGAAAACACAACCAAGCACCTGCAACTTCTGCAATTCTCCATACAGTATACGTCACCTAATCATGGAATGTACAAACACTAACGACAGAAGAAAAGTTTTAAAACTGACCTATGATTTTAAATATAATCTAAATTCAACCGAAACTATTAAAAATATAATATTATTATTAAAAGAAACCAATGTATATAAAATGATTTAACTTTGTATACTAGTTATTGTAAACTGAAATACTGTATTACTACTTTGTAAACGTGGTCGCTAATAACCACTTAGGTTGATGCGACCTTTATAAATAAATAAATTTAAAAAAAAAAAAATTCTTAAAATTACTCATTTAGAAATATTGTATAATATAGTATTTCGATAAATTCTCAATTAGAAAATCTGTAATGTTCTTCATTTTTTACTGTAATATTAACAATTTACATTTTTTATAAAAGTAATTTCATATTTTCAAATTTTCTATTTTTTGTTCTCCTAACAGTTTGATTGAAATTAGACTTTCAGTATCATAGAAGAGCTATTCCCCCAGTGGCGTGTATTCAATCGCAGCAACGTCAGCACCGTTGGGGTAAGCAAGAATGAGAATTTAATGAATATTGAGAATTAAAATTACGATGAACCATATGTCACTTGATCCAAAATATGGCACGCCCTGTATTGTCTACTGCGGTCTTTGCTCCGGCCCACTACTCCACCTTCACTGGGGATCCGGGTTGCGCGCGCATCTTATTCACTGGGCCAGCGGCTGGCAGCGATCGGGGGGAAGCCGTAGCAGATAATGTACTGAACCCAGCTAGCTAGGGATAGATGACGTTACTTTCCCTACTTTGCTTCAAGGCCACGTCTCGCCTGCCTCGTGATAGCAGTAGTGAGAGCACATGAGACCAAACAGCGTATCTCACATTTACTCGTAAGCCAGTGCTACCACATTTCAACATTATACTGACAATATATTTTGTCAGTATAAATTACCGGAGCGTTTGTCGAGACGTTTATAACTTATATAATGATTATGGGGCACATATTTCTCACTCGCTGTAATGAGAGTGAACTAAATGTTCCCTTGAGATTTTATTAATTATTATGAGTAGGTAAGGTAGTTCTGACACATGTGATCAGAACACTCAATCCCCCAAAAGTTTCGAATAACATACCGTACCCTTAAGAGAGTCAGTGCGTATGGCAAGACTGCGTGATTTGGTGAAAACAATAAAAACCTTTGGTCGAAACAGAACTTGTGAAAAAAGATTATCCCCTTTAGCTTATTGAATCATCTCTGCTTAAGGACATGTCATGTGAATCCATTCATTTTTCGAAAAAACTATGCAGTATTTTACTAGTCATGAGAGAAGAATGGAGTTAAGTTTTCATTGACCTTCGGAAGCAGATTTGATTGTCCTGTTTTGTAAATAACTATTTTGTAAGTAACTTTCATGAAAATACATCTTGTTTTGGAGGGATAAATTGCACGTTGTAATTCTTTATTTTCTAAAAATTTTATGTTTCAGGGTTGTGATAAAGAATTTCCTGTTGCCTACCTTGTATGCGGTACGGGAGGTGGAACCTGGGTGGCCGCTAGTAGCTGGGATATACAATGTAATCACCGTACACCCCTGTATTCTCTTATTCATTTATTTTATTATAAGTCCTACGTATTTGTCGTGGACAAGCTTGTGTCTTGATTTTACCGAGATGTTTCGCTTATTGCCGATATATCACCTCTGAAACCCGTCGAGAAGAATACTCACATAACTTCCAATTTAGCTGCAAGATATTGAGTAGAATGCAGGGATATGGCATCTCTACAATGATACTGGTAGGTCCGTTTTTCTATGACAGTGTGTGTTGAAACATGGCATACATGTATTCCAGGAAACGTTTTAAAATTCTTTGCATTGATGCAGTGTTAAAAAATTCAAAATATTCAAAATTCAATCAATAAGATTCGGCGTACGTAAATCGTTTTTTCCTCCACATGTTTGCTATTTCGCTTTCCTCTGCTGTACGTAATAAAAATAAATATTACAAACTGTCCAAAAATTCGAGGTGGAGATTTCGATGGCGTCTTTTATAGGCTATTCTGACAAAAGTTGGTATTTATTGATTAATGTTAACGAGTGTTTTACGTGTTAGAAATGTAAAAATTATTATAAGTATTGTATATTATTATGTTGTAGGTAAAAGTGATTATCCATATTTGTCTGAATATGATTGTGGGTGAATACGTGTAGGATGGTGTGTATGCGAGTGTTCCTTTGTCTTTGTATGATATGTATGTAAGCGTGTATGTTTGTATGTATAAATGTTGGTGTGATATGTAAGTAAGTTTATTTACTTAAATGTTAGTATATATGTAGTTTCATTTGCTGTATATATATAGGTATGTAAATGCAGTTGCATGTTCTAGGTAATGAAGAAAATTTGTTTGTTTTTTATATTGATTTTTTATATATTCTTTTTATAGTTAATTGTGTTTTGTAATTTTAATGTACTTTTGTGTTTTGTATTCTGCCACCGGGCAACATCAGCCCAATTGTAGAATAAACCTTATCAATCTATCTAAAATCTACTGTGAGATTTCCTCAGACGAATAAATTGGGTTTCACCATGATGCCTCTATTGATGTCAGGGTGTATGAACGTCTGGTGAGATATCTAAATAGTATGAGTGTGTATGTGTGCGTACGTGCGTGCGTGGTTGCGTTTGTGCGCGTGATGTGTTTTAAACATACCTCCGCGAAATGAGAAAATTTTCAGCTCAAGCTATTTATGTCAGAAGAAAAATATGTTTGTGATGTTCAAATGATATAAGATTGTTGTCCTTGCCACGACAACATGCAATTTTGCCTTAAAAAGCAGTCCAAAATCCTAAAAATTGTCACATAGTCTTAAAGTACGAGAGCTGGGATAATAGAATTGTGTGCTTATGATGCTGCAAGTTCCTCAGTTCACACTTACCACTTTGTCTCTGAATCAATATACAATTTAGTTGGCTACAGTAGACGAGGAAATTTATGCTTATTTTTAAGTTTAAAGTTCCACATTTTTAATACAAAATCCAAATTCTGCATTTCACAACCAGTCCTATCGCCTTGCACAGCGAGCCTTGAGCGGAGCTTCTCGCCGGGCGAGGCGCCGCGCCCCTCCGTCACCGCGAATCGCGCCCGGCACGCACGGCCGCCCGGTCCGACCTGCGCGCGCACGCCCCTCGGGCGAGTAACGAGGCGTGACGAGGCAGATCTGCGCGGGCGCGCGGGTCAGCCGCGCTGCTCGAGAGTACGACAACGTGGAATTAAATTAAACGAGCGAACGCATTACGCGCGCGGGTCGACGCGCCAGTCGCCGCCTCCGCCGCCATCCCGCTCGCCCGCAGACGCTGAATGAGCTGTCAGCAGCGTTCGCGTTCGCTGCGATGGAATTCGCTAATGCTCGCCTGCTCGTTCGCCTGATGACGTTGTTTTATTTAGAACGATAGTCTGTTTGGCTGCGTAGTTGCCGCGACATGTTTATTATGTTTCTCTGTTTTTCAAGTTAAGGCACATACCAGACGTTTGTGAGTATATGAGCATATTAAGGCGATAACTTCGTTGTGATGATGATGATGATGATAATGATGATGATAAATGATGGAGCAATAGTGGATGGCAAGGCAGGGGAAATAGGGGAATATTGAGAAAGCAGAGAGCAATCTGTTTTTTACTTCCATTATTTCTGCACACATTTACAGAGATTTAAATTTCTCGACCTAGAGCTGAAAAGCTATTGATCTGACCTTTACCGTGCCTGTCCTCTCTATTCGGAACGATAGGGATGATGGTTGATCTCGTCTGGGATTTATGTGAAAGTATATGTATCATGGGTTCCTGCACACTCGCAGTTCTGTCGGATGCTTGTTTTTGATTGATGGCAACGGACCACGCACGAATGGAACTTTTAAGTGGTCTCAGGGGAAAGAGAAGTTGATAAGCAACGAAGATCTAGTTATTTTTTTCATTGCTTATTTTGTATAAGATTAATTTACAAAGTTCAGTTACATGAAACTCATTTGTATTGTTGAAAACAAAACTAACTTATTATAAACTAAGTATTAATCTAAACTACAATTGACGAGAGGACTGACAGAGCACCTCTAAAAGCATTACGATTGGCAAATAGGTGCATAAAATAGTGGATGGGATATCAGTTTTTTGTATTAGTTGGATTTTCATTTTATTTTCTTGTATTAATAAATGTCTATCTTGATTAATGAGGTGTTGGTTTGAATATAAATTATTGGCAAGAAAGACTATGTGGTATGTGATTGGTTTTAGGTTACATTCGTGGTGTAATTGTTTATGGGAATGAATCAAGGGGATTGGGAGATGGTTCTTAGGTTTTGTTCTGAATTATTTGTATTAGGTTGATATTATATTTAACCGCATTTGTCCAAATTGGACAAACATATAGGAGAAGAGGTCTTATAAAGGTTTTATATAAGGTGATACTATTATATAGTGGAAATGAGCTTTGGTATCTATGTGTATTTTCCAGTTGAATGTAGTGTCAATGTGGAGGTCAAGGTGGTTAATGCCGTTATTATGAGTCCAAGGAATTATATTATTGTTTATTAGTAGGATTATGGTCTGTTGGAAGGAGTGTTTATTGGAAGGAATATGGTCTGAAAGAGAATATTTTAGCAGTAGATTTCGAGGGGTTGATTTTGACCCTCCGTTTCATTGCCCAGGTGAAAGATCTCGTTTTGTGGTCTCTGTCTTCTTCGGTAGCTTACTGTTCCGTCAAAGGTGTAGGAAAAACCAGCTGAAATCTTAACTACAGTCTTTGAACTTCGTTTCTAATATTTTCGTTCCGTTCTTGATCGCTTCCGCTAGAACTCGAACCTAGGTCATCCCTAACTGTAGGGTTTAAGGAGTGACTCACGCGGGTTGCCGCAGAAGGGGAACATTTCTTATCATTTGCGGCGGTTCTACAGATGTCACCACTTCCCGCACATCCAATGCCACCGGCCTCAGTCTCTCTAAGCTTCCTCCTCCTCCTAGATACCTCTTACGCATATGCCTTCCTGTTTTCGTATGGACCACGTTGCTGCAAGTCTTCCTCTTCTATTTTTTCCTGTAGATGGATATAGCATGGCCCTTTCTGGTCATCTGTTTCTTTCGTAAAACACGGCCGAGCTACAAAAACTGCCTTGCTTATGTCAACTAATCGTACCGAGACTGACATTTTCCTTATTGTCGGATTGCTTTCAGGTCGAGAGATTCTAGAGGATCTATCATTTCTGCTATCTGAACTTCCCTTATGCGCCACTTAATCTGCCCTTCTGAGAATTGCACTAATGAAGTCGTTGAATTGGGTTTGATATTGCAATGTGGTTGTTTTTTGGAGAAGATTTATTAGTGAAATATGCTAGTGCAAAGAGACGTTTTAGGTTATACTAGTGAACAAAAGATACCTTGCTGTAGAAGCCAGCAGCAGAACTAATAGTCACTGTCACAGTGACTCCTCGGATTTCTTAATGCAATACCCCTTCAACCTGTTTTACCACTTGTCAAGATAGAGGTTAAATCAGAGTAGCGTCATAAGGTTGATTTCCTTTCCTGTTTTACGCGAAGACTCCTGCTTTCGGAGTAATTTTTCTTATTGCTTTGCAGTGAATTAAAGTATCTTTTGTTAGAGCACTGACGTAAATGAAAACAACAAAAATTGAACCATATCTTAAACAAAGTACGTAAGAGCCTCTCTTGAATATTCTTCTAGTAATAATTTATTTCGATAATTCTAATTATTGGTACTTGAAATGTATTTGATTTGACTTAATTACTGACTTTTTTGAATGGATCTTATCTTCTAAAACCTTCTCTCTATTGCGTCTTTAAATCTTTCGAAGTTGGCTCACTAAACGTATTTATTTAAACAATTTAACGTTGAATCATAATGATTGATTGACATTTGGTCACAGACTAAGTAGGTGGAGAAACCTCAATTTGCTTCGTTGTAACGGATACAAGGCAATCGCATGATTGCGTCATACGTAACATATTTCCTCTTACTCATAAATCTTTCACTAACGTGCAATCAAATGTATCTACGATGTTTTATTTGTGAATTGAGTAGATGTCAAATCCTCTAGACGGAAGACGTAATGTATTTAGAAACCCACTGGGGGAAAAGCCATCTGCTTGGAAGTCATAAAAAAAGATCAACTTTTACATAAACATCTGTTGATTATTATATTCTAAATTTATTTTGAAGAGAGAATGAAGAAAGAATTATGAAATACTCGTAGTCAAACTGCCAACAGGGGAAACTTTTAACTCCAATGTTAATAAACACTTTAATTTCGTGGAAATCAAACAAGCAAGAGTAGTGGGCGCGATAGTGACGTGCGTCTTGATCTTTGTACTGGCTAAGTGAGGGTAAGAGGCAGACTGCGTCATAGGTGACAGTCATTTGGTCACGATTTCAAGTCTGTCTCGTTAGGAGTCCTTGGTCATGTGTGTGCAGTGATGCAGAAAGTTGTCTGAATAGAATTGCTTGTCAGCTTGTTGAAGATATAAAAAATGGAATCCTGATAGTATATTTAAAATTTCAGAATGAGAATTTATTTCTTTGGATATTTTCATATTTGGTATCACGATGAATCCTTCTATCATGAATTATTTTATAATCATGCCCTCCATAAGCCACTAATGTACCACGAATTATTTATCGAATTTTGTTTAATATTTTTTGTTTTAATCTATTGCTTTTCGCTCAAGAAGGGCCTCCATCTAGTAACTAGATTCTAGTTTATCCTTTTTTCCCTTCAGTTTGCTACCATCCTTAGAAAACTGGAATGGGATCTCCTTCGCATTCATACTTTAAATTTACTTTTTTCTCCCAACCGTCACGTACTGTAATAAATGACAACAATTAAAATAGGTACTAATAATAACAATAATAATAATAACCAAACGGAGTAGAGAAGGTCGCTGAGGCGCGATGCTAATTTTTTTTCGGGTTTCAATTCCTTGTGAAATATGTGTGTGGGTGTATGGAATAATTAACTTAAAGTCAGTTCAGGCGATCAGGGCAGGGCATTAGAATGCACTCTGCAGCTTCGGGCCCCTGTATGTGTTACTCAAGGACCCAATCACAATTATGAAACACTGTTTTGGCTTGTAGTATGAATAATTGCAATGAAGACCTGCAAATTGACACTGGAATTGACATTATCCTCGTGGTCAAAAGAGGTCGAAACTATGAAATAACAATAACAGTCGGCTTAACATTGCAGATAACTCATTATAACAAATAAATCATTGTATAGGTAGAAAAGAATTGTATAATGAAAGAGGCACGTGTATTTTGTTTGCTGCGGGCGGAATGTTACTACTTGGTTATGGTTCTCATTGCCAACAATCTTACCTGTTAATTGCCGCTCAAATAAGTATATGATATATATATATATATATATATATATATATATATATATTTAAAAAATGCCGCTCAAGTAATTACTTTCTCTCTCACTCCCTTTTTCTCTTCTCTGTCTGTCTGTCCCTCTCTTTCTCTGTCCGTCCGTCCGTCTCTCTCTTCTCTTCTCTTCTCTCTCTGTCTCTGTCTCTCTCACCTCGAACCTGCGAAAACAAACTGCCTTCCTCCCAATAAGTTGTTGCATTGTAGGGACGGGAGAGCGCTCGACGCGGAGCGGTGCGGCCGTGAGGTGGCGGCGCGTGGCGCGGCGCGGCGCGGCGTAGCGCAGCACGCGCGGCAGCCGCGGCCCCGACGAGCCGAGCGGGCCGTGATGTCATAGCCAGGCGCGTTCGCGGTGCACGTGGCGGCGGCGGCGGCGCAGAAGCGCCTGACCGGATGGACCAGCGCACGCGGAGCAGCGCCCGTGCGCTTCCAATCACGCCCTCCGGCGATGCGTTGCGCGTTGGCAAACGGGCCACCTAATCGGATCTCGAGAGACGGCGAAGTTTTAATGTACTAAATACTTCGGGAGGAATAGTGGATTCGTAAATAGTTGCTCTTTACTTTGTGTTGGTTGTATTTTTTTTTTACTCTCCGGTTGTGTCATGTCATTGGTAATCATTTTCTGTCAGCCTGCGTCATAGTTTAAGTGCCGTCATTTTTAGGTCTAGCTGTTTGACTTGTTCGTGCTTAACTTCCAGTCATCAACGGCTGATCCCCGTGGCTGACTACATGTGTATAATACTGCTTGTGTTTATGATTGATGTTGCGAGCACTTTTCCTGTCCCTTTTTTGATCTTTTCTCTATTCAATACTTTTCGTATTATGTAATCAATAGCTTGCACTTCAGTTGTAAGTATATCCTAAACAAATCTAAATTATTTCCCCTTCCCCACACATATCTCATTTAAGCTTATTGCAAAAATACAATACTAACATTTTATTCCTTAAATGCTTATTTGACCATACCTATTTCCTCTTAATGCAGGATCGATCGCAGGACTCGATTCTCGTTCTTCCTGCAACATCCTCGTGCTTTGCACGAGGGATGAATATGCAATTTGCGTCTTTGACGTCAAGGCACAATGGGTTCAAGTGAAGTGCATCGGTTATATCGTGCTATATTCAGTGATTTGTCTCTTCTGCTATTGTCATTCTATACCTAGCCACATCACCATTAATCTTCACTTCACGTCACTCAGTACGCACCTAAGCGTATCACGGACTCTGTCTGCATATTGAAAATATCTATAATAATGTCAGGAGTTTATACTTACGAAAATGAAAATGAAATATATAGGTATGGTTAAAAATGAATTTACATTGTTATTGAATGGGTATTTTTTTACATATTCGCCGATAAATGTTTATACAGTAAATGGCGCCACTATCGCGACTTCTATAAAACATTTCATGTATACAATGATCTAAACTAGAAAGCCATTTCTGAAATGTTTTGCATTTCAATATAATTAATACCAAGACCTTGTAAAAAAGTAAGGTAGAGCATTGCGTTCAGATCTTTACTGCTCTCTCTGCTCACAGGGATCAAGGTTTTTAATTTTGCGATCTAGTTTACCAAATCTGGAAGGCATATTTGATGCTCAAATGATAAAAGTAGTAACTTCTTTATGTCTGTATATTTGCTTCATTGGCCAAAATTAAAATGAAACTTGAAATAATATTGAAATGTTTATTTTAATTAAATCCTACAATTATTCCTTATAGGTAACGCATTTAATTATTTTATTCTGAAGGGGTCTGAATCTAAAATGGTAGCACATGTTGCTAATCAGACGAAACCATTTTGAAACCTTCATGAATGAAATTTAATATGGTGTATTGCTATTGGGAAAACCCAAGACCTAAAACACAAAACCCAACTGTTTTTTTGTTGTTGAAACAAAAATGACATTTGCAGGCGGAAGTTGCTGCGTCTGAGAGGTAGTAAATGAATCCAGTGACCTCCTCGTTGCGGGTGGACTGAGCCGGCGTGGCGCGCTCCCTTCTACGCCGCGCGTCTCGACCCAACGGTATAGTCTCTGGCCTCCCCCTGACAAGGCCGCGCGAGGCACGAGCGAAAAATAATTAATTCTTTATTATCTCGCATGTGCAGACTCATGCCTTCGCCGGTGGTCCTGGGCTATCGTGTTTCATCCAGGTGGTATATTGGACACTCACCGAAAGGATACAACTGACGGGAGGCGATAATTAGAATCCTGCACCCCTATTGATTTTCATTTTGTTTATTTAACAAATGATACTTTACACAGTGATCCCTCAACATTCGCGATAGGTTCTCAAAAAACATCGCGGAGGTCAAATCCGTGAATGTTGAGTATATCTTTTAATGAAGAAAGGTGGATTAGGTTCCTGGATATCGAAAAACTGTTTAAAAAGAAAGAAAAAATATCTATCAGACAATAACAGTAGAACTGTGAAAACGCTACTACAAACAAAATTCACAATGAGCATCCCAAAGGGAAGAAATAAAACAATATTTGAAACTTATTTCAAAGTTGAAAGTGATTGGATATAGGATTTGGTTATTTTTTTATTTCATCATTCTCCCGTGGCATTGTTCTAATATCCAAATATTAAAGAGTTGCTACTTGTATTTCTCTTTTAAATTCCGAAATTATTTGCATATTCGAATCATATTCGAATGCCCTTTCCATTAGAGCTTGTTGAATCATTAGAACGCCATTAACAGTTTTGACTTTGAAGTTGCTTCAGGACACAGTTTCGCTTCTGTTACTTCATCATTACGTTCGAAGAGCTTGTCTTCGCTAATGATTCCCGAAGCTCCTCTTCAGTGAGGTCATTGCAATGAGAGTTGTACAGATCCTGAATGGCTTTTCTGTTCATGTGGCCAAAACCCTTACTTCCAATTTGACGCAACTGAATTGAATTACTTTAAGATTGTGTTGTTCTATTAATGTGAATTGCCATTCCATCTTTGGCATTTTTCTGGACCGAGTTCGTTTCCCAGATGACGCTGATAAATGAAATATGCTCGCTTTCAAAGAAAAATTTCAGACCAAAAGACGCTCTCGCGAATGTTTAAGTCGTGAATGTTAAAACTGGTAGCATTTCTCTAATCGCGAATGTTCGGAACTCGTGAATAGAGAATTCGCGGATGTCGAGGTATTACTGTATTCAAAAATAATTCGCAGGTACACTGTACACATTAAGTATTGCTGTCATCACATCAAAAAACAGATTTAATCTTCAGTGTTCTTTACTCATACGGTAAAAAATATTTTGTTTTTTATCTGCTTACAAATTAATGATATATTATGTAACGATTGGAATAAATATTGTCGATTTACTTATTGTTACTTTTCATCCCTATAGTACAGTACAGGGAGGAAAAATTGAAATAATCTGGAAAGGAAATGTAGCAGCGGTTTCATCAGAGTCACAAAATAGAAATGAGAACACCATTCTGCTAATTTGTTCTTCTCGTGAACCTTGTGTATTGTCACCGGAACAAGAGTTTTTTTTCGGTTAATTTTTTAGTTCTTTCATGACGAACCGCCGAAAACGAGACATTACCTCACTTCAGAGGTTTACCACGTACCTCATGCGAGTACTCTTTTTGCCCCAGGTGGTGTAATTTAATGGTGGCATGTAGGAAATTGACGCGGTCATTTGCTTGATTCGTATGTTTAAAACTTCGAGGTAAAACAAAGTAGAAATTAAGTGAGTCATGGGAATAACGAGAGTGTTTTCAACAAAATGAACTCCTGCTGCAAATATTTTTTTCTTAAAGAGACCCATGGAAAAGTATCCAAAGCCCGACATATCTCATGTGATGTGGTTGTATGGTCGTTTCGTTGTTAATCAGTACTTTAATTTGGAAGATCTTTTTTTATTATTTTACTTTAATCAGATTTATTTTTTACTTGATTTAATATTCGAATTAGTCCAACATAAATGCTTCATTGATATGTTAACATCACCGTCATTAAAACGCGATACATTACCGTGGTGTTTGTGGCTTATGATTGCAGATGACAATGTTACTACAAATATTATTTTCGAGGATACTAGTATAGGTATTGAAGACGTACGTACTAGAAATATGCTACGCAACTCCGAACAGGATTTCAAATACTAATGTATGTTTATCCAACAAGTCTCTACCTTCCATTTCCATTATCACTTTCAGCGTCTAATATAAACCGTATCATTCTAATAGTGGCGATACACTACAATCTAATCATTTCGAACTGGTCATGTTGATATTGTGGGCCGACTAAAACAGTAAATGGCTCAGTTTGTGTGCTCAGTGGAGGACATGCATTTTAAAACTAATGGAATAATAATATTGACTTAGATCATAGTACAGAATAATCAAAAGTCGCGTAAATTTATTATACTAAGGGCATTTTCATCCCTTCATTCACTCCTGAATGAAACTAAAACCTTTGAAAATATGCTACAAAGTATGCCCTGTAGTCAATCAAAACATTTGAAGTCGTAGGCTTCTGCAGCCAGAATCATGTGAATGATCTTGGCTGACCGGGTGACGCCGCGTCGAAGGCTGTGTTGCCTTCGACATCATAGATGTAAATAAAAATATAAAATCACGCATTTGTGTATATACACTCGCACACATTATGTATGCCCGTGTGTGTAATGCAAAATACTGAATTAAGCTCTTTTTTTGTTCTTAAAATCGAAATTGAGAACATACCGAATTGGAATTTGCGAATTTACTTAGACTGCTTAGAGCCATGGTTTTCAGACTTTTCGATCATTGGTTTCTTTTGAGACCTGAGGACAATGACGCGTAGGCCTTGACACGTCTTGAACGTTTTGCATTTATTTCATCATTACTTGAAGTAATCATCGCACTTTCCATGCAATAACACGAGGAATGTCTGTATGTTGTGCGTAGTATAAAAGGTGCGTAGTGGATCCAAAGTTATCACTGGCGGTGCATGGTAGCCATGCCCCCTCCCCAAAGGCCTAGAGTTTTCGTTTACCTCCCTTTATTTGGTTAAATTGATTTAAATATTTATTTATATTCGAATTATGCAAGTTTTTAAACAATAATATGGTGTAGTATCATATCTACAGTACATAAATAACATACAATATAACAAAAACGTTTATTATTGAACAAAAATCTACGATGCCCCCCTCCCAAATTGATCGGCTGGATCCGTCCCTAGTTTTCATTATCGCTTATCACATTCGTTAACTCTCAAAACCCATTATTCAAAAACTGCTACTATTTTATTCAAAGTTGTACAAGTTGTACATTGTTTACCGTATCTCATTCTCCAATTGCGTGGTAAGTAAGTTGCGAGGGTCCTTTGGACGCTGTACCTTACCGAAATACTTGTCAAGTACCCTCAGTCCAATAAGGTTGTCTGATTCACTACACTATGGTGCATTTTATAACTTTGGGAACGATGATTGATTATAGTAAGGTGATATTTAAAGTATTTCATGTTCATCTCATAGTATTTAACTCACGTTTTTCTGCACCACATGAAGGTTTTGTACAAATCGCTTTTTAAAAATTTTTATAAAATCGCATTGTATTCAACAAGGAAAATTACTTTGATTCCATTAAAAATACATTCGGGAGATTTGTAACTGTTAGGAAAAAAAGGCATAAGTCGGTAAGAAATTTTAATATCTCTTCTTCGCGGATTTCAATGTAAGTTCTTTCTGGCGATGGACGAAACGTTTCTTTCTTGATCTCCCTTCGCTAGAGCCGTTCTGATCCGCTCTCTAAAACCTGTGACACTTCCTCGAGAATGGTAGGTGGAAATGGAAAAGTGTCAGATTCATTGTGCATAACTGGCTATAAGACTGAAGGAATGTACGATATATTTCTTACTTTTCGACTTTCAAAGATAACTATACAAAAATAAGGATGTAAATAACCATGACTTTGTGGCTCCCTCGAAATTGGCAAAGATGTTGATTTTCCATTATCATTTTCTCGCAGTCTCGGTCTCTCAACACATATACGGCATGCCGTGTGCAGTGTCCACCTTTTGTTTTGTTTCACTAAGCCTTACACCAAAAGAATCTATAAACAATAGACACTTCCACGAAATGATTAATGTCCCAATTTAGCGTAGCAATTAAGTAGCTATAGAAAATGTAAGAGAACAAGTTTGAATTTTTCAACCACTTAGGTGAAGTCATTTGCACGAACTAAATATTACAACACAAATATAATCTCACAACAATATAGCATGTTAACACTCAAGAACTGTTCCCATCTAACAGTCATCTGAGTGTAAAATGTGTAGTCAACTGGTCCCTCTTACCAAATTAAATTCTCCATTCCTGACAATAAAATTTCACTTCCTGGAAAATTATTGTTTAAATGAACACTAAGATTAATTGATTTGAAGGAAAAAACTGATAGAAAACAAAAAAAACTAGTAAGAGATCTGAAGCCATCACGAACAAATAATTTAGGAACATTGCAAATTACACGATCATCATAACTCACGTTCCGTAATGTTATTTACTATGTTTCCGGGCGCATCAACTACGTTCATTAGTTCTGTAAGAGTGGTGCATGTTATATCCCGCGAGATGGCAGTGTTCCTACCCATCCCAGTTCGGTGCGGAACGTGAGTCCCGTGCCGACATATTGGTTTGCGGAGTTTCCCTCTCTACGTCTCGCCTCCGGCGGGGCACCGCTCACCACGAGG
Organism: Acheta domesticus; assembly: GCA_031308135.1. Taxonomy (NCBI): domain Eukaryota; kingdom Metazoa; phylum Arthropoda; class Insecta; order Orthoptera; family Gryllidae; genus Acheta; species Acheta domesticus. Next base: position 80,323,542 of record JAHLJT010000631.1, on the reverse strand, counting down.
CAAGCTCTAATCGTCCGTCTGCCCCCCGATATGTGTTGTAGCGTAATGTATTTAAGTGTGAGTATGCATGCGTGTGAATGTAAGTAAAGTTGAGGTGGATAAGGAAGGAGAGATCGCGAACTGTTCGCGGCCCATTTTTTAACGTACTGCTCTGGTATTTACGTGGTGTTGATCGTAGAAACCACGAAAAATGAGAGCAGCCGGACGCTACAATCCTTTTACAGACCGTGATTGAATACGACTTTGCTATGAGTTAGTGTCGAAAATCTTCCATTGTCTAGACTAGAACTCTATAACTTCCCGGTCAGCAACGCTGCAGAAGCAATGGCAAATACCGGCACGGATCCATTGGAGCCGTATCCACGAAGGCATCGGAACATGCAGTTCTTGTCACTCTCCGCCGCATTGCCATCCTCGCTTCTCTGTCGAGATCTATTGCAGTGACCTCATCGTCCTATCCATTCGGAGCCGCGCATCCTTCAACTGTTCAGCTCTCGCTGCACCATCGCTTCGTTTTCCTCCTTCCCTTGGAGGAGCGCCCTCTAGAGGCAACGAGCTTTTCGCTACGGCACTGGTTGTGTGGCCCCGAGCGCATGCGCAAGTAGCCGCTGGAGGTGCGAACTCGCCACGCGCACCGCGACGTGTGAAGGAATGCGCACGCAGCATGAAGCTCTAAGCAAGCTGTCGACGCGCCCATCCATTCGGAGTGACTGACTAGGCTGCGAACACCCCTGCCACGCGAGCGAAGGAATACCAATATTGCGCATGTAATTTTCTAGAGAATGCAAGCTTATGTAAATTCAGGATGAGTGGATTTTATACGAAATGCTAGTGGTTTCCCAGTTCGATAAAAAAGAAAACAAATATTTCATGATTCGAGAACCATTTAACTACAAGCTCAGAAACAGACTTTAAAAGTAGTGAAACTTCATCAAACTTCCCTTTTAAAGAAGCCTACGAAATTGTTGTTAATCTTGGGAATTTCCGTACATAACATACTAATTGCGTTTACGCATAAAAATAAATTTTAATTTACAAAATAATGTATGATGTGTTGATGTCTATTTTCGTCTTCGTATTTCAACAAACTTACGATGTGTGAAATTCATCTTGTAAGACTTCAAAGATTAATTCTGTTGCAAACTTTGCAATCAATTGAATAACACTGCCACCGAAGATGATACGCTCTTGCCCACTACTCGTATATGAAGTACATAAACTCCCTCGTTTTATGAAAAAAATGGCTCTTGCCAAGTGCTTAAACTATAAAACTTTCAGGAAAACGTGATGTATTCAAAAGAATAATCCAAAACATTGTGCTAGAAAAACCTCGAGGCAGTAACAACGTTTCTAAAATAAGACATTTCTCAGAGTGAAAATAAACGACGCACTGAATGTGTTTCCTCGCAAGAACGCACTTTCATCATGTTTGCTCTGGTACTAGAATGGCATCACTGAGTCCACACTTTCTAATGCAAGATGTTGAATCAACGTAGAATCAGATCACGATTTTCATCACGATCGTAGTCGATCCAACGAGCCTCAAGGAAATACGGTCTGCAATTCATACTCCGAAACTCTACTACTATCAGAACGATGTCATATTCTTTCTTCGTCCATATCCATAAAGGAAGATGATTCCAGAAAGAAGTGACATGCAACGTTTCCTTTGGGTCACGAGAACCGTAATGAATAAAAAATTAGTTTGTGATATGTCTTCCGTTTTCCTGTTCATTTCTACTTGCAATGACTATGTGGACATAACATCAGAGAAATTCACCTATGAAACATCCGCTTTCGATTAGCAGGAATCTTTTAAGGAGGATTTCCTAAAAAACTATTTAGGAAAACTTTAGACTGCAATAGTAAGTTATTATAGGCACTTCCTTCTTTATATTGATTCAAGAGAACAAATAAGTATTGAAAACTTTAATTTTAACTTTAATATAAACATTATGTAATTTCATTTTTATGCTGCTGAGACGGTGGTCTCCGTGCATTTCCAAAGCTAAATTTTCTTAATCCTATAAATCTGACTGGCAGTCTATAACAGTAAATACATTGAAATCGATCCCCTTTTAGGTCTTTACTTTTACACTATATCGTAATAAAAATGCTATTTTCTATTTATTTATATGTTTATTTAATTTTAAATTTGGCTCGTTCAGATTTTATCACAATATACAACAATACTTACATATCCCAGGGTCATAATAATAATACATTCGTCATGGAGGAGAAGGATAAAGAAGAGGGTAGAGTTTAACTTGCAAGAGTTCTCGCACGGGTACGCTAGATTTTATTTATTTATTCAATTTAATGTTGAAATATATTTTAAATAATTAATGGAATATATATTTTACTCTTTGCGACGTACATCCCCATAAGGTGACATTTCTTCTCTCTTTTACTCTAAATTATTCCAACTTAATGTCGTAATTCGCCATTTTATTTTAATTTATTTCTCATAAATATCTTCAAGATATTACGACTTGTTTCAAAATCAAATACATATTTCATTTTTTGTTTTACTACAAAATCATTATTCAGATTCAAAACGAAGATTCCTTATGTGTGTATTCATACTTTCATTTGAGAGCAGCTATCGGCGTTGCTCTTCCCTTTCAGCATTCATGTCGGTGCCCAAGGAATCTCGGGAATCGCGTTGCGGTGCACAACAGCTCAACTGAATCGACCTGCTTAGCTCCATTGTGCCCCCAAACCTCACGTTGAGGTAGACTTGGCCCCATCTCAGTGTAGGATTCCATACACTTGCTCGAGGTAACCCCTAGGACCATCTGAGGGTTCCAAGGTGTTGCACCATGGTAAGGGTTAGGGAGCTAGTTCTTTCAATAATGCCGTCTCACAGTACAGTCGCCTCCGGTTATAGTGAACTCGGATATACTGAACCCTCGGTTGTAGTGAACGTAAGTCACTGGTCCTGTTTCACTTACATTACAAGTAAGCATAAGAAGATTCGGGTATAGTGAACCTGAACCTCGGTTACAGGAAATACAACGACCTGGAAATTAGTTCCCTCCTGGAAAATAATATGTCGCCTCAATATCACAAATTCCAAGACTTGGCAGCTTAAAAAAATATGGGTCAAAGGTCATAATCGATCCCCTGAGGTAAAGGTAGCGGACCCGGAATGGAGACCTTACTGATGATCTCATGCCACTCAGTTTCACTGCGAAAAAAAAGTCGTATCCTGCGTGGGCTGTAACTGGTGGCGGCGACACGAGATTGTTTGCTTCAGTTTCAAGCTGAATGTTACTTGATATTCCGCAGAACAAAGCTATTGAGGGGGACAAAGATATTAAAATTTTCAGTGCATGCTGTTAATGTATTTTACAGAATTTCTGTATTAATAAAATCAATAATTGTGAAAAAATTCTATTTCATTTCGACATCATCGGATATAGTGAACCTCTGAAATAGTGAACCAAATATGTTAGTCTCCAGAAGTCCCCACTATAACCGGAGTTGACTGTATCCGGTAGACCTATTACAGAATCATAGGAAATTACCGGGGAAGTCCTCGGGATTTGAGTGTGATAAGGGTTTTGAGGTGACCCATAAGAAGTTGGAAATACCCCCATGCCACAGACGTAACTGGAAATATCGATGCATGCGCGCGATTCATACCCATAATCCTCGTGTCCTTGAACTTCGGCGCTCATACCATTAGTCCGGGCGCCTCTAGGTGGGCTTAAAATGAATGAGTAAAAACGAGAAAATCGCCAATCTCACGAATGTTCCAAGTGTTTCAATTAGAGCTATATTTCAGCTTTTGATTATCTTATCTCATCATCAGAATGTATTTGCATGTTGTGCTGCATGTTTTCCAAAATGTCTTTGACAAAGAGATTTTGGATATGGCTGAAGAATCAGAATTTGGATTTACTCTTACTTACGGTTGTGTGTTTGGGTTTTGGTGGTGGTGGTGTTACGGTTGCGGGTTGTGACACCATTCGCTGGTCTCGGTGTGCAATGACTTGGAGCTGCGTGATTAAGTCCTGCGTAAGGTATAGGTGAGTTCAACATTTGGTTGTAGCTCTTTCCATAACCAGAAATCCCCTCCTAATCATCTTTCACCGCTCATTACCACATGTGTCATTCTGTGGAAGCTGACGGCACACGACCTTTCTGGTCACCTGATAGGGCGTTAAGGATGTGAAATACTTCTCACTTCTATCACTCACGCTTATCATCACGCGCAGCATTTATCTTCTCAATAATAATAACAATAATAATAATACAAGAAGTACTCCAAATTTCGATACAATGAAAATAATGTTTAAAGTAAATAGTACAATTTTATAAATATCTACATTTCAATTAATGATACATATTATTTTCTTCTACCAATACTCGTGATAGTTTCCTGAATAAATTGTTTACGTTTTAATTATTACTTTTAAACAAAATAATTACCAAACAACATTAGATATTTAAAGTAGTTTTTAAATTTAGAGAACGAAGAATGTTGGAACAATGCTGCGGATAAGCTATTTCAATCTCGTATCTCTCTGCTCACAAATAGGCACTTTCCTACATCTGTTCGTTGATTTATTTCCTGAATTTTATACTTGTGGACATTTCTGCCGTCATTATCATAATATGAATGGGTGGAAACTAGAACGGTATAAGTGACATTTTATAAATTCTGAGAAATCTATATAATTAATTCACTATCACTGTAAAGTCGTGGTGCTTTATTTCACCATTAAAACCATGGCATTTCAATTCATTTAAACTACGAACATGTATTGCCCCTGAAATATAGTCTCAAATAAACACGTTTTTCTCAGAATTTATAAAATGTCACTTATACCGTTCTGGTTTTCACCCATTCATATTCATATCCCATGAAAACGGCTGTATCGCTTTGCGTTCCTCATTTTTTGTGCCGCCGTCTAAACTCTGCCGCGTGGCCGCACCGGTGAGCAGTGGTGGTCGTAGGCGCAGCACGGCTGGGGGGGGAGGGGGGCAGGCACGCGGAAGCTCCGGCGCTGCGTTCGAGTGTTTGCTCTGGCGGTACGCTGCGCCGGCCGGCAGCTCAATCGCCTCTCCAACCCTCTGCCCGGCCCGTCAACTCCGCCGTCGTTCGCTCGTCTATACCGCGTTCTTCCACTAATGAGATCCTTCACGAGGTTCTGAAATAGCTGGATGGGTTGCGTCCGCTGTGTGCTCGAGTACTAACTGAAAGACAAGCGAGTGATTTTAAATGTTGCCTCGAAATGTGACACAAGCAACTAGTTAACCTTATAAAAAACGGTATATTAAACATTTTTAATACCCCCTTCTTTATTGATTGAACCTTTTGCCAATATTTTTCTTCATATTAGTACAGCGTCCAAGCAAATGTTTTGATTCCTCCTCTGTTCTGAGAACTGCGATTCCACACTCCTTTTTATTTACTCTGTTTTACGAATATTTGCAGGCCCGTGCCTTCCTCATTTACCTTGCCATCTTATTCTTTATAATTTTGTTATACGGAAGTCGGCATCGCTTTTGTTCTGAGAAAATTTATTTTTAGTCGAGTCGATAGATGTGCCCATACGGAATTTCAAGTTGTGAATTTCCTATTTAGTATCTGTTGTATCTCAGAAACACGTGCTTTCTTAAAAGGAGATTTATTATACACCAAAATCTTGGCCCACTCGGCCGCCATGTACAGATGCAACAAAACTAGTAAAACATTCTGCCGTCCGGCTTACACTACGCAGCGCGCACTCTGTCTGCTGAGATCTTCCGCCGGCGCCTTTTTATGTCGGCCAGCTCCCGCGTATGGCTTCCCGCTGCTCCTTCTAATTGGCTCGCTTGATGGTGCTTGAAGTCCAAGGAGTAGTCATTGCTGTTCTGAGCGCGCTTTTTGGCGCGTTCGGCGAAACTCGGCGCTCCTGCTGCCGACGCTCTGTGCACGCCGCCGGCGCTCTTTGCCGCGGCAATTTCGAATTGCCGGCCATATACTACAGTATCTTTAATTTAATAAGCTATTTTGAAATAAAACATATCGCTCAGAAATGTTTGTAATAATTCATTCTCATTTTTATACTTTTTTATTGAGCTCATTGACTGTCACGGAATGAACAATTCACAAATCATTTTCCTATTTTGTGCCTCTGCTTCTGAAAACAGATATAATAACGTAAATACCGCAATATAAATACACTTATATATAAAAAATCCTTGAATTTCACACAAGGTACACACAATTCTTTTAATCAGGAATTGTCATTCTAATTCATCTTGTTTCGTAGAAACACATTTATTTCTTCTATGCTATGTTGTAAATTATACAAGATAATTTTTTCTCAGTAGAGCAAAACACACCAACAAAGAATTCTGATTTTTGAATTATTGATTGAATTTGTTTAAGTTGTGTACACCCGTGAACCCCGACTTTTCCTTGACAGCTTATCAGTCTACTGATTACTGATTGTCCTATATAGATAATTTTCAATTTACCGAAATTTCTCTGAACTGCTATTAGTTTTCCTCATTCATTCAATGATTTCCTAATTTATTCAGGATTATGTTTAAGATTCACATTTCCTGCAATGTGCTTTTAAGACCCTAATCAAATAATCCTTTTAGAGACTACTTCCTAGTAACATCCTTGCTTACCACGCAGGGTTATTGGACTGTCCTCGGCGCTTTCCCCATCCGTGTCGAGTGAAGCGCCCGCGCGTGCATTGTGCAAATGGGGCTTTTTTCCGCCCCGCGGAGAGGCGTTTTGTGGCCGGTGAGCACGCAACGGGCGTAATGGACGGCGCGCATTAACATGACGCGCGGCCCGGCGCCCGCCGTGAGGAGCGGCCGCTGGAGGGCGCGCGCGGGACGTTCGTCATTCGCGAGCGGCGGCGGCGCCCGATTTGTTGCTTTGCTCATTCCGGGCACGCCCCCACCCCGTCCCCGCCATCGCCTCCGCCCTCGTCCTCGCCCTCGCCCGCGCCCTCGCCCCCGCCCTCGCTCCCACCCTCGCCCTCTCGCCCCCCCTCGCCCCCTTCGCCCCCTCGCCTCCCTCGCCCCCGCCCTCGCCACCCCTCGCCCCCCGTCACCGCCCCCGCCCTCCCCATCGCCCTCGCCGCCGCCCTCGCCCCCGCCCTCGCCCCTCTCGCCCCCCTCGCCCCCTTCGCCCCCTCGCCTCCCTCGCTCCCGCCCTCGCCCACCCCTCGCCTCCCCTCGCCCCCCTCGCCCACGCCCTCGCCTCCCCTCGCCACGCCCTCGCTCGCCCTCGCCCCCGCCCCCTCGCCCCCGCCCTCGCCCACCCCTCGCCTCCCCTCGCCCCCCCTCGCCCCCGCCCTCGCCTACCCCTCGCCTCCCCTCGACCCCCTTGCCACGCCCTCGCTCGCCCCCGCCCCCGCCCCTCGCCTCCGCCCTCGCCTCCCCTCGCCCCCCCGTCACCGCCCCCGCCCTCGCCATCGCCCTCGCCGCCGCCCTCGCCCCCGCCCTCGCCCCCTTCGCCCCATCGCCACCCTCGCCACCCCCTCGCCTCCCCTCGCCCCCCTCGCCATCGCCCCCGCCCTCGCCCCCGCCCTCGCCTCCGCCCACGCCTCCGCCCTCGCCCTCGTCCCCGCTCACGCCCCCACCCTCGCCTCCGCCCTCGCCCTCGCCCCCGCCCTCGCCCCTCTCGCCCCCCTCGCCCTCGCCCCCGCCCTCGCCCCCGCCCTCGCCCCCGCCCTCGCCCACGCCCTCACCCACGCCCTCGCCTGGGCGCGCTTCTTGTGACGGAGGTTGATGGAGTGAGATGTCGATGAGCCAACTCTCATTCTTTTGAGAACAGGAACCATTGGCCTCGTTAACCTGGCTGACGTCACAGAAACAGGCGCTATCGGTTTTTGTTTTAGATTCATTATTACTTATTTCACTTCACTTAATTCCTTAAATGTAAAATGACGTAGGCGTCTGAGACAGGAGGCTATAGCTTGTTATCTGTCTGGGAGAGGCCGAGATGCCACGATAACAACCATTTTTAGGATGCGACGTCTACACTCGTCACTTGGGGAGCCAAGAATCTGTCTTCAAATTTAATTTTTTTAAATGGGAATTGAAAAGAGGAATGCAACTCGTAAACGACTTTTGTTGTGTGTATTGTGTCCGTGAGTGATGAATTTACAGAATTAATATTTCATTTATGACCACTCTCGGGGAATTGCGTGTTTTGATGTGCTTCTCGGATTCAGTAATGAATTGCTTTTAACGAAAGTCCTCCTAGAGCCATTTACTTAATGGAAAGCTTAAGTTTTGCAGATTTTGAAAACACGTCTTTTGTATATTTCCTGGTCGAATTACGTATTCGTTTATTATGGTGGTTCTGTATTTCAGAGACTTACCTCTGACGAGTTGTTGTTATACATTATGTATGACCATCTATTGCATTTTGAATCCGTGATATAAATAATACATTGTTGTCGTTTGGTTTATTTCTTTATTTGAATCTGAATTCCTCACGAAAATTGTTATTTGGTGTCACTTCACAAGAGGAAGGAATACACATAAAACACTTTCGTGTGATTAATGATGCTGGGATTAGTGTCAACAGTTGATTCAGAATGATACATTTTGTATGAGTTTGTAACGAACCCACCTCGCGCTGAACCGCAACTACAATTGATTATTGACATCGTTACATTCTTATGTTCAGGTGAAAACGTTGAGGTTAAAATAAGAATTATGATACTTAGATTTTTTTCGTCACGCCTCCTTCTTTATTTTCTCCCCCCTACCCTCGTAGTTTCGAGAACACTGTGTTACTGCGCTGTGATCGCAGCGTTTGGAACGTTGGGAATTCGCGAGAACTTGCCCCGAGGGGGCTCGCCTTCATTTGAATCCATTTGCCTCTGAAGCGCGCGTGCGATCAGTGAACGGCCTCTCTCACGCAGCACCAGCACCCCGAGGGACCCGGGGCGTCCCGTTGGGCGCGGAGGCGCGGCAAGAAACTGCGGCGGAGCGACGCGGGGCGGGAGCGGCCGTGGAGGGGGGGGGGTCGGCGTAGCGGGCAGCGGGCGCCGCCGCCGGCGGGGGCGGACCGGGCGGCCCCTAATTGCGCGCGAATTGCTCTCATTAAGGCGGCGGGCGGGCGAGCGCGCTGAAGGCGGCAGCGGCCGGGCTGGGAAGCGTGGGCCGCGGCCGCTCGGGGCCGGCCGACGCCAGGTGGCCTCCCGCTGGAGCCCGGGCGCGCGGGCGGAGTCGCTTCACTGCGCCAAATGCGAATGCAGAAATTTTATTTAGAGCCGTATTTAAGCAATTATGATTTATGCCCGTGTGAAATGTTTATAGGGCGTTTATGTTAATAAGCCATGAATGTGAATGAAGGAATTATTGTAATTGAAGGTGTAACGGCGGATCGGGGAATCACATCCCCTGAGATACATACATTGCACTTTAGATGGAAAGGATATTTTACTTTACAATTTGCACGGGCTATTATAATCCCCTAAATAATAAGTTTAAGTTATCTGCTTGAGCTCATTGTCAGCTGGTCTACAACCAAGGGCCTTGGACAGTCGCGATCACGATTTTATTTTGAATATTTTTGCAAACTTATTTACGTCTTTACGAACACGAGACGGGCTAAAACATGCCAATGATATAATTAACTTATGAAAAATATGTCGATAACAAAATTTAAGTCTATATATATTTATCTTCTCAGCAATGATGGGTTGGCCATTGTACTTTTCATTAATATATTTGATTTTACTAAATTGTGTTATTGTGTACAGTCTTATTTACCTCCCTTTCGTAAATTTGTATTGAAGTCTGGATAATTTGCAATCACACCAAATACAGAATCAATTTTCTGCAGTAAACCGTATCGAGAGCCGCCCAAACGTTATCATAAGTAAAAAAGAAATTAATAGGGCTTCTTGCACACACTCCCATGACAATATTGTTGGTCTCTTGTATATTTATGTACAAACTAAATTTATCGTCGTATCACTAGTAAGTTAACTTTGAGAGTTGTTCAAGTCAGTAATACTTTTCTTTGACCTAAATGTGTGTCCCCCTTAATGACTGATAGACTCCTGAATAAACGATAATACCGAGGAAGTCATTTTCCTTAAGCGAAACACGAATGAAACGTCACCTCGTATATACGGTCTTTCTATGAACGTATCTCATTTCCCTTTAAGATTATTCATTTCGTAATAAGCGTTGCTCCCAATCGGGCGTGACCCTTGCTTGGGGCTGAGGCTGTCACGGCTCCGTGATGGCTGAGAGGCGGGAGCTCGGGCGGCTGGCCCGCCGAACGGCGGCGGCGGCGGCGGCGGCGGCGGCGGCGGCGGCGGCGGCAGGTGGGCGGACGCGTCGGAGGCGGCCGCCGCTCCTTGACGGAAGACGAACGGCGCGCGTTTGACAGCAAATTTGGGCAGTCGTTTGCTCCGCGCGCGGGCGGCGTCCACGGAGCGCCCACCGCCCACCGCACGCCAACGGCCCTCCGCCGCCGCCGCCGCCGCCGCTGCCGTCACGGGCTCCCGAAAGGAAATCGCCGCGAGAGGGGAGAAGACGGTGACGAATTGAGGGGACTCTAAAAGGGAATGCTTAATTGGTTAGTGTCAGACCACGAAATTGATTCCAAGGGACATGACAAGAATGGCCAAAGCATATTGATCCGAAGGGATATGGTGTGAACCGTGAGTGCAATACGGGACCGACGTGACCCTTGTTTGGAGAAGGTAAGTAGAACGTGAAACACATACGGCTTTACTGTTGAAGCGGATCTAATAGTGACCGGTTGCGTTCGGTTGGTCTTGCGTGGCCGCTGGATAGGCTAACCTTTCGGAAGATTTACTGCGATTCTCCTAAGATGAATGGTTTTTTCAGTCTTCTGTATTTCTCTCGGAATGGTTGGTTGCCCAAAACCTAGAAACGTCACCGAAAACCTTAAAGTAACGTGACTCAACGTTTAGAATTCATGGATATTTTGTAATTTATCTACAAGCAAAAGTACCATTGCACTACTAAAATCGTTAAGTTTAAATGTTCCATCACACGACGTGAAGAACGCGCGAAGATTGCGAAGTTAAGACTTCTTGTTGATAGATATTAGTCCAAGACTGCTGCCCAGTCGATGCATACAGCCGCCTTAACACTTTCGGTAACTGTCAGCAGGCATTTTTGTGGAAACCGTTCGCGTGATAAGAGATGAGAAATACCCTGAGAGGTCTACGGACCTTGTACTCCAAACTTCCTTGTACATGACAAAATAGATGGATTTTTTGGTAGTATGACGAAAATAATAAAGGAAACTGTGTTATAGTAGTAATATCTATTAATACATTAATCGAATCAGACATTCCCCTTCTGAACCATTGGAATGTGAACGATAGCGGCTCGTAAAGTATTGAAGTTGCGTCTTTAAGTAGTTGCGCTTCAGACAGATAAAACTAACGATTCAGCCGCGCTGTGAAGCTTCCTTGGGAGATAAACAGCGGAACTGGTCTGAAAAGATGGCTGAAAAGCGAATTTAGTTTTGCTTTACCTCGATTACGAGAAAAGTAATCAATGAATCATTCCTTAAAAAACAACAACATTAAAATGCACTGAATTAGTAGGTGAAATTCACTTGAAATGTTTAGGGTTAATTAATTTTTGTACTGTGTAGGGAGACGAAGTCATCGACGTCCATAACCCATTTAATCCACCATATAATGCTGAGCTATTCCAGCAAAACATAACGACTAAATAGCAGTATTAGCAACACTAGCTCACTAAATGTAAAGGTAGTTCGTTAATATAACGGAGGCAGAGATGAAGAAGAAGAGATGAAAGGCAAGGCAAAATGAAATATGTCAGGAAAGAATGATGTGACCCGGATTCTTACCCACTAATTACTTCTGCCGAGAACCGAATTTGAAATCCGGATTCCGGAGCTGGAGTGTGATTTCATTAATCCTTACATCGCGTAACCTGTATGTAATGAATACTATGTAAATATTTTCTGTAAATGAAATTTACAAAATGTAGAGAATACTGGAAATGTTCTGCGTCTGGGATGTACGCATTCTCAGGTGCGCCTTTGAGCGTAATCGAGTTTCACAGCCTCCGCAGCCAGTTCGCTCCGATGCACCGCGAACGTGGAAACGGCGGCCGGGCGGCGCGCGGAGGCGGACGAACGGGCGCGAGGAGAAGGCGGGCGCGGGCTTGGCGACAGGGGCGACACGAACAGGGTGGGGCGGGGAGGGGCGAGCGGCGCGGCGGGCGCGTGGGCCGCGGGCGGGCGAGTGGGTGCTAATTGGGCGGCGCTGGCCGGCCGGCCGGTCGGTCGGCGGCGCGTCGGCGTCGCAGCGCTCGCGACGGGGCGTGGCCGCCGACGCCAACGCGACGCCTTGCACCGGCTCGCTCCGGCCGAGGCCCGCCCCGCCCCGCCCCGCCCCACCCCGCCACGCCGCGTCGCCCGTGGGAGGGAAGTATCCGGCCCCGCAGCTCTCGCTCGTTCCAACAAATTACTCTCAATCGCCCTCCCAGCGTACAGGCGTTTACTCGTTTTTCACTGAAAATTCATTACGGCGGAGGCTAGTGGCTTAGCGGGCCCGTCGCCCACGTGTGTATCGCGTTTCTCTTCTTCTCCCTCTGCTTTTAGATGGATTGCTGCTGCGTAGGTATAGTGGAACTTCCGATCGAGATTTTCTTTCGCCAGTTATGGAAGGGAGGTTAGGTTAGGTTGTTTTCAATGTCTTGGCAATTCCCTCGACGTTTCTATTTACTCTTTCCTGCCACTGTCTGCGACAATACCAACAACAGTGTAAATGACCACCGAAGAAATGTTTTACTCTTGAAGTCAGCTCTAAAATTAATGTTGTAAATGGTATGTTAATGGAATAAGGCATGTATTGAAAGTTAGAATCTTGTATCGCACTGTTAATTTACCTTTCATCTTTGGAAATATATGAAAATGGAACATAATCCACTTGTATGATATTATCTTATGGGTGAACTTCTGTTGTTTGACATTTTCTGAACATTTCTGTGCGTTATCTTTTCAGAGATTTTGAATCTCTGAAATCGGTAGTAATCTCGAAATTCTTCTGTACATTGACATACAGAAGACCTTTAGGTATCGAGGTTATTTCTTTTTATTCCAAACTGTGTTACTTTCCGCATTATGGAATTTTGTGATCACGCCTTTTGTAAGACGTTTTTAAAGTTTGTGGCTCTCGATTTCCTCAGTCAACCCCTGCTAAGTAACCCTCCACTTAGAGTCAGTCTGTCGACAAGTTTTATTAGACTGCATGTAACAATTCTCTGACTTCATCGTAGTTTGTCATGAAACGTGATGAGTGGGCGTTTTTCTAAAATTAGCTGGAGCATTCCAACAGCCATTGGTGTGAGACAAAAAGCTTGTGCCAATTTACACGAAACGGGTCTGCTTTGATGTGTGGGCTTTGCATGACTCGAATGTTGTTCTCATTTTTACATTCTCACTGACTACATGCTTACGTAGTAAAAAGAAAATATTGTAATGCTCCAGCAGAAATGGCGATTTTTCGTTAGATAAACTCATACTGTGGAGCCCTGATATCAAAAAACTGGATAAATCTTGTTCTTTAATGTTGTAAATTGCTTCCTTTTAAAGAGTTGCATAGTCTGAAGCCATTTCGTGTGTGTCATTGATACCGACAAAATGGTTTATGACAAAACGTCCCTCATTCCATGGCACCTTTACGAGGGGTTCTCAACCTCTTTCTTCCATTGACCCGTTTAAAAAAAATGTCTGCTTAATCGACTCCCTTGAATTTTACTCTCTCGCGTACAATTCACGTCGTCGTAGGTGCAGATCGCATTTTCGTTGAACTCTGAATTTTCGAAAATCGAAAAATGTTTTCGCCGCCTTCCTACAAATAGATGAAGATTTTCTTCTTATTAAAATGAAGATTTTTCTTCTTAATAAAATCTGTTCTGCAAAGTCAGCTCTTTAAAGATGGTCATGTACAATTTGTCGAAAATATGAGTAAATTTCTCGTAAAATTGCGCGAAAAAAGGCAATAAAAAATTTCTCAACAACTGCTCCAAACTTTTTCTTCATTGTTATTTTCGAATATAGTACAATCATAAAAATGGCGCAGGAGTCATTTACGGTGTATTCTGATTTTTTTTTAAATTTCAATGTATACATTGTAAAACAAAATTGATGATAAGACCTTTTTGTTCCAAAATATTGCATCTTTAAATAAGTTCACGTGCAATTTTTTGAAGGAAAATAGTAATTTTCGCGTAATTTTTCATTGAAGTATTGACAATTTTTTTTAAAAAAAATCGTTAATTGTAATTTCTTACATTTTCTAAACGTCCTAAGGATGAACAAAGAATAGGAAACGCGAGAAGCAAGTTTGCAATTTATTATTAATTTCTTATTTAATCCTTGTTTATCCTCATTGGTGTTTCAAGATTTTGAACGAATGCATTATATATAAATATTTTATAATCATTTATATTCTTTCTACAATTAAACTGGGAAATAGTGACTGATTATTATTTATTTGGTAGCTTTATAATAAAAACTATTTAAATATCAACTTCATAAATGTTTTCCTGTAATCAATGCAGTCTTGATTTTGATATATCGATCAGTCGCTAGTCCATAATTGGCTAGTCGATCCCGCTGAGAACCCCTGACATAGACCATTCCGATGATTTTCATCAAAATTGGTATTCGCCGGTCGATGTGGCCGAACGTGAAGCTCCTTGAATTTAAAATGGATGTTTTGGTTTTGGGGGAACTTTGCAAGAAGCCTTAACATTTTCAAAAATTTCTCATAAGTGACCTCCATCTTTGGATGCATGTTTCGTTCTCACTTAGAAAGAAAGACGCTTAAAAATGGCGGTTGTCTAATTTTTGTTGAACAATCTGTATTTTCGAAAAAAAAAACCAAGAAAAAAGTGTTTGACGCCTTCCTACAACTATAGCATTGACGATTATTTTTTTAATAAAATCTGTTCTTCATAGTTAGATCTTTAATTGAGGTTATGGTGTTTTTTTTCAAAATATAAGTAATTTTCGTGTAATTTTGCAAGAAATAAAGACAGTTTTAAAACGTTGTTGAAACTTATAAACTAGTGTTTGTTTTATCTATTTTCACCCCAAATCGCTACAGATACGAGCGATGAGGTAACTGCGATTATATATGCAAGGGATGACGTTACAATCGTTGAGTAATGTCCGTTCGTCCGTTGTTATGCTTATCGGTTAAATGTCCGCGGTTTTCGTCAGGCGTATTTAGCTCCTCGCTTACGTGACCGTAGGTCTCTGAATTTAGTAAAACATTAGTTCCTTTGTACGGATTCGATGAAGAGACGTTTCAATTTCAATTTTTGAAGATAACATGCAAAACAAGTTGTTAATATATATTCTGTGATATAAAGTGATGTATCACTTCATTAGCTATAAAGTAGCAAAAAATTTGAAGTTTTGAGAAAAAATTAACAATCGCGTTAGTAAGTATGTATGGTTCATTTACAATTTTAAACACAAAAACATGTTTTGCCGCTTCAGGATGCCATAATGAGAGTACGAAGAATGAATTACAGAATTATCGTTTAATTTAACAAGCTCTCTTGATAGTGCATTGATTGCGCAAATTTCTCTCGTTTCATTATGATTGCTATGATGATAATCCACCGCGAGCCTTGTCCGTTCCAGAGTGGTGTTGCACCCTTCGAGTAAATTGTATCCGTTCTTTCATCATATGTAATGCATATTAATGATCCATTAATAAATAATGCTGAAGCTATTTGCATTAGTTATTACGCAGAATGGGCAACGTAGAATTACGACATTCCCTGTTTGTTTTAATCGGTTCCTGACGTCATCTCCCGTCCAACTGAATGTGCTTTTATCTCTAGTCTTAAACTCTGCTTTTTATTTTAACCAGCTGTCCGAGATATCTACAATTTGTAATGACTGTTGAGGAAACGAGGTATCTGTTGACGTCAGCGCATTTAAAAGGAGCCCGACTGGAAAGTAGGAAACTCGGCGTGTTTACGTTTAGGAACTCGGAATCCGGGCTTCGACTAGATCGTGAATTATAGTGCGCGCGCAGACGTGACCGAGACGGGAACCAGTATCCCGAACCGTTCCAAACTGGGATCGGCTGACACGTAAGCGACCGGTGCGGTACCCACGTCAGCGCACCCGTAGGAGAGCGCGGAGCCGCTCGGAAAGGGAACCGCGCGCCCGCCGCCCGCGCCGCCGCGCCGCTCCCGACGCCTCCGCCTCCACCGCTGATCCGAACCAGGTTCGCGACATCGATAACAAAACATCGATGTTCAAAAAATTGAAGCACCGATATTTATAAAACAACACCTCAAAACCATCGATGTTTTTAAAACTGCATTACTGATCATTAATATTCACGAAGGGGGGTGGGGAATTTGACGATGGTCCAGTTTATTATTTTTTAATTGAAGACTACGTGACATAAGTAAAATATAAGGACAATTAACAAAAGTTTTATTTTCTTATTGGATAATTCAAAATCAATGTGGTTCTCATTTATCGGCGAAACTCCTATTTTAATTATTTTTTACTTTGATCTGAGGAATGTCCAATTTATGGACTAAAATTATTACAAGTCTTTATTATGATGGGATTTTGTTCATTAAAAAATAAAATATCAACCATTTATAAACAACGAATACAAAACATCGATGTTAAAAATCATCAGCTTCAAACAATCTATGTTAAATCCAAACATCTATGTTTTAAAAACATCGACGTTGATGTCGCTTCTGCAATCCGAACGCAAACACCTCCACTGCACCCTTTGCCGTCGCTCCTTCGCGTAGCCGACGAGTTCCTGTTATCTGGTCACTTTGATCCATCCTCTCACCGCCTCCTCTGCTGCGAGCGATAGAAACCGTACTTCTCAGTCGTTAGATGACGCGATTGACTCTTCGTCTATGGTGCTATCTGCGCTAAACTGCCAACGCTTAAAGCACATTGCGCTGCTGTCGAATTATTTTCTTGTCCTTGCGCCTTCACAGCTCCCGCCGACGCATGCAATCTTGCCAAAACATTGCAATGCATTGTACTGCTTCTAGTGAGGCATTTGATTCTACTACCTCCGCAATCGTTTAGACAAAAGGACCTCGACCACAATCTGATTTTGCTCTGTCACCTCTTCTGGCACCACATCGGTAACGCCGACTTCAATTCCCAACTCCGTGTCCGGTTTCGGTATCTCATCCTACATGCACCTTTTGATCCTACAGTCCTATAAACTGAGTTATATTAAATGGAAACAACGTCTGTCTTCTTATTGAGTCGTTCCTAAATCAAATGGTCAGATAGATTCTTCTGCAGGCAGATGAGTTTTCTACATCCGTTATCTCATCTTCGTCGCCACCACTTCCACAGTTTCCTCAGCCCGCTCCTTGTCTTCGCCTTGCCGCCCCCGTCCGGCGCGGCGTACCTCTCTCCCGGTTCCGCGTCCGGGGGCGGGCGGGTGACCTAATAACGCGCGCGGGCGCCTCCTTTGCGAGGTTTCTGGCCCGAAATAGCAGCGGGTAATCGCCCATTCGCGGGCGCGCGGCCTCGTTCGGCAGCCGTTTCACGAGCGAGCGCTTCGCTCCCGGAGGCGCCCCCCCCCCCCCAACGGCCTCTCCCGCCGCCAACCCCCGCAGAAAACGCTCGCTCGCCTTCGCCACCCTTCCAACCCCTATCACCGACCCCGTCACCATCGATACTGCCACTTTGCCTCCGCCAACACTGCCGCCGCCTCCATTGCCATCACCCTCGCCGCCGCCACCGACCTCTGAACTGTAGCCATTACCACCGCCGCCGTCACCACCACCGCTGTAACCGAGCTCTCCGGTAACTGTATCACCCTACTACCCTACCTCCACCAGCATTGTCACCGTTACAACCGCATTGCCACCACCGCTAGCACACTACCCCCAATACTATGCTCTCACCACCACACAACCAAACCTGTCGCGACTACTTCCAAGCACCGTCTCTGTTTACCATTCCACTCCATATATCTACTGTGCCTCCAATCTCACCAACCTAAGCAATACTTCCACCACCCCACCACCACAACAATCTTCACGTGACCGAAAGGAAAAAAGAAACAAGCCAAAACAACAACAACAACAACAACAAAAACAAACGAATAATCCCCTTTACAGAAATTAGCGTATGCAGCTCTCTCAATCTTTTTGAAGTAGGTGTCAAGTGGAACACAGAATTGCAAATGTGGGGGCCATTTCGTCCTCCCTTGTCTTTGAAAACGGTATTTTTTGAACGCGTTAAAAAACCGAACCTTTAGAGATTAGCAGTGCGAGTCTTTTTGTGTTTTATTTATTTGTTAAGCAATCTCCCGGTCTATGCCACCAACTTATCCTCATCTCGACAATTCACCGAGTTGCCACCGCCTCGCCGCAGCCATCTCCTCTGCCGTCGCCATCACTGCCACCGCCACCAGCTCCATTACGTCCATCGCTGTCTGCTCCGCCCCGCCGCCATCTTCCGCGTCGGCCGTCGCCCATCGACAGGCGCAGCGCTGCGCCCGCGGGAATCCTTGGCGCGCTCCTCATTCCCGCCGACGCCCTCTTCGTGCCCACTTCGCCCCACTGACCTTTTCCCTATCGCCGTGCGCGCGTATTTCATCTTATCTTCCCTCTCAGGCTGCATTTCTTAATGCTGGTTCTCTCACACTCAGATCCTCGCTCTCCGCCGTTGGTTTCGTGCCTTTATCCTCTTTCACGACTTCAACCTCCCCTAAGTGCTCGGTCTGTTTAACGGTGATGCTGAACGAGTATTTCGTGTAATTGTACAGCGGTCTGCATGGGTGAGAGGCAGTTATATCTCCTTTTCGAAAGGACAAGTTTTAAGAGCAACTACTGTTGAAATATGGATTGCTCTGAATACTGTGAAGTATTTAAATTGGCATGAGCGTTCTGATATTTAAATAACGTCAGCCAAGACCTATGATAGTAAGACATTGCCCTTATGATTTCAGAAATACAGTTACAAGAAGTAAATGTTTTCCAAACAATTACTGGAATTGTATATCGAAATTAGAAATGAATGAATCCATTCGTATTCAGAAATATTTTCTACTTCTTGATTACAAATCCTTTAAATGTTTCAGGTATTGAAAATCTTTATCCTTGTACGTTTTGCTTGGATAGCTGAAGTACTTATTTTATTTCTTCTTATTCTTATTCTTTATGGACTTGAAATATTGTATCTCAGACGTATGATTTTTCTTACGCTCCGTTTCTACGAGGAGTTCCATCCCTCCACTCAACAATTGGTTTGTCATTTGATTTTCGCCAGTTCATAGTTACGCCTTCACAGTTTGCTTTAAGGTTTCATTTCGAAAGTTTGGCAAATCGCCTTGCTTTTGCCCACAAATCTTGCCAGGGTCTTTGTGGCGTTCTCCCCGGATTTGCCTTGGATAGAAGAGTTCCTTTCGTAAATCATGCCGACGCCCACGCCCTCGTCGTGCCGATCACGTCCTAGTGACCTTTGCATCCTGTCAGTGGCTGAGATCGTATTTCAACTCGCCCTTCCTACGCTCCGTCCCGCGGCGTTTTGTGGACGCTTCTCGCAATCCGACGAGTCTGGCGCGGCTCCAGCTACTTTTTTGTCCCCAGATCGAGTCTTCTCTTCGGCCATTTTAGAAAACTCCCACGCTTTTCCTCTCCCAATTCTGGCTCCTCGCACCTGTTGATGTTAGCGCAATAGTCGCCCCACGCAGCGATGCGCGCCGCTTTGTAGTTGTGTGAATGTTTTCACCTCATCTCGTTCTGCGCGTCTCGGTGTTGCGTTGAAGTATTTTTTTGTCTGTTATCTTCCACCGGATTAGTTTATCAAATATTTACAGACCGATCTGTAAACAGAATAGAAAAGTTACTTTGCGGATCACTTTAGCAATTGCGTAGCAAATTCTTTCGGTATGTAACTTCGAAACCTTTGATGCAGATATTTCCTATAGCATAAGTCGTGAACAGTGAGTGAAGAATTGTGAGTGACTGAATTTAATATTTTGTAGTAAATGGAAGAATGTAGAATTTGAGCAATGTGTAAATGATAGGTAGTTTTAAAATTACAAAATGTCCCCAATCTTAAACTTCAACGAATATGCCGAAGATTCTATGAATATATAAAAGTGTAATATTACTGTGAGATATTAAATACGTTATATCGTGAGAACTTCAAGAAGTAAAAAAGATTAAATCGAAAACAAGATATTATTATTATTATTATTATTATTATTATTATTATTTTTATTATTATACAGTTTATTTTAATGTTTATTTTATTTTATCATAAGGACCAATACACAGGTTATACAAGACCAAAGCATATTTAACTTCTTTTTGTTAGGAATTCACATCTACTCTACCCCCATAAACTTTCGAGTCATTCCAGTTGTTGAGATGACCGCAGCTTTCTGCATAGTCTTATAAATATTCACATTTATATTCAGGTCTTTTAAACTTTGGAACAGTGTCTTCGAAATTACTGCGGTGCTGGAGATGACAATGGCGATGATTCTCATGTGGTCCATATGTCATTCTCTTGATACTTTCAACCAGCGGAGCATATTTTGTGATCTTCTCGACATACTTTTCTTGAAGGTTTTTCGTGTTTGGTATGGCTATGTCGATCAGGTAGACTTGCCTTTTCGTCTTGTCTACTAGAACTAAGTCAGGCCGGTTGTGAGTGGCTATTTGGTCTGTGAGAATTGCCCGTCCCAATAAAGTCGGCATTCATCATTTTCGAGAACATTGTTAGGTACGTATTTATAGTAGGGTACCTTGCATTCTATAAGCTCTTGATGCAGGACCTTTCCACCTACATCATGGCGTTGTTTATAATCAGTTCCCGAGAAATGTGTGCATCCAGATGTAATATGGTGGATGTTTTCCTGTGTCTGGCATCCATATCAACATGTCATGGTTTGTTTGGTATTATTATTGCGAGAACTAAATGATAGTGCTTTACGGACGAACCGGCTCGCATAACACGAGACGAACTTCCACGATCTCTGCTGCCTCGCATCGACGAAGACGAGCCGGTCCAGGCGCTAACCGCTTCAGTTCTTCGGGCGGCACGCTAGCGAATGATAGGGAAGGAGCGTTTGTTGATTCTTCATCAAAGATAGAAGATTACTACGGAAACATAATTGAAATTGGTCTTCGTCTTTTTTCTTCAAGAAACGTTTTCAACTTTTTTTATGCTCTCCACGAATGTACCAGTCGTCTGATCATATTCCTTGCCTGCACCTCGCGACCACTAGCGCGGCCGACGCGACGAGAGAGTAATAACAGGGGAATGGGCGTATGAAGAAACTGTACTCTGCTTCGGCAAACAGTGTGCCGTGGCGGCGCACGCCTGCCTCCTCGACCCACTTCTCGGGAAGTAGACCGAATTGCCCGTGAAATCGCAAAACGCGGCGCCGGGGCGGGCGAGGCGAGGCGGGCGAAGCTCTCAAGGCGGGGCGCTCCCCCCCCGGCGCCACCCACCGCAGCGACGCTCTGCCGCGGCTCTGCGCCGCACTGTGGGCCCAAAGCAACCGGAAGCTCCAAATTCCACAGCATTTTCTGTAATTAAAAATTCAATCCCTAAGAAAATAAAAAAAGGCTCTTATAACATGGCAAAAAAACTCTTTTTTCGATATTTTCTTTATATAGCATTCCCCCACGAAGCTAATAGTTTAAAAATACTTCCATTTTATGAAAAAGTATTCCGTTTTACAATTTTTCTTTTGGTCTAGTAACCAAGATATGAAACATACAATATACAGGAGGCCTTAGGAAAAGTGATATGAACTTCTAGAACATGCAGACCGAGCGAAGATCACACTTCCCAATGATCATGTGCTCAGAAATTACGAGTGCATATTCTGAAGTTACGCACGTGCTATTTGGTTCTGATTGTTAGGCAACTTCTTATGCAGTGGAGTTCGGCAGGTAAACGAATTCTTTTTGACTGCGTCAGAATGTGTTCGGCCCAACGTCAGTCCATGGCTTCATTGATTATTTCGTGTTTCCTGGCGCGCTTACTGCTAAAACCAGCAATCCCGTTAAAGGAGTGCATGTTTGATAGCGGGAGGTAGCGGTGTTCTTCCCACGTTGGAAAGTGTGATCCGACGCCGACTTACACGTCAATTTTGGGATTTTCCTCATCCGGGTATATCCTGCAAGCCGCAGCCGGGGCAAGATCTACGATCCTGTCTGTTTTTCCGACATGAGTGGTTCTGTGGTGCATGTACAAGTAAGGGGTGAAGATAGGGCAATGAAGAGGAAGCAAAGGCGCGCTTTCTTGCCTGTTTGTTAGGAGACTGCTCCTTCATTCGCCTGGTATTGATCGTAGAAACCTAGGAAAACTTCCGATCAGAGCACCAGCTGCTAGAATTCTCCAGAGAGCGGCTGAATCCGACCTAGCTATTTAGCCAATATCGAAAATGTTGCAAATCGTTGGGACCGTAGGACCTCCCGGTCAGTAACATTGTAGTGACATCCGTTGATAACCTGTGTTACCTTACCTGGTAGCAGTGCATGAAGAATTGCCTAAGAATGAGGGGGAAATGCCACATATGTAATTTCAGTAAATACAATTTCCCACATGAATTCAAAGGCCAAAAAGTTATCTAATTCGATCCTTCAGTATAACTTTGAACTTTGTAATATTTATTGTGAGACATTCTGTGCATGAGCAATTTGACAATTCGTCCCTCGTATTGCACTTGCTTCCTTTTCGAGATATTTCTAACGTATAGTTGCATCAAAAACGTTTTTAAGCATTTCTGAGTTACAGATTTATAGTTACGTGTATAACGTCACATTAGCTGCAAATATCTTCCGTTGAGAATTGTCTTGCACTTAATTACTTATGCATAGCTGTTGTATTTCTCAAGTATTTTTTGCTTTATGAGATTTTCCACAAAAAGAACCCATGCAAGCTTTTCACACCAGTAAGGCAAAGCATATATTATGTTTCTATGAAAACATTAATAGTAGCTATAATGATATGGAGCTAAATCAATTTATAAAGATATGAGGTAACTTTACTAACACATTTTTTTGAAAATTAATTGTATTGCAAAAAACATTATGTAACACATTTGGGTAAAAACTCAAAGTAATACTTGTGCGATTTAGCTCTCGCCCTTATTGTCGCTGGCAATTCATCAGAAGGATTCATCGTATGCGGATTCCAATGAATACCTTCCTCAAATTTATTGCAATGCATTGTATATCATTTCAATGTCCACTGGAATACATTGTAGTGTTCGTTGCTAATGTTTGCGTTCCATGGGTATATTAATGTCTACGCAGACTAAGAACATTGTGGACAGGTGGCCCTTACCATTATTTTTTAAATATAATTTTATTTTAATTGTTATTATATAAATATTGGGATGTACCTACGCGTTTTAAACTGAATGTTATAATTTACGTGAATTTTGATTAACAATGTTTATTACTTGAATTGGATTATGGTTCCCCACTGGGTGGTCACAACTCGCTCAGCATGTCAGTCCTGCGCGGGGTTGTTCACTTCCTGTGTGCCGTGAGTGCAGCGCGCGCGTCGCGCCGTCCTCCGTATGGACCTAGTGGGCCAGGGGCGGATCCAGCTGATCATTTGGAAGGGGGAGCATCAAGAATTATATTGCAGTTCCAATAAATTTTAAAGACACTCAAGATTTTATTTTAAATTAGATACAAAATGTTAATCACTTATAGCACATAATACACTTTAAAATTTATTGGAACTGCAATGTATTTCTTTTAATGAACTCTCAAAACAGACAGCTGTTTTGACCTCAAAGCAGACCTGTTATACATTATAGATTTTTGTTAAATAAACATATTTATTATATTGTATATTATTTTTGTAGTGTAAATATGATATTATACAATATTATTGTTTAAATAATTATGTAATTTAATATAAAATCAATTGTGTGATATAAAGTCAGGTAACGAACGAAAACCCGAAGCCTTTTAGGAGGGGCCACGGCGCTCATGCCCCCCCCCCGGATCCGCCAATGCAGTGGGCGGTTGCGGCGCCGGCGCCGTCTGCGCTCGAGGTCGGCGTGCGACCGCGTGCCGCGCCGCGCCGCGCTTCGCCTCGGCGGCGATGGGCGTAATTAAAACATTAAGCGGCGAGCGCCGATGTCCTTGTCACGTTCGAGTATCGCGCTTCTTGACAGGTTGCCGGAGTGAACGGCGGGGGCAATGGAGTGTATGGGTAGAACCCCTGAACCTTCAGAACTTGCTGACACGTGTATTGATATGGTGTTTCGACATTGGCATTGACGTGTTCTTTAGTCCGTGAGTGCTTGAGTGGAATTTCCCAGATGTTTAACCCTAGAAATATGAAAATGGGGGCCAACGTATTTCTTTGTTCTTGCGGAAAATAGTCATTGTAGATTTTGATTTTCCCTTTTCTTGAGAAACATAATATAAATGGTTGCAAATCACTATTTTTTAAAATTTAATTTAATTTAATTTTAGTAGCATTGCTGAATGCCAGCGCCTTCTCATTTTCATTACATTATAGGGAGATTTTACATCCTCGAGGTTTGAAACAAACGAAAGCATATCCATCTTCTGCACATGCGCTGTCCAAGTTTCGCATCACTCTTGTGCATCTGCGCATGCGCAAAACATTGAGTTTGCAGTCGGTTGCTGCCCGGTAAAGCCTGGAAAAACTCCCTTATTTTTTAAATATTCCTCAAAAATTGATCCTCACCGTTCATATGTTAATCTGGGCAGTACTTTTAGAGAGCGCTTTCCATGGAAGACTTGATGAAATTCACAAAATTACGAATTCCGTTTTGTGTGTAACTGAAGACTTATTAGGGATAAAAAACTTCTCACATTTTTTTAAAACAGGCAAATTAATACTATTTTTCAGTAGTTCATTTCATTTAATGTTTCGACTTTTTTCAAAATTGAATCTATAATAATAACGAAAAAAGTTTTGAAAATAGGTCAGAATCTTTTGAACATTAAAAACGACAACACAACATATTCCTTACAACTCAAAGCGTTAGATTTTGATGATTCGACTCTCATAATTATCTTCTGCCCAAAAAATGAATGATTTCAAAGTTTTCGGGAACGAAGCTCGTTCACATAGAAACGCCTAATTACTTTTTCCCCCATTCCGACTCGCTAGGCCCGTTACATCAGCACCTCTTCCTCACTACGTCATTCCCCGTTTCCCTTTGGGGCTCGCATTGGCTCCAGGCCCCTCCTACGTCGCTGCGCTGGTCCTCGCCCGCCGCCCGCCTCCGCGTCGGGCGACAGAGGCCCACACGCGTGGGGCCGCAGCCGCGCGTGGAATGCCGGCGGGGTCGCGCAGCGCAGCGCAGCGCGGCGCGGCGCCCTGATCGCTTCCGAAACCGTAATAGGAGAACCTATCAGCGCGAGCGGGGGCTTGGATGTCGGGCGCGGAGCTCCCACTGGCGCGCGTAATGGGTTCGTACCCTACGCCGCGGCACCCACTCGCCTTTGTAATAGGTTCTGTCACGCACACCTCCTGTCTACCCGACTTCTTTTTCTTTTACTTCGTTTTGTACCTTGTAAGAATGCAAGCAAAGTTTTACATCTTCTTCAGCCGATGTTTATGAATTCTGATCCCGTTCTTTAACTACTGGTTTTAAAGGTCCGTGAAGATCGTGGTTTTAAAAATCATACCTCTACAACGAGGGGGTGATGTTGAATCATTCTTTAGCTCTAAATAGCACGAACGATTTAGCTAATGACTTGAGTCGGTTCGAGTGTTCATGGGAATTGCGGTTTTCTGCAATATAAATATGCACTCTCTTGAAAGGCGAGTTCAACCAGAATGGGCGAGATTAACGTGTGTTCTTGTGGACTTTTAAACCTGTAAAAGTTTTATGCTGGTACTGAGAATTACATACTTGGAATAATGGAGAATTTATGTGACTATGTGGGACCATTTGTGCTTATGTTCATTCTTACAAGGATTGGTTAAGCGTGGATATGTCAGAAAAAGCACATTCAGATTGCGTGGCTCTGTGGCTTTCATGTAATTATAAAATACTAATGTAATATATGTCATACATTTCGACTTGCTTCTGCGTGTGATGCCTTTCTTTCCTCAGCGTAGATATAAAAAATGAGATATCTTTATTCATTAGTTCTACATCATCTGCACTCAATTTGTATTCTTACTCTCCTCAACATCTTTTCTTTGTAAAATTTTTGGGCATACACATTTTAGGAATATTCGTAAAGAGTTCCAGGACGTCTTTTTGCATTTTACAAAAACCTTTTCTCTTGCCAGTAAATTTCTCTAGTTTTCTTCACGAATTAAATCAGTGCAACAAATTATTATCGCATTGATTCTTCCTGTGCTTTGCCGATTATTCGCTTGCCCCTTTAACCATGAGCCTCCTTTTATATTTCTCCTCTCATCGCTACACTCCCCATTGTTCTGCTGTACGCTCGTACGGAATTAGATTAAGGCCCAGTAAAAGCGAACGCGGGCGTATTTACTGCCGGGGGCGCGCGGCGGGCATCGAGACAGCGCCAATCGGTCGCCTGCGAGCGCCGCTTTGTTAGTAAACAGTGCGCTTTTATCGCGGCCGTTGTGGGGCGCGCGCGCGCTCGCGTGCATTGAGCGCCGGTAGCGGAACGAATGGAAGCGGCGCCCGCGGCAGCGATTGCGCTTGGCCGGCGCCGCGCAGCGCCGGACCCGTTCTATGCGCCCGGCCAGCGCAGCAGCGCCCACCAGCCTTCAGACGTCGCGCCGCCGCCAGCGAACCAAAGGGCCTTCCCCCCCCGTTGGGGAACTAGAAGCAATAGCAAGTGTTATTTTTGTTTCACATGCGATGCTGGTTGTTGTAACGGTTAGTTTGGAGGAAAATTGTACCCTTTGGCGGCTCAAAACGTAGAAGTTTTGAAAATCTTTAATTCACATAGTTAATTCGGATTTCTGTGAGGCAGCCTAAGTGGCATAAAACAAAATTTCTAGGTTTAGAGCGCATCTGAGAAAAATATTTGAATAGTTCTTTCCTTCTCAAAGTAATACATTGGATGCAGGCATTGCGGCGTTGCTGCGAATGTCTTCCTGTCGCTCAGTATCTGGTACTACGAGCCAACCGCTATCCAGTTCATTTATAGCTACCATGAGGTTCACAAAGAACATCGGAATTGGCATTCATCCTAATACGCGATCAATGAAGATAATGGTGGTTTGTTTTGTCTAATTTTGACTTAAGTAAATAATCTAGAAAGTTTAGAAATGAAGTAGACAAAAACCACAAAATGTTTTGAAACTCGTGCGATTTGAAACAAACGAAAATAAGGGGTTGCCACTTGATTAATCAAAACAAAACAGATAAAAGTTCTCCTTTATCTCTGCTATTGCGCCTCGCCGGCGCCGCGCCGGACCCGTTCTCTGCGCCCGGCCAGCGCAGCGCCCGCCAGCCTTCAGACATCGCGCCACCGCCAGCGAACCAAAGGGCCTTTGGAGGCTGCCCCCCCCTCTTTGGGAAAGAAGCAAAAGGAAAAGTTATTATTGTTTGACATGCAATATCGCTTGTTGTAACAGCTCGTTTGGGGGAAAATTATATCCCTTAGCGGGTCCACACGTAGGAGTTTTGAGAGCAGAAAATCTGCAATGCACATCCTTTTCTTCGGATTTCTGTGAGGCAGCCTAAGTGGCATATAACGAAGATTTCTAAGTTTAGAGCGCATCTGAGAAAAATATTTGAATAGGTCATTCCTTCTCAAAGTAATACATTGGATTGCAGACATTGCGTCGTTTCTGGGAGATTCTTTCTGTTTGCACAGTGGCTGATACTACGAAACAAACGCAATCCATATAATTTATAGCTACCATGAGTTTCACAGATAACATCGGAATTGGCATCCATCCTAATCCGTGATGATTTGTGATGACGCATGCGATTTTAAACAAACGAAAATAAGAGATTGGCACTTGAATAATCAAAACAAAACAAACATTTTCCTTTATTTTCCCTAAGTATTAAATATCCTTATCAAAGATAACGTTTTTAAAGGATTTTTCTGAAAAGACCGCATCAACATAGAACGTCATGAATGTGCTACCAATGAGAGAACTGACACACAGGAGTGCATCGAACAGATTGAAATCGGGGATTCAGAATTTAGATTATGCTATAAATAAATCATCAGGCGCACACGCAATCACATTACGCTGCCACACACATTACCATCGTGTGTAATTCGAAAACGGAGTCCTTCAACCCCGATTTAAGTTTCACCTATGGGGGATGAGACATTATTCCTGTATAGTAATCTATAAAATGAGACTATTGTATATGTGTTAAATCTATGGAGTTAAACTCTTCAGGGTGCCTCCAATCCCTTGCATTGGTGGACAGAAAGTTCCAGAATCTTGAAATTCTTGTAGTTGTAAAATTAATTTTATGTTAGATATTCTGTACAGTTTAATAACACAATTCTTCTTTTGTTAATTATCGCTCACCAATATTAGAATGTTCACCCAAGCACAGCATCGAGTATATTTATTCATTTAACGTGAAAAACGTTCATGTGACATTTGGGAGAGAGAAAAGTGACAGTAGTGTTCAGATGCTTAACGAAGTGTAATCTTGGCATTTATTCAGTAAAATAAGGGAAACTGGAAATACGGGCTTGTGTGAGATATCCAAATTTTTCCTAATATTTTTGAAATGCGGAATTTGGTAATGATTTGGAGGAAGTGTAAGAATTTACAGGTAGTATTGTAGATTGTAAGATGTGTTGCCCGAGAGCAGACCCACTGTCTCCGTCACCGTAGGTCGAATGTAACTAGTGGTGCTACAGAATGGCACAGACTTTCCCGTATTAGTGTTCTATTTCCTTGGGTCTTCGCTAGCTATTCGGAATTACCACAAACTCATTCTTGCCAGCTGTCATCTATCACCGCCAAAAGTACATTTTTTTGTAATTTTCTTAATTTTTCGGTTTCCTATTGGTAGAATGGAAACATTAATTTTAGAATATTAAAGAACAATAAACCCTAGTCATAAATGGCAATTTTCTTTTAAAAAAGATGTGCCGTTCAAGAGAAAATGGCGTTTTAGCGCTACTAAAAGTGCGAAATTTGAAGCTCATTTTCACAGAAAATTTTTGAGTTTTCAAAATACTTTATTTGAAGTTATTTGAAGCACTTACACTCACAAATATAATAATGTTTACAAATTGCTGGTATTGTGTATATTAAAGATGTGAGAGATCTTTCAAACAAATTACAATTATGTAATTTTTGAAAAAACAAAAAAATAACTCAAAATAAACTTTACGCTATACTAAAGAGTGTAATTAGCACTATCCGTTACAAAAGTTTGAAGAAAAAAATTGCAGTCATATACGAGAAAATGGCGTTTGAGCATTTCTGAAAATGCCGAAATTTGAGCTACTTTTCACAGAAAACGGTAGTGTTTTCGAGAAACTTTACTTGACATTATTTAAAGCATATATACTCGTAAATATAATAATGTGAAAAAATCGCAGATAATGTAAATATTAACGACGTGAGAGACAAGTAAAAAAATTACATTTTTGTAATTTTTGAAAAAAACAACCGATAGACCAAAATGACTTTTATGTCATTGATAGAGTATATTTACCACTATCCCTACTTAAAGTTTAAAGAAAAATTTTGGAGCCGTTTTGAGAAAATCTTGTTTTTGTAATTTTTTAAAATTGCACATATTGCACGCAATATTGCACGAAAACTACCAAAAGTTTGAAAAACATTTACATGACCTTTATTAAAGGACTCAATATGCAGAACAAATTTTATTTGAAGAAAAAATCTCTATCTTCAATTTTGTAGTTGGAGAAAGACGCCGAAAAAAATTCAAACTTTCACAATTTTCGAAAATTCAGAGCTGTACGTGAAAATTGGACCTATGCCATGTTAAAAAGTGTATTTTACTCTATTCATACAAGAAATTTCAAGAAAAAATTTGGGGCCGTTTTTGAGAAAATGTTGAAAATCCCCGGGGGGCTTCATATAAAGTACCCCCAAATTTT
Source organism: Acheta domesticus (assembly GCA_031308135.1). NCBI lineage: Eukaryota > Metazoa > Arthropoda > Insecta > Orthoptera > Gryllidae > Acheta > Acheta domesticus. Next base: position 80,293,509 of record JAHLJT010000631.1, on the reverse strand, counting down.
AAAGAACCTTTTTCAAAATCACAAAGCTTCGACTAGAATCAGATCGACCGGAGAATATCCATTTTGAGAGAAATCGTACGTATGGTTTAGGCGCTAGCAGTGTTCACAGACGGACAGACGGACGGACGGACAGATGGACGTTTTCCTTTCAATTGGGTTTTCGGTATCAAGGACCTAGAAAAAAGGGTTTCTGGCTACACCACGTGTTAGGGGATTTTTTTTCTTAATTTAGCAACTGGTTTTATCCACTTATTCGTTTTCACGGCCCGGCAATTAATTTTTTTCCGCCGAAAATTGGCCATTTTTTCGCGCAGCATTACATAACTTTCCCTATACTACGTATACGGGAAAGTAAAAAAGAATTTTACGATATTTGGCATTTTTCATTTCAAAAAGTATTATTTATTTCTTTACCTATTACACCCAAGTGAGTTGTATGGATTAGGACAAGAGTGAGGACTGGCGACAAGAGGGAAGCGAGATATCGACCTATCTCTCTGTCCTCACTATCATAGGATAAAAAAACAACAACAACAAGAATACACTTTTTTAATTTAAAATTTAGTATTTATTTCCTCACCACTTGTCTCCATGTAAATTGTACGGACCAAAGGATATTTTTGGTAGGAAGAACTGGGGCCAAGGGAACCGGCATAATGCCTTCTCACATTGACCCAACTCCTTTACATTAGATTGTGGACTTTTGCACTTTTATCTTGGACTTTTGCAGCTTTTTTAACAAAACGGATAGTATTTCATCACCGACACCAATCTTTATCATTTTTTTAATGGCACCAACAGATTTTACTCTTGTTGTGCGCACTAAGTTAGTGCTCAAAAGCTTCTAATCTGTTGGAGATGCTACCCACTCACACATTCACCCATCGATACAGACATTATAGTAAAAAGCTATTTGTTCGTCTCAGGGACCTCCTGAACGGAATGTTTTCATCGATACCTGGATCTCAAATTTTTTAATTGATTGATCCTTCCATATTACGAATAGCCAAAAACAAGTAAAAAGCCTGACAAATAGGAGTCATTGACTTTAGAGGCATTTGTTTTGGATTCCTTAATGTAATTTGGAAGCTACGTAGGTTGTTGCAATTCATTTGTTGGGTTCTTGTTGTGTAAATTACCGGGTGTGATTTTAGTTCAATTAGTCATTTGATAAACACCTCATCTCCATTTATTTTCAAAATTGAGTTATACATCTGGATTTACTGGTTAGGGCTAATCTCACCCATTACACGTAAAACATCACATCTTCAATGAAAATGTAGTACATAACAATGTGATGTTAAAAGTTGCAGTCGTTTGAGGAACACTACATCTCCCGGAGATATGTTGTTTCTCATATGACTTTGTAATGAGTGGCAGCACTGACGTAGAGCAGCAGTAAACAGTTGCATCTCTTGTTTTCTTCAACGTATTCTGTGCAAAATGAGTTCTAGTGAGAGTGATGTGAAATCGCGCCATTTAAAGCGTAAAAGGGGATTTAAAAATTTTGAATAAAATTGTGAACAATATGCAGAAATAATGCTTCATTCTACAGTAGTTCCGGACAAATTTCAAATAGAACTTGTGGAAAGTGAAAATGTGAAGGGTTTTAAATCAAGGTGGCCACAGTACTATAAAAATAAAGTTGTGTCGACTGAGACTGAAGCAAGAAGCACTTCTAAGGAAAACAAACAAAAATTCAACATTGCGAATTTCATGGAGCTCGCATATTCTAACAAACATATGGGTGAAGTTAAAGCAAAACATTTCATTGATGGACTAACTGAACACAGTTTTGACTTGAAAAAATCAGTTGCCGGCACTCCAGAATTTCCTAAAGCTGGTGCTTACCTTCAGCATTGTGTACCATAAAAGAGTTAGTGATCTCAGAAAACTAAAATACTATATTCCTGAAGATATAGTTCATGAGTTTTACTCAAAAATATATGACTGGCCAACTCTCGATTACGATGGAAATGAAAAAAATGTAGTGAAAAATTTATGAAAATAATACCAAACTATTGTCAGTAATGTTGTAACATTATGTTTACATTAAAGGCGTATCAAATATTTCTTGCAATAAAGCGGTTTTTCCTTCTCATATTATTTCTTACAATTATTTTGTGCATATTAACTCCACATTACGTCAGTCATTTAAGAAACAGCACATCTCAAATAAACTTTTTAGTTTATTTTGACTTGTCTGACTGTGTAAATACAAATGTTTCTACAAGTGGAAGAATCCAAAATGCATGTATTAAAAACAAAAAATATATGACTTATATTAATTACTTAGAATTTTTTTTTCAGTTTAACGAAAGTTTATTCTTTGGAGGTGAGGTGTTTCTGAAATGACAGATTCAGTTATCTCTTAAAATTTAGTTAAATGTCTTTAACGACCATTTAGATTTTTAGACTCATGTTTTTGTTTCTTTAATTATTGATGAATCTCTACTGATTCAAGAAAATAACTTGTAATTCAATTCATTCACATTATTTCGAAGGTGTGACAGTCAACTGATGTAAGGAAAGCATACGCTCGACACGTGTAAGTTATAGCCTTGGAACGTAACAGATCCCATCACGCACGAACGCGGACAAGAAGTTGGGATTGACAAGTCTTCTATCATTTTACGAGGCGTAGCCACCAAACTGTTATATCTTGATTCTCCCGTTGCTCATGAATGACCATCAAATCAGCATTTTCACGTGGGCGTGAAAATCGCGAGCGTTCGGAAATTTTCATAAGATATAATATCTGCGGGCGCGGTCCTCCGAGTGGGTTTGCAATTTAAATATCCGCGTCCGCACGGAGAAGATTACTCAGCGGTGTCAAGCGTTCGCGAGAGCCCACCCTTTCGCCCGCGGGCGCGGGGGTCGGAGCAGCCAGCGTTCGTCGAACCGTCGCCCACGGAGGGACCCTCGCCCTCGCCCTGCCGCCCCCGCCCACGCCCTCTGCTCGCCCGCCCGCCCAGGCGCTGCTGTCTTCCCACTTGCACGCTTGTCAGCGCGATCCCGAGTCTGTCTGTTCCTTCGCTCATCACGTCGCCCGCCGACTCCTCCGTCGCCCACGCGGACCCCAGCGTCGCCCGCGCTTTGCGCTGTTTCTGCCCGCTCCTCCCCCTTCGCCGCTGGTCCAGCTGCTCTCCACGAACTGCGCCCATTAAATCCCCATATCTCTTTATAGGCAATGTAGGCAACATTTTTTTTTCAAATGACAATATAAGGGGATTCCTGTTGTTTGGATAAATATTTATAGTAATGGATCATTGTAGTTGAGATTTCTCTGATGAATCCTTTTATAGAATACATCGGAATGTTTCTCGTTGTTCTGAGAACATTTTACAAACAGGTGTAGGTTGTCGTGGCCTCGTTGCTGATGCCACCCCAAGCTATACTCCACTCTTGCCTCTGCGCTCTTCTTCGACGCCTCTCTGTTTTTCTGTCTTCACTCTAGTAAATTACCTTGTTTCTGTTCACACGCTTGTTTTCAGATTCACTCGTGTGCTCCTTCGTAGAATATTCAAATTACAATTCTGACATTCTTATACTTCTTTACAACTCAATAATATACTCACACCATCTGTCTTTCCTGTTTTTGGTGGGGTGTGTGCAGAAATCTTTCCTCTTGGTTTGAAACGCACCTTCCTCACTGTCACACCTTCATATTTATTTCATTATCTCAGTGCGGCCTCCCACGACTAGCGCTTCATCCTTCTTCCCGCGCAGGCCCCCTTGGCCCAGACCTTCACCTCAGCGACTGCTCACCTCGCGTGCATCTCCCGCGATTCGACCTCTGCGCGCCCGCTGTCTTCCCGATGCCCTCTGCTCCGGGCGGCGTCCCGCGCGTCTCGCCCGCCGCGGGGCGAGGGCGATCCGAGCGTCGCGCGGGCCATCCATCAGCGCAGGTGTTGCCGGGCGACGTGTCGCCCGGATCGCCCCGGGCGGCGCGGCGCGGCGCGGGGCGGGGCGTGGGCGGCGGCGGCCAGGTGCGCCGGGCGGGCGGGCGGGCGGGCGGGCGGAGGGCGGGCGCGCGTGGGCGCCGGGCGCCGCGTCCTAATACGGCAACGCCCGCGTGACGTAACCGCGTGGGCTCCGCGCCGCCGACGCCGACGCCTTTGGGAAACCGTTCGGCTACGGCGGCCCCCACGCGCCCGCCGCCCGGACGCCCTGCGCCCCCCGCCCGCCACGCCGCGCCGCCCGGTGCAGCGCCGCCCCGTCTCGTGCGCCGCCACTCATTGCTCCCCTACAGGATGCCCGGAAATTCTAACGCGCGCTGCAACCTGGATCAATGAATGGAAATTCATTTTTAGGCAATTATCCTTCCTGTGTATCATCTTGTTGCTTGTCCTGTTACGATCTGTCACTAGTACGTTGAACTAACACCAGAGGATATATGTTGCTGCCCATTGAGGTGGCATTGTCTGATTTATCGGTGGCATTGTTGATGTATTATCATAAATGCTTATTTTCGATGTGTTTTTTTTTTCTTTTTGCTTTGCCCAACGAGTGCATTTGAGAACGAAGGTGTAAACCCTTTGAGCAAATGTTACATATGTTTGGCAGACCTCCCTCCTCGAAATCTGAATATTTTTGCTAATGAAAACTCCCTCTCATTAACTCCTTTAAAGGTAATAAAAGCGTGTTCTTCGTCTCGTTCTATTTGTGGAAGTTGTTAAGGTATTTTTGCACACGCAACTGTTCCGGGTATGTGGCCTTGCTAAATGTCTTCAAATTAGTGAAAATTGGAAGTATATGTTTGAGTATGAAGTAACGCAGAAGGCAATGTAAAAACTTGGGGATGTGAACAATACATCACGCAAATTCTGTACACTGGGAATGTAACCTGTGCAATAACTACTTTTATTTTCGGGCGTATTTAATGGCGAACGATGGTAGATGGAATTATTGCAATGCTTATGAAAAACAATGTTGAACATTGTTGAACGGAAACCTGAAGCGAAAAGTCTGTGTTTGATCCGGGTCTGATTCGAAGACAATATGGGAAGACAAAACCTCCATTCTGAGTGGGGTGTTCCTCCGCAAGAAAGTACCTGTTTCTTGACTAAAAGTTTGGTCAAGTTTCAATCAACCTTTGTCTTTCATTATTGGAATTGCGTGGTTGAACAATGAAGAAAATTAAAGCCTCATTTTTAAACGGCTATCACCATAGTAAAGAGTAAATTCTTACTACGGCAGTTGTGGCATCTCGAAACAAACTAACTTACTATAAACGACACTATAGACGGTTCTTCTAAAGTAATGTATGTAGATTCGTATTGTGCTGTGTAAATAAAAGAGTTATCAGACTTATGTAGAGGGCAGCAATACAATAAATGGGATTCTTAACTCTGGTTCCCTGGCATCCGGGTTGTCATTGGTGTCGGGCAGGTGTAAATGAATCATGATGTTAGGAATGCTGTGTTGAAAATAAATTCCTATAACCGTTGACGAAAGCTAACATGAGGCAACCTCGCCGTAAGGTATAGTTTCACTGCCTTATTTACTGATATAACCCTGTTATTGAAAACAATATATTGATATATTGGAAGTGGAAAGATCGGTGAAATGAGAGATTCGGAAGCCAAACAACGATCTTCCACTTCCACATGTTTTAACTCCTCATGAGAATAGTTATACATTTGTACGAATGCTTGTCACATTCCAAAGTTGGAATCATTAAAATCAGAAGTGAATAACAGATCGCTATATGGTTATTTTAAAATTTCCTTCTTAAGAAACGAAATATCGTTTTTAGTGTTTTACAGTTTGGGAGAAGAAATTTTGAATATTTGTTATTCCTTATTTAGAAGAAATTGGAACAGTACTCATTGATTTCCTTTTAAATTTAATTCATCTTAGGTAGGACATCTAAAAGAGTGTTTCAGGTCTGCAGAGTATTGAGTTTTCATACATTTCCCTCAGGCGTTCCTATTACGTTTCTTCAAATCTATTCAAACATCATAGTCGATCCACTTACGTTTATGAACAATTTTTCTTGAAGAGCAAAATCAGCCCACGGGAGTGGGCTAACTGATCACAGATAGAAAAGTAATTTCCTTCTGAGCACTTCTGAAACCCTTGTACCAGAAATAGATTAAATCAAAATGAAAATGTCACAAATAAAATATTCTGTGTATGGCAAAGTTTACATAACGAATTCATCTATTTCGTATTTAATAAGCGTTTTTAATAACTTTTAGAACGTTGTATCTATGTATACGTTTATGTAATACTTAAACTCGACTGTGCGACAAATAAACCAGTTTGAAATGAAAATACTTGTGTATTGTTGCTTCTGTCTTTTTTCTATCACTTATCGATCTGCCAGCGACATTTCCACTCGCACATTACCTCGCGTGCCCGCCGAAGCTGTGATTTTTGGTGTCGTACCCTCCCCTACTGTACATGGCATTATGAATAAAGGTACCAACGAGTAAATTCAGTTTAGACCTCTTTGCATGCCGTGATTTATCTTCGAGTTTAAAGTACATATATTTCATTGGGTGAGCGTGTGGTGACTTTGAGGCACGCATTAGCGACGAACATCGCTGTCTTTCGGCTCTTCAGCTATAAGAATAACTTGCTACGAAATCAATGATTATTGCCCAATCGTGGTATTAATATTTTTTGCGTATCACTTCTTAAACTGCAGTGTGATTTTATGGATGGAAGGTGAATAATTATTTTTTTATTAAAAATTGTAAAATGCATTTTCCACAAAATGTTAGTACTTCCATGAATATTTAATTCTAGTAACAGGTTTTATACCAATATCATCCTAAAATATCTTTACAGATTCTTTCATACACTTTCTCCAATCATGTAATAAAACTTGATTGCTGTAGTAGTGTGCTTCTTGAACAAAACTGTTTTAAACTCATCACCTACGTTTTTTATACATTCTGCATTTGAAGTCAAGTCTGTCATGTCAGTTTGCATCAAGTGGAGTTTTCTAAAAAATATAACATTTTTATTCGTCTTAAACAATTTATTTCTGTCATCTGCAGGGACTTCATATTGGTTATTTGTTCCCAGTCGTCTGATTTTTATTTAAACTTTTCGTTGGGTTGAATAACACTCGAGCTAAAAACCAGTCTTCCAATCAGACACTCCAGTTTTCGAGTTACGTCTTGAAAATAACAGAAAGCTCCTTTTGAAGGTGAGTAAATGTTTTCATCGATGACACAGGTAAACCAATATTAGAAAGAGCACGTACCTGATGATCTGAATACTTCGCTTTTTAAACAAATTAATTTAATGTTATCCAGCTATTTACAATAGAAATAGCACGGCCTTGTTTCTTCTTTGGTCACGGATCATAATAATCTAAACACGAAAGGTGATGGCCACTTCTTAAAATAAAACTACGGGTAGAAGGATTTTGTACCACATAGATCCGTTTTCTTAGTGATGTTGAAGCAGTTTGGTAATTATTTACAAATATAATAATTAGGGAATGTATTTTCATGTAAATACATATTTTCAAGGTATTCAACATTTTTATAGAGTTTACATGACATTATGAATGCATTAGAATCATTTTATTTTTTCATATTTTGTTGTAGTTACATATTTTTTACGTATCTTACCTATTACTCTATACTGTTACATTTTTAATCCTCAACACGTCGAAACGAGATATGAGTTTGCCAATACGGATGCCTCTGGAATAATCTTTCTTACAAAGAAATGTGCGCTTCTGTGACCAATGGACCGTGAATTGTGGAACTTCCCCCAACCTGCGAATTGGACACGCCGTTTGTGCCATTTTGCAGTTCGATGCTATTAGTCACACAAGAAATCTTACTACACGAGCTCAGAGACAATGACTGCCTGCTCCCTGCTAGATAGAATATTTATTTTATTTATTTCTTGACCATGTTGAAAACTTCACTGAATCATCATTCCATTTTATGTCTGGTATCAATTAATTCGAGACCAATTTAATTTATCGCAGTGTTATTAGACTTCAATTATCGCGCATCCTGTTAATACTTCCTGGTGCTGTTGCTAGACGGCGGGATGCGGTTAATTCCTAAGGTGCGGTTGTCAGAAGATAACCACACGTTCTAATGATCCAATTCAACACACTCATAGAGCTTGTTGAACGAAAAGTTTTAAGAAAAACATCTTGAAATGATCCCCATATTTTACATCTTCTTTCACTGCTTTGATTCTTCTCTGTGGTAAGGGCTCCATGAACTTGAAATCGTTAATCGTTGTATAATATAAATTTGCAATCCAATCTCTCAGCAATACTATTTAGAGTAACAAAAATCCTGCTTTCGTTTTTAGTTATGAAATAAAATAGTCGGTTTCCACGGAAAACATTAAAAACGTAGCTTTTAGAAAACTGAACTTACTTCGTAGGAAAATAATGAGATGGATTTAATGGATTTGACAGAAGAAGAAAAAATGTACTTAATCTAAAATTTGACAAACTTCCGAAAAGAAAAAGAAAAAAACTAAAAACTTGAAAAGCGATAAAGGGAGATAAGTGCGATCGATGAGAAGGAAATCTCCCAACCGCGTATTGATTTTTCGTCGAGGTAAAGTCATCACATTAGCAATTGTAACATGCAATTTGTCCATACAATTCAATAATTATTCTAATTCCTATAAATATATTGATTTAAGCCAGGCCATGTACGAAAGTATTTCTCCCTGTGGTTTTTCTCCTCTATCTTTCCTCTGAGTCGATTTTCTCCTCTTACTAGACATAATTCCACTTTTGACAGGTCCTCTCAATCACACATGGCGGCTACTCGTGAATATTCAAGAGAAGAAACGGCTTTTCAAGAGAGGAGTAGTCTCCAAGATGACATCTGCGATTGTAAATCATGCAGTGAATTTCCAGATATGAGCAGGTAATTAGTGATTCCAAGGGAGAGTAGACAAGCACACTTCACTTACCCAAAGTGGAAATGGAGCACTCAGTTCTGTGAGCTGAGGTAGTCATATTCCATCTCCTTTAGTTTCCATTGCTACTCCAAAAAGCATATATTTATTTTATTGGCTTCTTTGTTGGGGAGTGACCCATGGTAAGCGGTCAGACCTATTGCCTTCCATTGCTGGGGCCGCAGTTCGATCCCCAGTCGACGCAAAAGGAGTTTGAGGTGGGGAAAAAACGGTTTGGCCGCAGGTTTCTTGAGGATTCTCCTGTTTTCCTTGCCTTTCATTCCTCCATCTTCTCCATCATGCTCATTACTCACATCATCATCATCATTTCATCTCAACACTCATTATTGGAGCGATCAAACGCTAGCCGTGTTGAAATTTCTGGCTCCTGAACTACGGCCATTGTGCCTCTTGCCCCAAAATGCTTCATTTCCGGTAAATTAAAATACATTTTATCGTTGAATGCATGATAAGTGCTGTGCGAGCCTGAATTCGCGCACCTCCTGTATCACCCGAGTAACGCCGGATCTACGGCCATAGTGCGCTTTCTCCCAAACTGCATGACTTCCGATAAATGAATGAACACAGTTTATCGTTGCATCCGTGATAAATGAATCCGTCAAATTCATGAATTGAATCTGTGATGAGGTACTCCTGAATTCGTGCGCCTCCTGTATCGCAGTTTGCCGTCGGATCGACGGCCTTTGTGCGTTTTCTCCCAAAATGCATGACTTCCGATAAATGAATGAACACAGCTTATCGTTGAATCCGTGATAAATGGTGAGGTACTCCTGAATTCGCGCGCCTCCTGTATCGCCGTGTGCCGCCGACGCGTCGCGCGCGCTCGCAGCGTGTCTCCGCGTTCCAGCGCCTCCGCGTCGCCACCGCGTGCGCGCGCACGCCTGCCCGCCCGCGGCCGCCCGCGCGAGGGGCGCATAGCATGCGGCGCGGGCCGCCGCCCTGGCGGCGGGGCGCGTGGGGTGCGTGGGGCGCGGCGCGGCGCGGCGTGGGCCCGCTGCACCTGGGGCTCCTCCCAGCAGCCAGCGATCGCCTTCGCCTTCTCGGGCGCTGCCACCGCGCTGCTCCCCAAGGTTGGCAGGCGGGCGAGCGAGTGCAGCGGGCCGCCCAGATGCACACGCCCCTCGCGTGGAGGGAGGCGGGGAAAGGCTGGTTCGTTGGCGTTGGATTTGATTTCGAGTAGGCAGCTGTAAACCGTAAGGACGAAGACATGTGCTCCAGAAACGTTTAAACCAAGATGGTTCTCTTTCACCATTTCGTTTCTGTTAAACGAGATTGAATGTTCTCGGGTACACATACACGCGCATACATAGACACGAACGTGCCTTGACCAATGTAAGGCTCGACCTCGCAACCCTCTCCAGATGCGTGCATGATGTTTCTGCCTGGACTACTTCATCCAATGGCATATTGCTGAATTGGACGTTATTTGTTGTAAAACATTTTTTCTTCGATTTTTAAAGAAGGACGTTGTCAAGAAATCCTTAATGAAGTCTGTAGTTGTTGTTTTTTCAAGATTGGTCATTGGGCGATTTCCAACGCGATCAAACAAAGTTATTTCCAGTTTTATCGTCGCCCCATTGTAATACGTCGAGTGCCTTTGGTATCTCCATAAAAACATCTATTATCCGTCATGCTCATGCCACAGGGAAGGTCAGTAACTACTGAACTTTCGCATCGTACTAATGCATCCAGAATGCTCATAGATCTTATAGGGTGCCTTATCTTTCAGAGCTTGTTTTTTTATGCAAATGCACGTTACTGAAAAATTTACATTTCAAATAAAGCAGTTGCAGGAAAGGGAAGTAATATAATCTAGTAATAACTGTAGTTGCGGCAGCATGCGGTTTTCGTGGAATAAGTTTATTTTTTTAAACTGTTTTCAATTGCGCTCAAGAAGCTGACTGTAGCTAATTCTGGTGAAGTTCGCAGTGATTTAGTGCAACGGAAATTACCTCTGATGAAAAAGAAAAAGTTTCCTCTATATCGAATACGGACGTACACTAGACACGGTGCGAACGAGTGTGTCATCTGTATTAGCTTCTAATGTAAACCGGCATCATGTTTGAGCTAAAGCTGGTAATAATGAATCTGTTCGAAAATTTGAATGTTGTGAACTTCAGCTCTTCTTGGGCTTCTTGTTAAGATATATGGTTTCTGTAATATGGCTCTCCGAATCTTTTCATTTCAATGGTTTATACATAAACAGGAGAATTTTGAAACCCTCTTTTAGTTACAATTATTTCTTTCACCAAACTAAGTACGAAATATGATTGCTAGATTCGCCTGTGCTTTGAGTTTGTGATTGTTAGGAAGATCTTGGCACTCCCGAGACCGTTTCAATTCAAAATCAAATAACCATACATGTTTTAATTTAATAAAATATACTCATATAATTCTAATATTTTATTTGATGACGGAGGCTTCTGCGACCGGACACCAGATGCTCGCTCCCTGGGAAACGTCCGATCCTGATCACGTAATAGCCAATGTGGCCTACAAGTGGCCTAGCCGAGGTATATTTTAAGTTTTTACATTTACAATCGTTGCAACACCTTGCATCTCTCTGGTATGCCATGGAAGCTTCGCTTTTCAGGATCTACAACTCCAAAGAGTATAATTGGTGCCAGGTGAAGGTGTTACTTAACTTAATCATTATTTTTTTAATTTTCTATATGTTGTGCTTAGTGAATTACCTCAACACGAACATTTCTGTATTCTTGTAAACATGCCAGGAGCAATGAAATTGATTTTTAATTTTCATATATCTCTTAGGTATAACCAATAACTGTTAGAGATTCAGTTCATTGACTGTTAACTTCGAATGGTAAAAATGGTTGATTTTTTTTCTTTTTTTAAATTCCGACTTTGTGAAACTTATTGAACTACATGAATTTAAACTTACTTATTGCAGCGATTACAGTTGGGTAAGTAGGGCTTATATTTATACAGTTCAGCTAAACACACTTCATTACGACTTGCATGTACAAAGATATTACGCATTACTTATTTTCAGCCTTCTAAAAATTATAAAAAAGTATTTTTCTAAAATGTTCAAACAAATAATTTTCTTATGTTGATTATGCAAAAGGTCGTGTAAAATTAAATGGTACTCTGTACTCAGGGTTTACGAAATGATTTTAAAGCTATTTAGGTACTTTCTTCCGAAGGCCACTTAATTTAACATGAGCTGGAATGTAAAATTTCACAACATGTTTGAAGAGCCCGAGATTTGTCACATACTGCCATGCACCCGTTGCTATAACTCATGGTTGTTATTGACTGGACGGCCTTCATTAGGTATTATATATAACGCGCCTGTTGAAAGTAAATCATAAACAAGTATTTTTAACGTTTGAAGCTATTATAGTGGAAAGAAAATATCTCTGACATCACGCCGGTGATGAAAGATTCATGTCGTTTGTCAATACGCTCTCGTTTAAAAAGAGTGTCATTTTTTTGGCAGAGGAATTTAGTTTCATACTACCTAACTAATATCGCTAAACGGTAAATAATTTGTTTTTCAAAAAATGAAAAAAAAATACGAGTATAGCAAACGGTATTCAAATACTGTTTTCCTCAAGGATGATTGTTCTATTGGCCTGATCGTTTACTGTGAAATGTAAATTCCACTTCCTATTAATGTTTTTTTTCATCAACCGATCAATATATTTGGAATTATTCGTTGCACTAAAAAGTTGAAATGTTATAACTTTGCCCACTTGACTGCAAAGTAAATAATTCACTCATTTCATGGAACGAAAACAAAATTATTGAGATGTGAAAAGTTTTCTTAGAATATCTATGTAGAGATTGGAAGAAGTGCAACAAAATTCACCGTGTGTCGATTAGAGCAAACAGTTAACAGTACGTCTTGCCCTCAAAATTAAAATCTTGAACGTTTTGCGTCATTTAAGCCAGTAGACTACTACATAGGAAATTGTAATCAACTCTACAAAAATTTGGAAAAAAACATCTTGTTTAACAGCACAGTTTCAGGAGATGCATACTTCTGGGGTTTTAATTTTTTTTCTTGTCAGATAATTTCATGTACACTGTTGTATACCTATAAAGGATTGCTGAGGCATTTTTTTAAATTGGATATTATTGTGAGCTTCTTGATATGCGCTTGTCTGCAAATGAGCATCTTCCATCTCTTGGAAAACGACGTCACCCGTGAAAGGGTACTGTTTCGTTTCGAAAATGTCAGTTGCCAATGCGTTGATTTCTATCTCTGTACTGTGACCACGTATGTGGGACGTCCAAAGGTCAGTTTACTTTGAGAGCAATAGCAAGTCTGACATACAGACTCAGTTTCTGTGGTTTAGGATTTCGAATGATCGTGCAGTCTACTTAAAAGCCTATGAGTTATTGTGAATCCAATGATTGAGACCCAAAAGTAGAAGTTATTCATAGAATGTTATTCATTGCAACATGCTAGGGTACACGTACCAATATTAGACTTTTTTGCCTTACAGAACCAAAACGCCTGTTGTGATATCATCAACCTTTTAATATTCGAGATGAATTTCCGTTTGCGTTTTCAGAAAAATTAACATTTCGCGTGAAGCTTAGTTTAGTGTATATTATTTTATGAATCTTCGTGAGATGGAACTGATAATATTACGCGCTACCAGAAGTGTTGCTTGAAAAAGTTAAAAATGGTGTTTTTTTCATCTGTGTTTAAAAAGCCCGAAAATTTTGTAACCATCCACCGATTTGAATTTTCGGATATCTGACTATCTAAAACTTCATTTCATGAAGAACCTGTAATGCGTTATTTACTTCATTGGTCTTCAATTAGTTAACATTTAATAACTTCTTCATCCTTTCCTCTTTTGAAATCTGAGAGGAATGTGAATGTTAACTGGACGAACATTTATGTATTTAATGGTCCAATAGATATTAACAGTCACGGTTTAATGAATTGATTGAAAGAAATGTAATACGCCTGGCTGTGACTGATTTTTGTTATCTCTGAGCGTCTCACAAATACTGTTGACATTTTCCTGGCTGCTGCTGTTAGTCATGTTTATGTTTAATATATTTCTTTGTTTATGTAATTCATTTTGTAGACAGTGTCAGACATTGTAAACATCTCTGTTATCTGAAGTAGAGAAAATAATGTAATAGTGAGATTTTCAGAGAAACTTTAATGTCATCTTACATGAAAATATGCAAAAACCTAACAGTGGAAATTTCCTCGTAGGATGAAATTGCGCAAAGTCATGCTTACCACGCCTTGCAGGTGTGTAGCGAACTTTCCTAAGATAACTTCTACGAGTAATTTTCCCGGTGTGGCGCAGCCAATTGGATCTCGCGCATGACATCAGATTTCCTTTCCCCTTACAACGCTTCCTTTTCGCCGAGCACATGCTGTCATTTGCGGATCAGCAGCGTGTGATATCGTTGTGTCGCGCCCAGCCACGGTGTTGGAGGCGGCGGCGGCGGCATGTTGGTAAACAGCGGCCGCACCTGTGCCGGCAGCACGGTGACGTGTGCGGACGGGGGGAGGGCACCTGTACCAAGAATCGCGCCGTCACCTCTCGCGGATCCCGCGCCGCACCCTGGCGCCGCCGCCGCGACCCCCAATGCGCGCCCCCGGCTGCGCATTCCTTTGATGGGGCCCGACTCGCGGGAGAGCGTGAAACAAATTCCAGCCAAGCCCAAAATCCCAAAACGGTCTTACCAATGATCTTGCGGTGATATTACTAGGATGCTCTTTTGACTCTAAAGCACTACAACGTGTGTGTAATTTTCACTACAATGCTGCGGCTCTGTCAATTGCAGAAAGCCGTCTCATTGAGAAGTAAAGGAATCATGATAAATAATTGACCACAGACCATGATGGGATTTTGCACAATAGTGTGGACTAGACAATCCAAACGGGTAGAATATCAAGGTTTTCGCTTCTGATGTGTTAATGTATGCATTACCTTTAGCGGCACATTTTTGAAAGGCGAAGTTTGCGTTTATTTTATTTTAATTTCTTGTAACACTTCATACAGAATTGTCTGTTTTACGAGTCTATATTACTTAATGAATCTAGCCACAGATTATTCACAACAGACGAAAATTTCTTATGCAGTTTTATTTTAATTTCTCTGCAGTATCTTGTGCAGTTTTTTCATCCGTCACTCACCCTCCCACAGCCTTGTATCCCCATAATTGTTCCACTCATTGCTCGCTCTCACAACAGCTTTACTTCACTTGCTCTCAAAATCACGGCAGGGACCTGTCACCCACTTCACCTACCCTCTGGCAGACAACTCCCCTCCATTTCCTCTGGCGTTCCGCTGTCTACTTGAACGGTTGCCTACCGCTCACCCACCATCCGCCCATACTTCTCGCCACCTGCCGGCCTTCGCGACG
Source organism: Acheta domesticus (assembly GCA_031308135.1). NCBI lineage: Eukaryota > Metazoa > Arthropoda > Insecta > Orthoptera > Gryllidae > Acheta > Acheta domesticus. The sequence goes on along the minus strand of JAHLJT010000631.1, from coordinate 80,278,218 downwards.
CGCCCACCGCTTCCCACATCCCGCCACCTCCGCCCAGCCGCCTCCGCCTGCCCGCCTCCGCCTCGCTGCCTCATCCCATGCGCCAACCTAACTCCTCTCCGCCATCTCCGCTTTACCGCCTCCGCCCAGCCGCCGCGTTCGCCCGCCTTCACTTCCTCTCCGCCACCTCCGCGCGCCATCTTCGCCTCGCTGCCTCCTCCCAGACTCCTCAGTCCAACCTGCTCCGGGCGACCGCCAGTAACCGACCATCGCCGCCTCTACCCAACTGCCTGGTCCCCGCTGGCACTGACCGTCACCTCCTCCCCGCCAACTCCGTCCCGCTGCCTTCACGCGTCAGCTCCGCTCGGCAACCTCTGCCCATCATCATCTCCGCCACTGTACCTTCTCCTCACTTGCTCTTGCCTCTCCCCTCCACCTGGTCCCCTCTGGCTGTGTCCGTCTCCGCCACCGCCGCCTCCGCCCTGTCATCTCCGCCCAGCCGCATTGGCGTCGCGGAAATCCCGGCCGAATCCCGCCCACGGGCCTGCGCGCAAGTTGGAGAGTAGAAGATGAATGCCATTCCGCCGCGCAGGTGGAATGGTAATACGACATGTGTGAGGTCCTGTCGTCATGCCGGGTTGACACGAGGTTGGCGCACTTGTCTCGCGTTCACAAGCTCGCGATTTCATCTAACTCACCCGGTGTTGCTGGGGCCACTTAGTTTCCGCTAAGCTTGTGAGTCCTAAAGTGGAAATCACTGATGCATAACGATGTTTTTTATACAAGAAAAAGGGTAATAGAAAAAACAATAATGTATGGTTCATAGTGAAAATTAATGCTTATTTTGGATCCGCGACATTTTGAATTGAGCAGAGATTATTATTGCATTTCGTTGCATTTTCGTAGTGTTTGATCCTTCGATAAGCGGGACTTATGTGAATAATCTAGGGTTCTCTTTCCGATATGGAAACAATAAATCGGAAACATTAAGTACCTGAAAAGTAGGTCATACTGACTCATCGTAACAAAAGCTTTTTCATGCTTGAATAGATTTTAATCGCCTTCGTGTTGGGTTCTGCGTACATAATTGACTGAAAAATTAGTATTTGTTCCTGGAAGGTGTATCGAATGGACAATGGAGTGACGAAGTGCACCTGTCGCGAGGTTCCTTTTGCCCATTAATGTTCTGTCAACACATTACGTAAGTTCCAATAATAAAATAGTGGAATTTAAGGCAATTAAAAAATAATTAATATAAAATGTGTTGTTAACTAACATTACAGCCATCATATTTCTCTATGAGTATAAGAATATTTTTATATGTGATCGTTCTACTGCTTAGTCAGGATATTGTTGCCGTAAATGCTTGGAATTTGTTGGAACAGGGCTGTTCAGATTCAAGAATTCATATCAGTTCGCGCTCGGGGTGATTATAGTCCCCTCTACCGAAATACGTTTTCTAGTCTATTATGAATTTCCTGCTAAGCTTGTGGGCTCCCCGGCCACCCCGAGTGTTGACTACACCGGCGCAGACCTGCCCTGAGGAAGACCACGATAAGATGGTCGAAACACAGCCTTCGACGCGGCGTCATCCGGACACCCTATTCACATGACTCCGGCCGCGGAAGCTACGACTTCATTTCCCGCAGTTTCCTTGTTCGAGCGGTTTCAGGAGTGATTTTAATATGTTTTTCCCGCACGTAAACTTAAAAGCTTTCTTTTGAGTTCTTTCTACATTTGCTTTGCAAGAAAGGCTACATAAATACCAATAAATCACTCCGTATTCTATAATGGGACGGACAAGAGCTGTATATGCTAATTCTTTCGTTTTTACTGTTCATTTGATTAATATTCTCATTACAAAATGCAACGACTTACACGACTCTCGTTTCTTGGTTTATTTGACACTAACTGAATACGAAGACACGCGGGCGATACCCACGGAATGAAGTCATTACACAAATAGTAATCAGTTACGACGTAATTACCACCCCAGCCGAATGTAATTCCTTTACATTTAGATTCATTAATTTTTAATCATTTGTTTCCGTGCGTTTCATACCATTTGTTTCAATTATGAATTCCTTTGGAGATGCGAACAGTTCCAGTCTAAAATGCTTCATAAAATAATTAAAACTACCCACTAAATGTTCATTGAAGTGTGTTAAGAGTTTTTTCTTGTAATCTTTCAGGAATTAGAGACGGAAATAATGATTTTCGTTGGAGTTGGTTGCATACAAATTCGATAATTAAAAAGGGACTTTAAGATTGATGCGTTTAGTGTTCTAGTTCCCAACCTTCCCGGACCCGCGTACCACTTTGGCATTACGAGACCATTTTCCAGGACCACTGAAACTTAAAGGAGGGGTAATAAGGGGATTTTCAGTTAAAAAAATGATACACCGGATACCTAGGAACTGTATTTCTTATTAAAGTAATTATTAAAATCAAAAACACAGAATTTAGAAATCAGGAACTGATTTTTTAAATTAATTTCAGATTAGTTAATTATTGATTGATTGTTCCTGATTCCGGGCGCGTCAATTACTGAGGTCATTAGTCTCGTAAGTGCAGTGCGTGTTTTTTCATCGAGAGGTGGCGGTGATCTTTCCCAGCTGGATGGCGAGATCCTGCGCCGACCTACCGTCGACTAGCGGGATTTTCCCCCAAACAGGTATCTCCCACCAGCGGGGCACTACCTCAGCCGGGACAAGCTCTAAGCTCCCGACCGATCTCCCGGCATGTGTGGTAATGTAGTGCATGTTAATGTTTGTGTAAGGGGTGAGGTTAGGACCAGAAAGAGGAAGGAAAGATCGCGCGCGGTCAGTGGCCCGTTTGTTTAGGTACTACTCCAGCATTCGCCTGGTGTTGATCGGAGAAACTACGGAAAACTACCGATCAGAGCAGCCGGCCGCTAGAATTCTTCTCCAGACAGCGACAGAATTCGACTTAGCTGACAAGCTAGTGTCGAAAATCCTTCAGCCGTCGGGACTCGAAACTAGAACCTCCCGGTCAGGGGGACTGCAGTGACATCAGTTGATACACTGAGCCCTCTCTCCCGATAGAGTAGTTAAGTATTAAAATAAAGTGAATCGTTTTATCCATAAACTTAATTCAAAAGGGAATGTATTATTGTCATTGGTTTTTTTTCTAGGTAATAATGAAAATTTAAAACATTGGAAAGGAAATAATATAAAAAAGTAAACCACATAATTCATCTTGCGTAAACTGCCTAAACACGAGTTAAGTATTTTCCTTAGCCAAGTCTTCTTGTGCATTAGCTGGGATCTCCCGCGCAGCGCAGGAGGAACACTTCACTACATGGCAATGAATTAGCCTAGTGGTCCCATAAAAAGCAAAGGCCTCCTGCAAGATGGGAAGCTCATGTAAAACTCACGTGGTAAGCTATTCCACGTAAGTGTGAATTAGCACTGAACATCTGCACTTCTTAACAGGTGTCTTTCATAATCCTTCCAAATTGTTCTACACCTCGCTGCACTTGACCATTGTGGCCCCTCTAGTCTATTGAAATAGTCGGCCCATCTGGTTTTTGGTCTTTCTCGGCTTCTTCTTTCCGATGTATGGATCCCACGTGGTGATCTGCGCCCATCTGTCTTGTGACGTGATCCGTTCATTTCCACTTAATTCTTGCAGGCTGCTGCGCAACGTTCTTGAAGGATGTGATAACTTAAAGTCCTGCGTTTGAAACTCTGTCTTGTAGTGAATCGCCCTGGATTTTTCTTTCCATTTTTCTTTGGCAGATCTCTAACGAGTTCTTTTGTTTGTCCGTTAAGAACCACGTTTGGCAAGCATAGATTAGGACAGGAATAATGTAGAGCTTCTATGACAAGAATGTAGAGCTTCTATTCTGAGTTTCCTGTTCAGTGCTTTGTCCAAGAGAATAAATTTAAGTGCCCAGAAGGCTTTCCATGCTTGGGCTATTCGTCTCTTAATTTCATTTTTCATTTTATCGTTTAGGATGACGAGTTGGCTGAGGTAAACATAATCTTCTATTTGCTCTTACTCTGTTCCATCGATGATAATTTTGTCAGCTGCTCTATTGGGCATCAATTTGGTGTTGTTGTAGTTCATCATTTTAATTAAGGAAAATCAACATATCAAAAAATACATTAAAATAAGAGAGTTCTGAAATATCACGTTGCTTCAAAATAAAATTAAATCACACCAAGTGGGATTTCCCGATGTTCCCGAGAAAGTTCTCTTTTATAACTACATACCATTTGTATTTATTAGCGGCAGGGTAAATGCGAACATGCCGCGTTTTGTAAATCATTGGTTTGAAAGTGAAAACAACATCAGGTTTTATCCGAACATGGAACGCCTAGGGCTTGACGTGAATTGTGCAATTAAATTGGTAGAACAACAAATATGCAATTAAATTTGCCATATATTTCGAGATTTTTTCTGTTTCTTATCACTCGTGTTGTGAAATATTCACATGAGTTGTACCTTCAAAATTGTAATGGAAGGTTCAGAAAGGTCAAACTGTACAAGAACCATCAGGGATCCCAAACCTAGCTTTAACGAGTCAAGAACGCTTTGTTTCTGTGTTGTGCGCGATGAAACAACGTAACGCGTGCAGCGGATTTCACGTTCACTGGCTGACTTCATCGCATAATGTAGTACACAATTCTCCAATTTTAAGTTCTCGCGTACTACATACGTGGTATTTCGAAAGTTATGTCATGCTGCAGCGGAGAATTGCTATTTTCCGGCGGCAAATTACTTCGTCCAACACGTTGCGCATTCAGTGTCCATGTTTGTGGGTCCTTGATACCGAAAATCGATTTACGAAAAAACGTCTGTCCATCCGTCCGTCTGTGAACAACGCTGGGGGCTAAACCGTAAGTAGGAATTTCACCCAAAATTGATATTCCCCAATCAATCTGACTGATGTTATTATTCTGATCCATTAATCTGAACGGATATTTTAATTTTTTAGGGTACTTCACATAATGACATAAAACTATATTCAATTTTGTTTTCAAGAATGGTTCCAAATTTTATTTTTTATCACAAAAAAGACCAAGGTGCGCTTATAAAATGGCTGATGACCGATTTGCATTGAATTATCTAAATTTGATAAAATTTCAAAAGTTTAAAATTTTTTCAGCGTTTTCCTGCAACTACAGTTTAAAAATAGAGATTTTTCTTCTGGACGAAATCTCTTCTTCAAAATTCTATCTTTCGATGAGGTCGTGTACAATTTGTTTCAAAATATGAGTAATTTCCGCGTAATTTTGCGTGAAATAACGACAATCTGAAAATAAAATATTGTCAAAAACAGCTTCATTTTTTTCTTTAAACTTTTTATACAGTTAATGCTGAATGCACTGAATAGCAAGTCATTAACACCAATTTGATGTATTCTTGGGATATTTCAAACAAATGCTTTTTTTAAAATGTGAAATTGTCGTCAGCATTTATATTTTCGGTTTTGTTTATACATTGTTGCATTTGGTTCATTTGGTCAAAAAACTGTATATGACATATGGGGGAAGAGATTATCTGCGCACATTTTCTTGAGGCTCAGAATTTTTTTTAAAAAAAGTGAAATTAGCAACATTTGAAAAACTAGAAAAAGAATTCAGAAAAATTATTATTTTAGAAAATAGAAATGAGAAAACTGTTTGCTCCCGAGTTATAGAAAATCAATTTCAACGCTAAATGAAATTCTGATTTGATTTTTCTGCATTCCTAACAAAATAGTAACGAACATCAGTTCTACTCCTACCACTACAAGCAAAAGGAGTGCTCAACAAAGCGTGCGCACAGTGAAGCTATATTTACGTCCAGAAGCAAAACAAGGGGTCATCTCATCATGTGCTCAATGGATCGGGGAAAGTGGACAAAACCCTGATCGAGATGGGAGTCACTGACCCGGAAGCTGAAGTATATTTCTTGTTACAGGCGTATTAAATATTTTTTGAAAAATGAATTCAATACAAATGTAAACTAATTCATTATATATATTTGTTTTGTTTAAAGAAACATTATTTTTCTTTTTGACGATCAGTATAGTCTCTAATTATATAGAAACAGTTATGCAGCAGAAAATATTTTACTTTTAACTTATACCGACTTTAATTGTTAATGTCATCTCGCAATGCTTTGTAAAGTAACGTACATGTGTGTGGATTTCTTGTACTGAGCTGTTGATACTGATGCACGTGATTTCTACGACGTGTGTTGTATTTATAATATCAATATTGCATGAAAATTTTTTCCCTCCGTTAAGTAGGTCATTTTTGACAAATATTACAGATTCGTAAATAAATAGGCAAGGCAATGGTAAGATTCCCAGCTCAATGAAAAGAGGCTTGCAGGGATCACGTGGAAGGCATTTTTTCATTATTCGAATAATTTTATTTTGCTATCTGAAAGTCTGATTACTACAGGATGAGCTGCCCCAGAATATTATGCCATATCTCAGGCGGGAATGTACATTTGCAGAATAAACGCAACGAGCTGCATGAAGGCTGACAGAATTTGAAAGAATTCTGATTTCGTAACATAATGAACTTAATTTAGTGTTTAATTCTTTATATGTGCATTCCATTTGAGATTTGATTGAGTTGAGAGATCTAGAAATTTTGTTACCTCAACATCAGCTAATTGCATATTGTTCATTTTCAATGGAACCTGCGATTGCCGATTTGAAATACAAAAATGCATTGAAACAGTTTTGTTTTGTTAACAATTTATTTGTGAGGGTAATTGCTTCAAATGATTTCTTATCAAATTTGTAGAAAACCCAAAAGTTTTCTGTGAAAAGGACCATTCGGTCACTTTGCAGAAATCCTCCAACCACATATTTTTCCAAAACAGCTCCAAATGTTTCTTGAACATTTGGTAGGGATAGTTGAAAAAAATTACACAAACGTATTCTTCTAAATATCTCTCACGTCGTTAATATTTAGATTAGGTGCATTTTTACACATTACTGCGTTTTTGAATAAAAGTACTTCAAACGATATCCGATCAAGTTTCTCGGAACTCTGTCTTTTCTGTGACAATGAACTAAGATTTGCGCATTTTCAGAAACACTCAAACATTTTCTCTAAAAAGGTTCCGAATATTTCAACGAACTTTTGCATATAATACTATACTTCTCTTCTTGTATAATAATCTTCCTGTCATATTCAGTTCTACTATTATGGGACCGAAGAGTTGAAAAAAAACAACTGAGAAAACATTTTTAGGCCTCGTTGGTAGCAGCTGAGAAGAGGGTGTGGCAATACTGAAAAGCAGCCTAAACTAGAGATTTGAAAATTAACTCGTGCAAGAAAGTCTGTGTCATTTTGTTGCCCACTACTTTTTGGGTTCGATGTGTCGTAAATGAGATTGAAGTACCCCTATGGGATGGTAATTCTCTATCCTGTGGTAGATATTTACGGGGCTGTGAGTCGAAGGCGTCTTAGTTCACTAGTTGAAAGTACCCTCGCGTTGTAAGTTCACTACCCCCGCGTTGGCCGGGCATTTATTTCTCACAATCATTCATTAGACGGGAAATTGAATGAATTCAATATACAACGTAAAATTAAAATAATTTTATTATATCTCCGCCACCCCGCGACGCATCGCTTCATCATGTTCCACCTAGATCCACTCCACTCCATTTCGTCTCTCTCCGCCTCGCCCTACCTCGCCACTCTCTTCTCCGCCCCGCCCCGCCCCGTTTCGCGCCGCTCCATTCGCTTCTCCGTTCTAACCCGCTTCACCCTGCTCCACCTCATTCCACGCCGCCCGTTCTTCGCCTCCGCTCCTGCGTTTCCCCTCTTCGCCGGATTTGATTTTCAAGTTTAATCTTGAAGAACTCGAATACAAATTGTGCTAGCGGAATTATAAGAAACCGCTGAATGGGACATTTTATTGGATTTCAAGTAAAATTGGATGCATCTGTACCATTTTCGAGATATTCACGAAAATTGCAAGCATGCACTTAAATTTTCCTCAATAGGATGAAAAGAAGAGATGAGGATGGTATATTAAAAGGAAAGTATCATATTGAACAATTCTAATTTATGTTGCATCAGTTTAGAGAATTTCATAAAATCAGATAATCGTCTAAAATGTTATTGGAGGACAGACATACAAATTTTAAATTTTATTAATAGACGTAGTATTTCATTATTTTTATCAGTTAAAAATTACTGGAATGTGCTCTCTTCTTCCGTCGGGAACATTAAAGCAAGCCTAACTTCTTTGTCCGCCAATCGCTGCTAAACGATACGATTATAGTAAGGAGACGACTTGTAGTGAACCCCAAGGTTTATAATATGAAGGATGATAACTCACGTGATGTAACTTGTAAGTCCAGAATACTCGCTACGGATGCCCTTCATGCTCTAGGAAAAGAAACTGTGACATCATTGCTCATAATGTTGTGCTTGCTGTGCAACAGCAACTGCACTTGGGTAATTCCCAGAGTGGTCTTGAATGACTTGGTGGATGTTCTTCCATTTGCATTTATTCAGCCTTTTTTTAGTTTTATCGATTTCATTTTTATAATTGTGGGGAAGATATAACTATTGAAATGGTCCTAATTTTGAGATGTTGGATCAAAACTATGTGAATAGCAGTTTATAAATTTTACGTTCCGTCTCAATTTTTTTCTTAAAAATTAGAGAAAGAAATCATTTGAAAAAAACAAACAGTTTAGAGCACTGGGTTAGAACAACGGAACCATAGAGCTGTTTTTAACAAAAGAAATGCTGATGTTTGGGTCAAATGTTCATATTTCGATGTAAATGTGCATGGGAACAAGTTAGAAATGAAAAACCCTTTACATGGATCCATATTCTCCACGATTCGTTATTCAACTATCGAATGACCAGACTCGAAAATAATTTTTTTAAACATCTTTGGTTCCGTTGTGGATTCGGTTCATCTTGGATCGGCAACAATATCCAAGAATTACGAAACTGACACTAAGGCATTTGAAGGATATCTCGACCATTTATCAGCATGAACGAGCTTCTCAACTTTAGTTTATTGCTTTATTATATAAATACATTGTATACTCCTTTTAGAGAATTTTTTGTTCAATTTATTCATAAATGTTTACGTGTTTATTTATTTACAAAGCAGGTCTCAAAATATTTTTAACACAAAAAGGTTGGGAAACCACTGTCCTAGTGTTTCTGCCAATGGGATTCCGTGCCTGATAAACAAAAACTTTTTAAAATGTATCATAGAACCTTCAAAACAGAAAATGAGACTGTTTAGATGTTACATTTCTTATGGATCCGTCACTCATTGCCAGAATCGCTGAAAGTTGAGTTTCAGGGCGAAGCTATTTTGACTTTTAAAACAATTATTTAAAAAGTTATGTTTTTTGAAGATTGCAATTTTTTGGCGAAAAATATTTGGAGCTCTTCCATTACATTTTTGGAAGCTTCGTTATGTTCGGTACTATAGCTATTTAGATCTTACCGTTTCATTCGGCAGGGAAGACACTGCAGTGTATGTCGGTTTATACATAATGAAACTATTTTGTAATAAAAAAACACTTGAATTAAGTTTTTGAAATTTCGGGTTAATTTCAATATTATCAAGTGTGGGAATATACGTTGGACATGTGGTGGCGATTTGGGGAAACACTTGGGAACCTCTGGTGGACATGTTGGGGATCGTTTTGGGAACGTTCAAAGGTACATGCGGTGGTGCATCCCGGAAGCACGTGGTGAACATACGAGAGAATATACGAGGCGAATATATCAGAGAGCATGCAGAAATAGATACGGGGTTACGTTGAGTGAAGAATTGAGTGGAGATTTAGCTCTTTTGGTGATCCTACTCCGTAGGTGAATGGACAGAAACGAGCAGAAACTGGAAATCTACGTAAAATTAAATTGACGCTATAATAGGCCAGTCATGACAGGTCTACAGGGTGCTTAATGTGCACTTCAGTTCCTGGCTTGAAGATAGGATCGAGTATGAAGCTCTTTCACTCTTAAAATAATGGCTTACAAAGTGCGGAGTTCTCTCGGGTTCAGCCAGAGGATTTAAAACTTTATAAGGAAGCGTTCAAAATATTTCAAATAGAATATCTAGTTGTGAATGTCTCAACAAAATAAGTGTCTTTTAAAGCTTAAAAATATGCTTTATTATGTATGTCAATATAAATGTGTGTAAGTGATGTTGAGAGAAAACGAGAGGGAGGAAATGAGAGGCGATGGCCTGAGAACCTGAAGAGATTGCGTTAACTGTTCTCATCGATTCATCATCCTTTGCGGCATGTTTCACTTCCTCCAGCTGATCAATATTTTATCACTATGATACACCATAAATTTACTGCTAACTGAATCTGATAGCCGGCAGGACCTCTGTAAATCATTGCAAATGAAAATAAATATCTCCATTTATGAATAACATTAATGGGTAACGAACAGAAATAAAATATTGAAACTCAATAACAAATAACAAGTGCATCACCGACTAGTTTAAAGATCTATATGTTTGCAACGTCTTAGAAACATCGACATTATCCATACATGCCATTAAAATGAATAAAATATGACGTATTATATCTCTAATAATTAAATAAAAGACACTTGCAAATGTGAACATATTTTAAAGTAGTTTTGTGTTAGCTTATTTTTGTTGTTTCTTCATATTTGTTTTGACCGTTGCGTTAATAAAAATTTCACAAAGAAAAAATATTCTTAAGAGATTGGCTCACTGCAAGTTGAGTTTGAGATGACATAAATTTTGTATTAGTAATGTATTAGTATGTGAAATAAGTTATTGAGATACATTTCAAGTTAAGAGAAATGGAAAAATATGCGGCAAACTTAGATTTTGAGCCAAATCCCGTGTGGTGGATTCTGTTGATGGGGAGCTCTTTGCCTCAAGCTCATGATAAACGTCGTATTGATTGATTATCAGGCTTACTTATTTCGTACTTTTATATGACTGAGATCTTCTACCTTTCCGGCCTCCATCTCAGTGAAAGACGTCGTTTGCTTCGCTGAGGTAACTGGGTAACATGTTTTATATACAATTTATTTTATTCTTGTTTTATGTTTTCATGCTTACAGGCTAATTCAGTATTATTAAGTAGGATATTATGTATTTCAATTAAGAAAAAGAGTTAACCAGTTGCAAGAAGGAAGATTTATCTTCCTGAATTACGTTGAAAGACTGGGGCTATATCCATCTAATATTTAGTTAATTCAGGAAATCTTTTTGGAGTTCACAGTGCTAAGCGGATTCGCAGACACATTATCATCCCATGTACATACGTTTAGAATTTACTGTACACAGCTCCATCGAATCTCCAAATTATTCTTGGGGACCTATTTCGAAACACCTAATTTTCTAAATGTAAAAAGGTCAAGGTAGCTTTTATACATTGTAGAACAATATTATTGTGCATTACTGGGCTCATTTTAACGTTTTCTGGCAGACATCATCGCGGCACAGTGCCTAGCCTAGCTTTCGGGTATTTTTGTATGTGACCCTGCCTCCGCTACTGCCTGTAACTCTGTGACCTCATTCTCTTGTTTTGTCATCACCTTGTCCACTACCGACTTCTGAATATTTCTCAGCTATGTTTTAACCGTCTGCTAATCGCGATCGCCAATTCCATTATCCCCCCCATCCCTCCTTTGTTCGCTTCTGTCCGCCGATTCATCGTACCCTGTCAGCCTTCCCTAGGCCGAAACAAGCATCGCCCTATGCAAGATGCAAACAGATGGGTGTATTCTTGTGATGACACGTGTATGTTTCGCTTATCTGATTTGATACGTCTGTGCGTATATTCACAGAAGCTAATGTTATTTGTATTTTGGTGGAAAATAATATATGTTTGGTGTGGTATTACTATGAAGAATATGAACAACAAAATAAATAGTTTCTGGAGCTGCCTTTCGGATATTTGCTGCACCAAATGACATAAATCGTGAATTAATTAGAAACCTTAATTAATCCCCACGTTTCTCATAAAAAATATTTCGTCGTTTTGCATAAGCGATGATTTGTGGATTATCATTTTCGTCATACGTTATCAATCTCTTAATTATACTATTGACGAAGTTCCGCCTCGGCCAGCCGGTACTTAAGATTATTCCTTTCCATTTCTTCACTACTCGCAAAGAAATGGAGTAGGGCAGACACAGGAGTTAAATGAAAATGTTGATAGTGTCGTGCTTGTGTGTACTTTGCTGTAATTCGAGTTATGTATTTCTACTAACTTTTTTGAAACACTGTATGTGCACTTCCGTATGTGTTTGCTCTGTAGAGTCTCAGATTTGTAGTATTTTTGTTAGTCCAGTCTTAAGTTAACATTTCTTGGGGCAATTTGAAAGAAATCTAAGAAAAATGCGTAAAGGCAATGTGATACCGAGAGTACCGTTATTTGGAAGATCGTGGATATGAACTCGGACGGGTGTCAGAAATTTGCTTTCGTATGTGTTAAACTTCAACGAGCTAGTGTGCATGCCGGGATCGAATGCGTACATTAATTGCTCGGATCTAGAGTTTCCTGGTTTCCCTGATACTTTCTGGTGAATTTAGGAGGAGAAACTACGCTCCGCGCGATATTTAATTTCTGTCCTTCTCCCTCAATCCGGACTGGGACTTTACGAGGAGTTTGTCCGGAGCCTCTCCCCCTCAACATAAATGTCGTGAACGACCGGGGAAGAGCCACATTAAGTGTATGTGACTAATCATAAATAAATTCAAAAAATCATGTACGCGAAGTAAATAATTTCATTATAAGCATTTTAATTACATTTGTCTCCTTGTATTCCTTCAGTTTATTGTTTACGAATTTTCTAATTATATTTTTTTCAATGTCACTCGACATCCTGTTTTAAATTAGCGTGCACATCACATAATTACTAACAATTTAATTGTTATTCGTAATGTCAATAGTAATTTTATAAGTGTATTAGTTTTAATAAACATTGATTTTAATAGAATAAAATCAATTAAAATTTCAATTTTCTCTTAATAATTAATCTTTAATCTTTAAATAATGTTGACGTATGGGGTAACAATTTCCAAAACTGTTTTTTACGTATTTTCTGTGACAATCTGCGTTCGCATGTTTTCAATTGATATTTTCAAAACTTCTTCGGCTTATTGAAAGATAATGTTCCCTGGTAGCACTCCTTTATATGCTCTATCTTGTAGCTAACAATGACATTTCGTACAAATTGCAAGTATCCATTCAGATTTCATTACTATTTATTAGTTTTATCACCATCATCCTATCTCGTTAACCAAGTTACTGAAGCTGAAGGCTGTTAGCTGTCAAATAGCTAACTTTATGGTCTCTCTAAGAGCATGCTTTGCCAAGAACGTCGGCCAGCTAGGTATTGAACTTTTTGCACAATATTGATCAGTAATAGTTGATTTATTTGAAAAATTAATACTTAGTTATAAACGATATATTTAATTAATATCAATGTTTAAATTCTTTTTTAAACCTACTTGTTGATATAGAATTTTAAGAAAGTATTATAGGCTCATTTAAACTCAACACGTTAAAAAATGGAAATTTTCTTGCCGCTCTTCGTTAATTTTTCTCCTGTATTTTATATTTGGAGCGAAGAATTAAAAAGGTCTATTTTTATTTGACTGATTGAAGTTCAGAGAACTTAATAAATATACAACTCAAAATAAATCCATTAATGGTATTGAATGGCATCTTTGAAGTGAGTGAATATAAGATGCGAAGCGAATGTCTCGCTTGCGTAATTCGCGTATTTCACATACTTTACTTTTTGGTTCTTTCCAGATGTTTCCTTTTTTCTCACGATTGTTTTCCTTTAGTAAGAATATTTTTTGGGTTACGTCAATGTGTATCAACGTTAGACGGGTCTGTTTGTTCCAGAAATGAGCTGGCAGTAGTGTCATTTTACTGTAAAGATAACGCAATATTCAAAATATTTCAATTTTTACTCCTAACTATTAAAATATCTTGTTTATTACGTTATAAGTTATCATTTTTCTATTCTACATTTTCGTAGCATTGAAAGGAAAAATAGTATATTTCTAGGTACAGGTCATTATAATAAAATTCGTAACTTTTGTTAGGAAAATCATGAATTAGGACAACAGCGATTCGATTAACAACTTATTATACATCCGTTCAATGCAATCAGTCTACATTTTACTTATATGAAATGTCTGATGACTACAATACTCAGTGCCTAGTTTATCGTAAAGCTAATCCTGAGCGCCCCCTCCAGTCACTTTCTCAGATTTACAAGAAATTGTTTCTACTTTTCATTTTCATGAATACATTGAATTAACTATCTCTTGACACAAATTTACAAATGATTGTTTCGTACGTTGTCTCTGTTCATTATTACCCTTAGTAATCATTGAATCACAATGATTTGCGGAGACATTTTTCATTATTCACAATTTCTTGAGAGAATGCGAATGTTATACAATTATTCGCTGAAAAATATGTGTATCCGAATGTTCAACGTTTTAATAAACTATTTTAAGTTGAGAAGCCTCTCAGATGTGTGTATCCCGGGTATGTTCTGAGAAAGCGGATTGGATAATCTATAGGACTGTGAATATGTGACACCCCTGGAATCGACTAACAGCGGGCGGCGGGGTGGGTGGAGGGGCTCACCAGGATGCAGTCGGTGCGGTGGAGTGCGGCGCGAGGGGCGCGGCGCGGCGCGGCGGGTGCAAGGTCGCGAAAGGGCGCGGAGGTGAGTGATGGGGCCAGCGGGTTGCGAGATTGATGACCGACGGACAGCTTCGTTCTGGAAGAACGGGTCCGTCTCGAGTAATTGCACCTGCACCGTTAGTTTGTTATTGTGGGAAGAAAAAGTGACGTGCATTTCTGCAAGAGACTCGCGAATGTCACGATCTCGTAGTGGGTTGGGGATCTAACTTCGTGTAGTTCTTGCGCAAATAAAAATACTCTAGTGAATAGTCAGTAATTTCCCTCGAAGTTGTATAACATGTCTAAATTTGCCAAAACATATTTCTATTTGTCCATAAATTTTTGAGGACATGACCAGTATACGCGGATGTACACACATACGTCATTTGTTGCGCATTTTATGTTCATGTGGGTATTGTCGTGGCCTTTTTATGCGAGGTCAAATGAAATCTTGTATCTTTCCATTTGTGCATATCTAATGGGAAGATTATTGCTTCAATACGAACGAACGCACGATGCCCATGATTCACAGGAGCAAGCGTGTGTGAATATAACAGTTGTTTACAAACGGTATTTTGTCGAGACATGATGCTGCGATGTTGACTCACACTAGCGTAATGGCGGACTAACATCGACTGTCTCCTCGCGCTTTCCCTCGTCCTTTTCTCCATTAAATCGTCTCCTCCTACAGCGGCGGCTCTCCTACTCGGCGGCGGAGCCATCCGTCGACGTCGTTTGCACTTTCGGGCGGGAACAGTTTCATCTCCCGATCTGGTGGGCGTTTGGCAACGCTCTCGCGCGCCAGATCGAACGGCGCGGGCGGGGCGGGGCGGCGCAGCGGGGGGGAGGGGAAGCAGCGGGAGGGGAGGCGGCTGCGAAAGAGAGGGCGGTGAGCCACGAGCGCGGATTTCGCGTTGCGAAAGCTGCTGCTCCGACTGCGAAGCGGGCCGCGCGGCTGCGGCGGCATGGCGTGGCGCGGCGTGGCTGAGGCGGCGCGGCGCGGCGGGGCGCGCAGGCCGTGCTACGCCGTGTGCTGTTTGCCGGGCGGCCTTTTAATACCCGTGATGTCATGGCGGAGACACACCTGCTCGCGAGCGCGCGCCGCCGGCGGGGGGCCGCTCGGGTGGAGGAGGCGGCGGTGGGGGAGGCAGTAGTTCAGCTTGGCGGCGTTGGCTGCGAGGGAACAGGGGCGCACACAACGAGGATGTGGAGAGAATGAGGGAAAGAAATGATAATAGAGGAACGGTGACCGAGGAAAGAAGTTGCTGTGATGGGAAGAGGAAGGAAAGCGAGTTGGTAAGTAGTTGCGAACTGTACTTATGGGGGAGGGGGAAGCTTCTGACATTTGTATGGAGGGACGTACAAGCGACGTAATGACGTTGAAGGGAGACGCGATACAGAAAGAGGAAATTAAATTGCGGACGGGAGTTGACAATCAGCATAGAAAAGTGGCATCGTATGCTCTGGCGAATTCCTTTGGCGACGTGCGTACGTGTGCCTGGCGAGGTGGGGGCGGGCGGGGCGTAGACGACAGCGTCGTTGCCGGGCGTTTTCTGCAGGAGGAAGGCGGGGTGCGTCTAAGTGGATAGGGGCGGAGCGGTCCGGGCGGGGACGACGGGCGTGCCGTATTTACGGTGGCGCGATATCTACATGTCAGCCCCGGGCGGTAGTCTGGCAGCCAAGCCGCCGCCGCCGCCGCCACAGCTCTCCCTCCCGCTCTGAAATCCGGTCGTGGAAAGAGATGGCATCTTTCGAATTCTCGTAACCCGGACGCGCGGCGCTGTGGTGAGACGGGCATGTCAAGACGAATGAACCGTACGGCGGGCGCTGTGATAAATATATTATATGTGATAATTATGTTTTCGTAAGGCGAGCGAGTAGTTTCTTGATTGTCATGAAATGGTTGAAGTAGCGTTCCTTTATCAGTACGCATTTGATTATTCCAGAATTGAATATTTCCTCGCGAATTTGTACACTTAAGTTTCTTGAAAAATATTTAATACTGGCTGAAGTACCCCGGGTTCTCAAGTATTTAATTGTCACAAATATCTTTAGACGTTTTATTCATAATAGATCTTCGTTCCGATAGCCCTGCATAGCTCCTTCCCTCCTGCTCCACCTTGCCCTTTCACAACTTGTCCTGCCCTCCCTCGCTCTGAAGCCCCTCGCTCTGTCGCGCTTGTACAAGCTCCAACCATCCCCCTCCCGTCCTGCACTGTCACGTTCGCTAAATCATCCTTGTTACCCCCAGTGTTGTCAGGGGCACATCTAAACATTATGTGCAGTGTTAGTTGCATGTTCGCGTCTCATTTCCGGTTATTAAAATTACATTGGATTACCATCGTACACAATTGTAACTCACTATCATAGTGACGATTCTAAGTTGAATTTCGAACTACCTTTCATTTCAACGATCATTAAAATGGTTTCAGTGTGTAGAGGTAGTAAGCCGTCAAAATTGTTATTTGTTTATTTATAGAGAAGATAATAGGATGAAATATACTAAATTATTCCCCCTAAAAATTTTACCTTTCAGTGTAACTATCGTATTGTACTTAGCTATTCTTGAGATTAGCCGGAGAAAAGAACACACAAAAATTGTAAAAAAAGTGTAATTTTAATCATTTGTATTTGCATTAAGTATTTTAATCATTTGTAAAAATGAATCATATCAGCGTACAAGAAGGTGTTTTTAAATCTCACACAAACTCAAATTGAATTATAGAGGTGTAGAGCACATCATTCAGACGTGAACTAATGATTCACATGGTTTAGTCTAGCCGTTGCCAAATTCCAGCCCTTAGTGAATTGTCTCCAATTACTTGGCGTTCTTAGGTGAACAATAGTTATGCTCATCTTATTCAAATAAAATGTTTTAATACTTTCTATTTGATATTTCGGGTTCGGCCATCTGTATACCCCTGTCAATGACAAGCTTTTTTCAAAGAATAGAAGATATCCAAATTCTGAATGAAATGGAACCAACTATTTAATATTATATGCATTTTAATTGAACAGATGTATTTTTGTGAAAAATACTTTTTTCTGAATAACGGTATTGAATTAAAATTTATTTTTATTGTATGCTATATAAGTAAGTTGAAAGTTAAGTTTGTGTCATTTTTATACAAATGAACTCGATACTCTCACATCTTTTTCTTTCATACAGATCAGAGAGAAAGGAGGAGTCGTGCTTCCACATGCGAGAGTTCTTGTATTGACACTCTTGTGTTTTATGTATTCAGTTGAATTTTTTCTCTGCTGCAAATTTTAATGCATATTGAAATTATTTCACCTGATTTTAGTTGTCAACAAGCTCGTTTACCAGTTTTTACTTAATGAAGTAAACAATCTTCTAAAAATTCTTTTTCAGGTAAAAAAGTAATAAAAATCTATTTTGAGGCAAATGAATATGCCCTTTTTACTGTAATTTCCGGTAATTTCCTAAATTCTTTATATCTCTGTGCAACGAGTATGCTCTTTGTACATGGAAGTGGTACTCTTCTTCACTTTCTCGGAATGAATGTGTCTTCATATTATTTTTAAAAAAAAATCATGGTTATAAAATGTTACTTTTTGATTATTATGTCACTTAAAAGTTAATATTTTCTAATTTATTTTAAATTAAAAAATATTTCGTAGTTTCATTTATTTTAAATTTTTATGTATTTTATTTCTCAAATTGTGTTTGATATTCTTTTGCTTTCTTTGCTATGGTTATTGCGAATATATTCTTTGACTGCAAGATTTGTCATTACTAAGACAAATTACCGTGTAAGATCATAGATTCTTTTGGTAAAACCTACGCTGTGTTTTTTATCCTCACGCTGCATCTGCTGCGAAAGTGCCTTCGTGCTCGAAGCTGACTCCTGCAATGTTGCAACCCGGAAAAAAAGTGGGGGAATCCGAGGCTTTAATGTTGCACTTAATTATCTCGTTAACGGGGAGGTAACGCCTCCTCGTGTGCATGTGTGATTCTCGAGTACATCCCTTGGTAACTTGATAAGTACAAGTAGACCGTTTGAAATCTCTCTGCGATTACAGATACGCCTTATGCAAGACGATCTCTCGGATGTTAAACACAAACAGGTTTAGTACATTCAGTCTTATAATTAAAAAAAGTTTTTATTCATCGTTATCTCAAAAAAGTGAGTTATTCTTAACTACTTCTCTCTGCTATCGCACTTTTGATAACATGTCGCCATTTTTTCTTGACTGTACTGAACTGTACTCTCTGTACTTGACAAAACGTATTTAAAGTGATTGTGATATTTTAGTGGAAATATCGTTCAGTGAAGAGGAAATACTGTTCTGTTATACTGCAGAAAATTGAATTTATGTGAAGACATTCACTCAGACATCTCCGAGATTATTCTTGGCACTGCTCGTACTCAAAAAAGATGCCAGGCTCAGTTCCCAACGAGGGCATTCAGTTTACTATGATCATTCAGAAAACGAAGACTTTTATAAATGGATTTTTTCGTGCTGCGAATTCCTATTTGAAAACAAAGTGGTTGGGCAATATCAGTTATTAAGCATCATCCGCTAACTTTAGTAATCCCTCTACCCTTCTATTCTTCTAAGTGAAGGATAAACTAAGCCGTTCATGCAGACGTTGCCAGAAAAATATTATAACTTATTTTATACCTCTCTTCTGCCTTTTCTGTAGTATTAATTTTATAAAATTATTGATTTCATTTTGCATGTTACTCTTTTTGTGGTCAGACACCACCACTGAATCAGTAATTGGAATAAACAGTTGGCAGCAAAATAAATAAGAGTGATTGATGGCACAAGTGGTTACAGGCATTACAGGTTTTACGAGTGGCTTCATAAGACCGAGAGTCCAGGTGAGCCGCTGTGAGTAAATGCTATGTACCCGATGAAACTCATAAAAATTTACCCAATCCTCCATATTTTTGTTTTAATTTTTATATTTTGAAATATTTAATAAGTTATACAAAGGAGGAAAGAAAGTCCGGCCTGGATGGCCGAGGTGCCTAGGGCTTGTGCCGACTCGGCGCCTCAGTCGGAAGGGTCTCGGGTTCGAGTCCCGCCGTGGGTATGGTTGTTGTCCCTTGTATTTCATGTATGTGTTGTCGCGGAAGGCCTTGTGAGTCTGCTGACCACATACCGAAGAGCCCGCACGTGTGAGTAGTACAAAGGTAAATATGTTTCCTCATGAGCGCCATAGTGGATATCTGGCCCGGATTCCCGAATACCCCCTATCGGTATAGGCAATGAGTTGTTTTGAAGGAAATCTTTGTCCCAAGCTGCACGTAAAGGCACGCTTTGTAAATTGGATGAAGGAATGACGAGTACAAGGAGTCAATGAAGAAGAATTGTTTTCGTACTTCAATAAATGAACCTTCAAACCCTCATTATTATGGAGCAAGTATCCTGGCTCAAGAATTCTTCGAATATAATTATATAGATATTTTGAAGTAATATGTATGCCAATAGAAACATTTGTAAACGAACTTTGTTACAGATAGTTAATGTAGGTGTGCACTGATCATCTTTACTTGTTGACAATGTAAGGAATTTAGATAGTTTTGGAGGAGTACATTTTCACGTTTATGTAAATTTAATTTCTACTTTCCTAGTGTGCACAATTTTAAATCCAAAGGAAATAAATTCAATGTAATATAATCATATTTTAACTTAACAATTAACGTAAATACGTTTCGCAATCCATTAGAGGGTAATGAAAAGGGCCTGGATTTTAATGACCTTAAAAATCAGCGAAATGTTTAAGCATTTTTTTGCCCGCGAACAGGACGTCTGGGACCACGCGTGCATGCACCCTGCACTTACCATGGCTCATTAACATTATTTTAGTGGCAGGTGCATGTAATTTAGCAAGGGACCAGCCTTTAGCTGGATCCGATTTTTATCCCCCAGGGTTGTTAGCCCTGGGGGTATGGAAGAGGAAATGATGATGATAACGAGGGGTAAAAAAGTCGACACACATAAACACACCCATGCTCGAGGTGGGACTCGAACCCGCGATCCTTTGGTCTGAGATTATAAAAATTGTATATAACTTGATATAAGTTTATTTCAAACATTTCTTGTTGATTTTTTTATGTTCAATGTAAAATTCACACTTGAACAAATTAAAAGTATAGTGCTTTTTTGCAGTATTTGGAACTAACTGGCATTTAAAAAAACGTTTGCAAGTGTCTAAAAGACACGAAGCACAACAAAAACTGTCCAGACAATAAAACATTTTTACGCATACGCATAGTAATGTATAAAATGTTTACAATATTCCAAAAAACTCTCGGCTTTCAGTTTTTGCGGTTACTCTGGATCATAAGCTTCTTTTCAGGTTTTCCATCTTGAAAGACTTACGGTTGTCGCCGAGAATAGTTTTGTACCTGGAAAAGCTTATCTCCATACTACAAAACATCACATGCGGTATTTGAAGGCAACGAGGTCACTGCAAAGTAGCTTTGGTTCATTGTCATACAATGTGGCGGCATTCCCAGAAATGTCACTTATTTTGCACATTGAATATCCAGGATTCCGCTGAAGGACATTTTGCAATTTATTGTTTACTTTGTGAGCCTCATAACCAAGCGCTCGATCCAAATTCCTCTGTGCACGTTAAACAAAATCCTTGGCGTCACACAATTGAGAACATCATCTTTCAGTCATGTGATGGCTTTTGATACCACTGAAACGTCGAGGTTGGTGTAAACCAAGTTTCCTAACAAGGACTCGTGCCAAAGGCCCTTGGGCTTTTTGTCGCCGCTCGATCATTAGAAGTAAGCCCCTTCCATAACTCCCTCCCTAAGATAACATGTAGCATCATTCAGCTGTTTTCAGATTTCCCTCGTAAACACGATTTTCTCGATCAAGGTAAAATATGCAGTGAACATCGAGTTCTGTATCCAAGGCAATAACAAGCAATGACATATGAGTAAGAAATAAAATAATTTTTCTCCAATACAAAACATAGATTCGAGCGCAGATAGTTGTAAAATTCATCCTAAAGTTTAAAAAAATATATGACTTGTTAAAATCCGGTCCGTAGTAATGAGCCATTGCAGCCATATGAACAGTCAACAAACAAGTAATAATGGGACTGATTGCTTTCGGAATATCCACGTAGGAAATATGCATTATGTTTTGTATCGTTTCCTATATTATTCCAGTAGTAAACCTTCCCTCTGCAGGTCTCACACGCAACCAATCTTTATAAATGAGATCTCTAAAGAAAAAGAATTTCACGGAGACGTGACGAATTGCACTCTGACTTTAAAAATATGGAGGATTTGTTTAAAAAAAAAGCATCTAAATATCCATGTAAATGCAACCCGCAACGCACGTCAGGATTTTTTTTATGGTTTACTAGTTCATTGCTGTGTGTTTACAGACCTGAAACAAAACACGTAACGGTATACTTAATACCCTTGCGGGCCTTTTCGCTTCTTTATGCCCTAGGGCCTTTTGAATACTTTATGGCCCGCTCTTATACCAACACAACACACAGAACTTAGTTATGAATTCGATTTTGTAAAGTTAAGATGCAAGCAAATACAATAAATAAATGGCATAATGCTTAAATAAATAAAATAAATTGTTATAAACCTTATTTTGCTTATTTGATATGAAAATTGAAATTTTGAAATGTTTCCGTGAACTTATAATTGCCATCATTCACTCGCATTTCACTGTTACGTACCATCTTTTTTAGTGACATAATTATATTCTTCTTTAGTGGCGGTACTCGTAATAGTAATAAGATATATAAGGTACATCGGCTAACATCCTCGAAATGTTATTTTTTGGTGTTTTGACATATTCTAAATAACGTTTGACAATAGACGCTAATAACCTAAAAGTACCGTTTCATCAGCGCAATTTACACTGTTATTCACGCTGGTAAATCTCAAATACACCATAAAGAGTTTTATATATTTCTCAAGATTTTAATGCAAAAACCACTGTCCATAGTTTTGTTAGCTTTTGCGAGAATTTCCTCAGGAACTTCACAATATTCTTTCATTTTGTACGAACAAATCATTCCAATAACGATTATGCAATAGAAATTAGATATACACTCTGTTTTGTTTATCTGACGTCATATTGACAAAAATGACTGTTACAATGCGTCTTTTCACTTTAGACGCAAGAAATATTATAAAATGTTTCGAATTCTTGTTTTATTCAGCAACGAACTAGTAAACCATAAAGTTTTGTATGCACCACGGGCGTTACTAGATGTTTTTGCCCCTCAGGCGACTTCCAACCCCTCGGGCCAGAGGCCCTCGGGTTTGGAAGTCGCCTGAGGGGCAAAAACATCTACTTAACGCCCTTGATACATAAATAACTATTAAAAACCTAAATCAAGCTTTCTAGGGCCTTAAAAACTAAACTTTTTAGACCAAATGCCTTAAAAAAACGTTCCTCATCCCGTAATCTACAGAATGAGATCTTCTTGACCATTCTATTACGTTTTTGGTGGTTCAACGCTTTTCGATTCTACCCCACCTGTTCAGAGACTGTAGAATCTGCAACAGTATGTGAAATTACTACTTACTTGATATTCAGTGCGATTGAATTACACGGGTGTACCTCTTTGCTCGATAATAAAGTGAAAAAAGAATAGTTTGTATTGACAAGGGTGTATTATTTTGTTATCAATTACATGGTGACATATAGAAGAAGTGACGGAGGATAAGAGGTTCTTGAAGAAAAATATGTCTTAATATGGAATAAAAAAATAAGGAAGAGGGCATGCGAGAGTTCTCGCACGTGTACGCTAGTTATTAGATAAATGCATTATCGCACGAGACATAATAACAAGGCAGTTGAAAATAGCAAATATGATCTAAACTCCAGGAATTATCTTATTTAAAATTATTATTTTTTTGTCTGTCATGATGATGTCTTTTAATGACGATAACATGTGATGTGCTTCACCTTAAAATGTTCGTGAGCTGTCGAAAGCAAACATTCTCTTGATACAAAACACTTAATCGAATAGTAATGTATAACATTGTAAATATGTGGCATAATATTTGTTTGTTTCACAATTGCTTCTGAGAATTGTGAGTGTGATAGCCAAGTTTAACATAGATAATTCTATTGTTATATTGTATTTCTTGTTTTCAGGTGAGTTGCTGATTGAGTACTTGATATTCGTGACTTGTCACTCGCGCCTTCATGAGTGAGTATAGATGCAAGTAGTACATTTAGAATCTTTACAATCTGATCTTTCATGTCTATAAGTCGGATGTCGTGACAGTGTACACTTTTGAATAGAAAATTCTTCGGATATTAATCATATGATAATGTGTGGGCGTGATCATGAGTAGAAGTAATGTGGAATAATTGTATTCAACTATTTCTTTAAATGGTTTATGGGCGTGGTGTAGTATGCTTGGATTGCATTAGTTATCGAGACCATATGTGTAGACTCTATTGGAGGGAAAACTACAGTTGTGTTCAGAAGCGTGATGAAATTAAGTGGAAACGTATGGTAATATTGGCGATCTGGAAACTAGTTATTGCGTATTGGGATAATCGGTTATTTTCGAAGAATGTAAAACAAGTTTGATAAAGGAGGACCCTTAGATCTATCTAGAAAAGGAAGTACATTTATGATTGTCCTTCCGCAATAGGAATTTAAAATGAAGAAATCGGGAGATTTTTTCTTACGTAAAGAGTGAGAAAAATATCCAAGCAAACATTTCATGTCACAATCTCCCACTCATGTTTTAAATAGTGTTGTTAGTTATTCAAATAACTCCTTTTTCACAGAGTTCATCCCCATTCTTGACCTATAGTATGACTCCGCAGTCACGTCCACCCTACGACTACTATTGATACGACATACATCATCCCATTTACGAGCGTCTCGCTGTCGTAAAGCGAATAGCTACAACGGAGCGAGATAAGCGAAGCAATTTCACAGCGATTCCCTCGAATGGCGCAGCTGTCATCGACACGCGCGCGTCGCGTTGCGTCGCGGCCCGCGCCCAGCGGAGGCGGCTGCTTCGGAGAAGCGCGCGCCGCGCCGCGCTGCGCTGCACACTGGGCCCCACTGGAGTGAGACGCGTGCGCATAGAATTTTAAAATATCCAAATAATAAATGTTAGTCATGATTTTAAAGTACTCGTAACATCTCTACTTTATAGACAGACTAGTTTTAATAAAATATTTGTGTAAATTCATACATGTTCAAATCTTATTTTTTATCAACAAACAGGCACGGTCCAAAAAAGATTTTAACATGTATGACTTTAAAAAAATTATTAAAAAATAGTCTGTCTATAAAGTTGAGGTGTTACATTAAAATCAAGAATAGTGCACAAGAGCCACAAAATAAATTTTTAATAATAAAAAATGTTAGGTTACGTCAGGGCAAATAGTTTGCTGCATCGGGAGCACTCTTTGGTCAGGAGCATGTGCGTCACCGCTCATTGCGCTCAGGAAAGTAGATTCTCGTAATACTTTCGAATTCCCCTGTGTGACAAAGAGAAACGTCTTGAACCTTATGAATAAGATAAATGTCGACCTGGATAGCTGGGCCGAAGCTTCTTTTTCCAAATGTTGGCAGGTTCGAACCCCACCTCAGAAATGGATGGTTTATACATTTGTCTCCGATATGTGTAGTGCTAAGGTTAACAACATTAATTGAAACATGTGAATTGACGTGTAAGTGGTTTATATCGCAATACTTAGAGAGAGTGTTCATTTTATATTGCAAATCGATGATGTTGTCTGAAAGTATTATAATAGATATTGTGACAAGCATCGACTGCGCGCAGTGCACACAGACACGAAACACGTGTAAATAAACAAGTGAATAAATGGATGAATATTATGATGAAATGATAATCGATAAATGAATAAATTGCTGTGGTTTGGATTTTCAGATCGTTATGGAGATCAGCTTAATAGATTACGAGACGATGAATTACTGACAATCACGCCTTTAAATTAAAAATTCGATTATTTTAACGTATTTGTCACAAGCATTTCTTCTTATTCGAGTCCAAATAACAATCATCTCCTTTGAATCGTGAATTGTACTTTCATTAAGATATTTCATTTTGATTATTTTATTATCTTTTTAGATTATGTTTAAAATAATGTTTTATTATTTATTAATATATGTGGTTATCTTTAAAACTTGTCTGGTAAATTAATATGTTGGTCCTGCACTCCTGCTTATCGAATAGTTTAATCTTAACCAGACTTTGAATAATGACTTAAATAAAACGTCAAATGCATAATATAAAACATTGGATGTCCTGATGGGCCTACGAATAAAATACACTACAAAGAAGTATAAACCTTTTTCTAGTGTCTTGATTGTGTATGGGTAATTAAGAAATGTTGGAAGTGAAATTTGAGTGTCTCTCATCCCGGAAATCAATTTTGAACGTTACAAAAAACTTGCAGAAGAAGTTAATGGAAAGGAGATCTGTTCATTGTATTTTTTTACGCATCCTATGTGTATTTTCTAAATGTCTTTCCGTTTCGAACACTTGATTGGGAATCACAGTAAATAAATTGCGGTGCTTAGAGCACAAGGGATAAAAGTGCACTAAATGTGATATTAAGAAAATCACATTCAAAGTTGTATAGAGAACCCTATGGAAGGCATTAGCTTTTCACCGCAAGAACGCGGCAACTGTTTCAAGTATTGGAATACAATTTGTTTACGAAAGAAAATGGTTTTACTTTACAATCCTAGCCCTCACTGAAAATTGGCATAAAGTGCACTGATAACCCCTTGTGCTCTGGAGTCTGCCCGCCTCAATTGTGGCAGGGCCTTTCGTTGCCGTTTGGGCCCACTGCGCGTCGCGTCACCCTAGGCCGTGGCGCGCCGCGTGACCGATTGGGAAGGAAGCCTCCCTCGCTCGGCCCACCCGCGCCGCACGGCGCCGCCCCCTCCCTCCCCTGCCCCTTCCGCTCCCCTCCCCCGCCCGCCCCCGCTCGCCCCTCCCCTCCCCCGCCGCGCCGATTCACCGAAACGCGCGGGCGGCACGTGCGGGCGACGCGCGCGGCCGCCGCGTCTCCGCCTGCATACAAACGCCCGCCCGCGCGGCGACCATCACTCACTCCGTCAAAGAGCGCGCGCGTCACCGGACCTCCTCGCTAAATGCGGCTGCTCCGTGACGAAGCGCGGGAACATCACAAATAGTGGAGTGGAGTGTCGTTGTATGCTGTGTTAATATTAGAAAGTGTTGGCAAATTAAACGTCCGAAGACGTGTACGACAAACCTGTAAGACAAACGCGCTGATGGACGGATTTAGGTTGCCGCTCCTGGAGTCTTATTTATTCGCAATCATTGCGTGGTAGATTAACCAATCTGTGCAATCCATTACGCTGAGCGAAGTATTTGATCTTAATAGGGAGTTGTAGCAATCGACAGCAATATCGATCTTTGGTTCTTGCGCACTTTGAGTTTCACATCACTTTGGAGCATCCGCTCATGCGCAGAAGATCGATATTGAAGTCGATTGCTGCACGCTCTGCCGTGCAAAAGCTCTCTAATAGGGAGATTTTGCACGGCATAGCGGGCAACACTATTGATATTGTGCGCATGCGCAGTTCAAGTTTCGCATCACTTTTGTGCATCTGCATGCCCAGAAGATTGTTAGTACTGCCCGCTATGGCGTGCAAAAACTCTCTAATCAGGAGTTTAAGCGCGGTATAGCGTACTGCAATCGACAGCATATCGATCTTCTGCAAATGCTCAACAGTGATGCTATATTCGAACTGCGGAGAAGATCGTCATTGCTATCAATTGTTTTACCTCTACGTCATGCTTAAACTCCCTGTTGTCATTCTCTCATTCCACTAGCGAGAGGAGGGCGCGAGGTTAGCTTTTTATCAACAATATATTCAAAGTAATCTGTAGCTCATTTCCAAATTCAAATAGTTTCTGTTTCAGAGGAGCGAATTTTTATCAAATATTAAATCATTCATTGCTATCTTTATTGATAATTCCACATTGTATTAGGTATAAAAGAGAGGATGAGAATACCGGAGCTTAGGAAAACGTTATTCCCCTCCAATTCGCCAAAACCATTTTGCCTTAATTTACTTGTGATAATAATAATAATAATAATAATAATAATAATAATAATACTAATAATAATAATAATAATCGCAATGCAATCTATCAATATTCATATACAATTGCTATTTAAAAAGAATTTTGCTTTTGCAAATGTTTAATGGTTATCTTAAAATATAAAATGGATGGATGGGAAATCTGAAAGCTAATATTACAATTATTGTATCTGAGTAAATAACATCACGAAGTTGAAAACTTCGTTGTCAATTACTGTCACTTAATAATTAACAATAATTATACACAAGAAGTAGCTACATAATAATAATTTTCTGTACCCGTTTAAAGAAACTAGAAAGCGATAGTTTTAGTGGGATAGGGACATTTTTTTCAAATGGTTCTACGGTTAGGAATCAACCATAGATTCTATTATTGTAACCATATAATCAGTTGCTCCTCTTCCAATTAATGTTTTCTTGAAAAGGAGGTTACTGGGCTTGCTGGCAACTAATGAAATTATTCATTTTAATTTAAACTTGTAATACTTATAAATTATTTAAAATATACATGTATCATTCTGGCGAGACCTTTAAAAAATCATGCATCATTCTGACGTAACCGGATCGTCCACCGTACTTTTCAGTTTATTTTGACGTGTCCGTCAAGAATTTAAAAAATATTTTTCAAAAGTCAAAATGAAGCCGTGTAAAACGTATTTGACGTGGACCGTGCTTCCCGTCGAGGCGGCGTCTGAATATCGCCCGCAGACGTTCATTCACCGATGCGGTGAAACATTTGCGTCCTCCGCCGCGAGTGAGCTCTCGTACGAGGCACGTTGACACGCGAGCGGGCCTGGCCGGCGCAGCGGGCGGCGCCTGCCAGCGCCTCGTGGCCGCGGGCCAGCCACGCCGCGAGGAGGCAGGGCCCACCGCCCCAGACGCCACGCCGCGCCGCGCCACACGGGCCACCTGGCGGCGGGGAAGGAAGGGAGAGGAGGGCCAGGCGAGTGCAGAGGCGGGGAGGAGCGGGGCGGGGCGCTGGCGACGGGAGTGGAGCGAAGCCCGGACGGGCGCCTGACTCCGAATGCCGCGATATTTTTAAGCCGCAGAGGTGTCATGGATGACAGTGGGACCGCGGGGCGGGTCAGTGATCCAAATGGTCAGGAACTGTTATTCAGTACAGCCTCGAGATAAGATAAACTGTTGAGGAAAAGTAACCGTGATTTGTGGAGGACGTTGAATACCGTTGTTTTATTTGTTTGCTCCAGTAGTATAATATTACAAAGAAATGAAATAAAATATGAATGCATGCGTCTGTAAATAAATTCATTGATAAATTGACCTGTAACACAATGGACATTAGCGAAAATAAAGAATCTGTGCGGCATCACACACATGACAAACAACTCTCTTGAAAACGAAGTAGTTGTTGAAAACATATGGGATTAATGTACTTGACATACACGGCATGTTAACTCCTTTGAAGAAAAGAAAAAAAAACTGAAATAACGTGAGTGGATGAAAAAAACTAAAAGCATAGAAGGTCCATCTGTAGTTCGGGAATTACTTATGATCCCGAAAGAATGAATACTGATTGATTATTTTCTTCTGCTTCTAATTCTGTGGTCACGGGATATTTAGGTAAAGTGTTATGAGGTGCAGTGAAGCGAACTGAAGTGATTTCATTTCGTTCTGTTTATTTCGCTACTCCAAAACGATTTTTACAGGCTATTCTGACAAACGTTGGTATTTACTGATTTGCGAGTGTTTTACGTGTTAGAAATGTAATAATTTTTATAATTATTGTATATTATTATATTGTAGTGTTAGGTAAAAATGTTTATCCATATTTGTCAGAATACGATTATGAGTGAATAGGCGCAGGCTGGTTTGTATGCCAGAGTTCCTAGGTCTTATTATGTATGAATATTTGTGTATTATGTAAGTTTATTGATTTAAATGTTAGCATATAAGTATTTTCGTTTGTTGTATAGGTATATAAATGCATTTGAATGTTCTAGGTATTGACTAAGATAATTTGTTTTTATATTGATTTTTTATATATTATTTTTATTTGTAATTGTGTGTTGTAATTGTAAATGTACTTTCATGTTTCTGCATTCTTCCACCGGGCAACATCTGCCCAATTGTGGAATAAAGCTTATATCTATATGTATATCTATAAAAGTTCTTAAGTCAATTTTTGGCGAAATTGGGTTAAGTACTGAAACTAAAAGTTAAGTATGTATATCTTATTTTAGTAAAACGACCGAATTCATGTTGCCTCCTTAACGACAAAAAATGTTGGGAAATACAGCTTAATACATGGCTTACGGTTCAATAACTTTACCCTTGTTTTCTCCAAAGTAAGATTTTTGACTTAAGATCTTTTAGCCCGTGACCACAGAATTTTATGTTCGACTTATCCCTCATATCTGGAGCAAAATGAAATCATAATATTGGTGTCATCATGAAATCAGAGTAAATGTAAAGTATTCATTCTGTTCACAGTTCGGTTTTTGCGAGGTGATTATATCAAGTTTATTTTATTGTTGTTGCATTTCACGTTACAAAAAGTGGTGTAATGCTATTGGCAGGGAAGGGAGATTGCTACATTATCGCTTAACATCTGGCAGTACGAAAGTAACTCCTTTCAGAAGCAAAGGGCTTCTCGAGTCTTTTTCTCAGTAGATTCATGTCTGTACATCTAATTGCACTCTAAATCGTGAATTACAAGATTCAGTTCTTCTTGGTGTGAACAGTTTTCAAAACCCCAGAATTCTCCGCGTCCTTTCGACCGACGATCTTCAGGCGTGCCCACTGAGCGCGAGTAGTGCTGGCAGTGGCCTCGCGAAGGGAAGGGGTGTTGTGCTATCACTTGCCAACGCCATCGCGAGCGGCCCCCGAGGACAGAGGCATTCCCTCCGCCACCCCTGTCTCTCGACTTGACCGCTGACGCAGCACGCGGCGAACCCGGATGCTCCCAGCCTTCGGCCGAGACCCTCGCGCCGCGCCGCGCCGCGCCCGGACTCACGGTGGGCCCAACTGGCACGCGCAAACGCCAAGGGCGCCTGGCGTGTTTTGCGGGCTTTTAGGCGAATAGTTCAGCCGTTGACAAATATTAAGATAATGCATGATTTGTATGGAAAAGTTTCAAGAAATAAATAATGATAGAGTAATGGAATTGAATAAAAAAAGAAATAGAACTGCGATACATAAGAGTGCGCAGCCTAAAACAAGAAGGCGAAACAATACGTTTCTAAGACCTGTTTTCATTAAACTTTTTTAGTTGTCTATGACACATTTAAGTTCAAAGAGAATAAACGTGTAATTACTTTAATAATCATGCAATTAATTAATATATTTTATTTTATCACGAACGAGTTATAGAATTGCCTGATCGCTGACTGAAACTCTTCGATTCTCATATAACAATCCCTTAAATTGACAGGTTAAAAAAGGGAAAAATAAGGGATTTAACATATGTTTAATTCCTGATTATATAAGAAAATTTTCAGAAATGAAATTTCTGGTCCTTCCCTTTCTGGCCCCCCTTCAAAATTATCAGGGAGCCTCGGTTGTGCTCCCCCTCTCCCCTCGTGTACACCCCTATGTGCGTATATGATAGAAAGAGGACAGAGAGATTGGGAGGATTGAGAGAACAGAGACGGGGAGATTGGAGAATGGAGAGAAGAGAGAGAGTCTTTGAGACGACGGACGGAGAAATACAGGAAGATTCAAGAGAAGAGTCTACAAAATTATCGAGAAAGAAGATTTTCCTCAGTCGTTAGTAGAGAGGAGCATAAAACACCGTCTTTCTAATTGTATTCTCTCCTCCTGTGACTTTGGCCTCGATGAGGAGGCTTCCAGCCCAGTGTGCGCGGCGCAGGCGACGGCGGGGCGCCACGGCGCCGTCGTTGCGGGGGGCGCCCGCTCCGACAGATCACGAGGGCGGTCAGTTATTTATTTCGGCTGGCCCCAGACCGGCTCCACTCGCCCGCACCATATTGGCAGGATTAGTCACCGCCCCTGCCGTCCAGCGAGTGCTGCGCTCTTCGGGGGTGGCTCCTTGCCCAGGGAGTGTACTTCTAAGATATTATCTTCGCGCGTGACCGTGAATGAGGCTGGTAGAACAATGAGAGGCAAATATTTGTCTGCACTGGGTGCAGAGAGGTGTGCAGAGATCTGGAGAAATGTCCGGGCTTGCGGTAACTTTAATGTATAAAAAAAAATGAATACATTTTTTGGGAAGTAATTTGTCTAACTTATTAAAGGAATGTTCTTGCAAGCTTGTTTGAATGAATATTCTGACTGAAATAAGAATTCAGACTTACTAACGTTGCTCAGTTAAAATTAGAGTGATTGGTTTAATTGCAAGAAGCTGAGATATTTCCTTGAAAACCTTTAGCTGTTACCCATCCATATGGATGTTCACAATATCTCTTTGGTATCCTCCGAGTTGGTCACTAAAGAAATGCTCCGCTCTTCGGGTTGGTTAATTAGTTCGCAGATGGCGTATATTCTTATTGGGTAGGAAGTTTAAAATCTATCTTTCGGCGCAACAACCTCTGTCAAAGTCTGGGCGTACCAGCGGCGTCCCAGGCCTTGTGGTCATAGGTTTCGGGGAACGTGTGGTTA
Organism: Acheta domesticus; assembly: GCA_031308135.1. Classification (NCBI taxonomy): domain Eukaryota; kingdom Metazoa; phylum Arthropoda; class Insecta; order Orthoptera; family Gryllidae; genus Acheta; species Acheta domesticus. The sequence continues at coordinate 80,245,900 of JAHLJT010000631.1, read as the reverse complement.
GCACGAAGACACCCTATGCCGTATTCTGGTCTTCTCAATCTGAGAAGTGAGTTTTCTCCTTGTCACGCAGCAACTTATTCTGGGGCATTGCAAGGAAAACGTACACTATAACTGCCCGACCGGGAATCGAACCCGCGCACAGTGGGCTAAATGGCGATTCGAGACGGAACTAGCCTTAGATCTTTTGGTTTATATGATTCTAGGGAATGTAAACGGTTGTTAAGGTTGTGAAATTAATACACATTAAATAAACTTCAGTTTTACTCATTAATGATTATAATTACTAATGAATACAAATTATTATTATTAATGAATTGTGTTCCAAAACAATTTTAAAAATATTAGGGCTTCTTCGAACGCAAATATATTTTATTCTCAATAACTAAATAAAAACATAAATGAATTTATTAATCTTTTATTTTGTATTGCACAATTTCTAAAAGATTCATTTAATTTTTCACAATTAATAAGAAATGTTTTTTCTACTTCTCCTTCTTCTTCTTCAGTTTATGACGTTTATGTTTCACATAAAAGACACCAATCATACAGTTTTATTGCAGATTAACCCTTTTCTAACCCACTGTTTGTCTATACTTGCCTTTTACACACTACCCATGTTGACCCCTTAAACAATTTCATTGCTACTTAAATTTAATGTTCTTATATCTTTCATTGCTTTGGTTGATTCACACCATTTCCACTGACAATTTGACATTACAACATTACAATTGGCCAACAAGAATCCAACAATTGGCCAACAATAAGAGTCAGTCCTCTGATAATGCGACCAGTTGTAGTCATCTCCTGGAACATGTTGGCCGCATCTCTTTTACCCGATGTATGCAGTGATTGCCTCGCTGCGTACACAATTTCTTCCTTCGAGTGCGACGTAAGTAATGTTTCGATGCGGTTTCTTTACCCTCCCCAGTACACTCATTAAAACTTTACCTCGGCCGGCTTGCACCTGAACTAGTAGATTGCGTAGCTTCAATCATTTTAGGTGTTATTGCTCTTTATACCACTTCCGGAAACTGAATTACAGCATCTAGCCACCCAGAATACATTTTAATGAAATGATGCTCGACGTGGTCGCATTTTCTCCACCTACTTAAAAAATGTTATAAAATACTCTTACAGCATCTTTAAGGAATTTCTCCATTGTTTCTTCGCACTCTTGAAAACCTAATCTATTCTTTACAAAAGACATTAGCTCTGCTTTCATGTCCCCTCTCTCGCGCGAAACGGGAAACAGATTACGGTAGGTGACTACTGGATGCGCGCCATCGTATGAAATAAAACATAATCTCCTCATCTGGACGTATCTGGACGTGAAACTTAGTGCATCATAAAATAAAGACACGAAGCTATTTAGTGACATATGTTTTACTGTAATGCAAGTTAATTTACATTGTTGAAAATCTACTTGAAAGTCGGGAAAATGAAAAATTTAGGTCTCGCGCAACGCCTACTTTACAGCTTATTTTACGAAGAGAGAAGCAAAGAATTGAAATTATATAACTACTGTTGAAAAGTACATACTTTACTGAACATATTCCATATAGCAGAGTTTCGCATTCGCCTTTCATTGAGATCTGAGCGCGTTTGATTCTTCGAGTGGCTGCAGAGCGACTGCCTCACGCAGCGCTTCCTTCAAGATATGATAAGTAATTCACTTCCCCAGCGTAGCAAACGTGAGCCGAAAAAATAAACCAACTCTCAAATATCATTCTACTAACATCGATGATCAAATTCACTAACACAAAAAGTCGATATTAAAATGTTAGGGAGGGGGGTCTAGTTCCGCCTAGATTGGCCATTTAGCCCTCTGTGCCGCGGTCGCATCATGGATGACCATGAGGTATCCACGAGGGCTAGGACGTTTAAAATAGAGACCGTTTTATATTTGGCTCCTTAGTTCATGACTCGTCCGTACCCCTTAGATTCCTGAATATTCAGAAAGAGTCTAAGTTTGCTTTAACCCACAGTCAATATTCACCTATTTTCCGGGAAGGAAGACAAGGCAATTTCTGGTTTCCTTGGCGGGATTTGTGGCTTCCGTCGCCGTCGCTGCGGAGCAGGTGGCCGCCGCTCGCAGCGCGCGGACGCCGCCGGGTGCGTGGGCGTGGAGGGAGGGTCGCGGCGAATATTTATTGTCTCGGGTTTAGGTCGCTTTTTGCCAGCGCAATAAACGGCAAGAAGACGCAAGCGCGACGTCTCGTCGCCGGCCTTCAACTTGTGCCAGCTGCGAGCGCGCGCGGAGAGCAAAAAGCGTTGCACATCCGCACTCTCTCGAAATCAACGTTCCTCCGACCTTGCACAACTAACTCGCAGAATTCGGTATCATGTTTTCGTTGTGGAGCAATATTAGTTGTTTAACGCGGACGTGTTTCGCTAATGACTGACTCGAAATATCGTACGTTCACGGAACGACGCATGGAACTACGCGCCCAACAGTTGAGTTCAGGAGTCCAAGAAATGTATATATTTTTTGTATCCAAGGAAAAATCTTGCTTTCGAAAACATTTGCTTGTTACGTTGTATGTCATTGACTTTTAAATAATTTATCCAACTTACTGTGTTTTCATTTTACATTTAATTTGTTTGTTTCAAAAATACATGTAGTTTAATAGCGACTTTTGCATATCAGGGAAATACTCCAATGTTTATCCTCTATACTTGTATAATAATAGTGGCAAACAATCATTAAGAGCATTGAAATTCTCTAATTCGGTAAGGTGTAATTTACTGTAATTGCGCAATACGGCCGACCCCTACGAGTCATCCTCACTCCGTAGTCGATAGTGTGTTAGTGCCCTTCAACCGAGCTCTTCCAATTTTTTCTTGGTAGGTGTGCGTGGAAAATTAGGGCGTGAACGTTGAATGTCTCATGAATCCAGCTCTCCGGATGTTTAATGTATCTGGGTTGAGATTAAAATACTTCACTCTGTCACGAAAGGTTTATTGTGAGACATTAAAATATAAGATCTTGCGTCGAGTATAAACATCGCCTAGAAGAAAAATGTAGTGTCAGAATTCAACGGTAAAATTTTAATGGAATATTCTGTGATGTGACTTGTAACATTTAAATGCGAAGTGAATACCGCAATATTTATGTTTTGAAGTAGGGCCTACTGTCTTCAATTTGCATTTATAATATTTTTCTCCTCAGTTAAAAAAGTATTATTTTCTTATTGAAATATAGGTTCTGTTTACTAGGTACCATTAACTTCAAACATCCCGGAGCCCCAGCGAATGAAGTATATGATGAAATAAACCTGTTTTATGCTTCACAGATTATTCCATGCTCCAAGAAAACAGGCATGTAGAAACAAAAACTCTCTATTTCATTGAATGAGAAATACTGCAACAGTGTTGATCGCTTTATCGAGAACATCTGGTCACAAATAAAGGAATTGTAACATCAGAAAATGTATTCTTACATGATTTCCTTCATTGCATGACACATGATATAGTGAACGGAAATCAGTTCCAGATTCACATACACACAAACAAGCACTAGAAGATTCGGTTAAAATGCACTCTCAACGTCTGTTATAGTGAACACAGTAAGTAAAACTTCCAGACAAAAACATTCCTCAGTACTGTGAATTCGTATAACACGAAGAGTTTTCAGGAGGGTCTCGAGTTATTTTTGTAGCATTTATTGTTAAGGAAAATGATTAAGTGAAACGAGGCAATTGCTTCATCTCTCATCAATGGCATTTCTGACTAGCCTGAAGTTTCCATCCGACGGGGACCGCAAGTACCTCAGATCGGGGTATCTCCAAAACGTTCGTAAATGCCAATATGGTACCACTCGCAATGCATCTAGAGGCAGCATTGCTATCGGGCATTGCCGGAGCTGGAGGGCCAAGCGAGACCCCGAGTAGGCGGTCGGGGCGGCCAGAGTAGGTGGATAGGGCGTACCAGGCATTGCGGGCGAAGCGAGAGAGCGGGCGTTACAGTGAATAAATACCCGGGCAACGCCGGTTAATCGGTCATTTTTCATTAAATAAATACAGCTTAATTTCCTTGTGGATAAGTATGTCAACTCTTAGTACACTTTTAGTACACCAATCTAAACGTGCATCCATGGTACCCAGAGGTATGTGAACCCGTCCATTAGATGAAGAAAATATTTGAATGCCCCCATGAGATTTAGAAAATAATTGGTAGTATCCGGAGGCGCACTCTAGGGGAAGGTGCTCGTGGGACTTCAGCCTCCCTTGAAGTGAATATTTTTAAAAAATGTAGCTTTTCTGTAATTTTCTAACAAAAGTAATTCGATATGTCAATTGTTTACGTTATAAAAATGAACTGTTAGTTAAAAAATAAAAATACATTTTATAATCTCCATAAATGAAAAAAATATTTATACTAAAACATCAAGTTGGCTAATCACCTAAATATGTGGCGGCCCCCTCTCCTCCCCTGAGAAAAATCCTCAGTGTTCCTCTGGTAAGTATCCCATTTTCAGATAAAATAAACTGTATTTGTTTACATGTAAATACATTTCAATTATCTAGGGGTAAAAATTTTAAGTTGCGTTATATGTGTACTGTTAATGTTTACCACACACATAAATAGAAATTTCGGTTCAATATCTTTTTGAAATGTTTGTGCCATAGATAATGCATGTACAGAGTGTCCCACTAACTATGGACCACCCCCATAACTTTGAAACGGTTCAGAATATCGAAATGTAGTTTTTGCTGAATAATGTAGAATCATGAGGCAAGTAACATGCCATAGAGAAATTATCTATAATATTTTTAGTTTTCGATAAATTTAATTATCTTTGATTTTTTAAATGGAACTATATATTTTTCTCACCAGCAATGGATAGATCCTGAAAAGAGGAATAAAATGATATATCATATGCTAGTATTTTGATAGTAATTTGCGTATAAAATTAGACTTTCTGAAATGTGATTTTGAATGAAACTGACAATATTTCATGTAGCAGCCCTTGCCATAGTCGCCTTCGGGGAAAATGGCCTTCGCGTCGTCAAGACTGTTGCGTGGAGAGAGAAGACTGAAAGGGGTGGCAATGAGAGATAAGAGGTCTAACTACGGCAATCCAGGGTCTTAACACAAAAGTTACATTAAAAATTACCAATTTTAACGATCAGAATGAGAGATTTTATCCATTGATTTATCTGCATTTAACTTGTCTTCTTTAGCAATAAATATCATTTTCAAACTTGAGAAGAATGCAACCACCGTCTGTTCGTTGGTGAATTTCATTTTTAATTAAAATGATCATTCGTCCACTTCGCAATCATACCTCTACTGCTCTTCATAAATGAAAAAGAAAACAGTACACTTCCGTCTTTTGCCGTTGATTTTCAAGTTTGAGGCAGAGAGTCTGCTCTCAACCGCCAAGCGGGACGGACGTAACCTAGAGCCGAGTTGCTTGTGCAGTTAGCAGTGCTTGAATCAAAGTCTTATCAGTGCTTGTGCGATCGATAATTCTTCTGCATAGGCGTAGATCACGCTCGTTTTGCCGCATTGCGGCAAAACTATAATACGAACAATTATATTATCAAGACAAGTGCACCGTCACATAGACAAATTCTTAAAGTGAGGTTATCTCCAGTTTCGTGACAATACAGAACTAAAAAGTAAGTAATAGAATAAACAATCCAACAAAACAAGACAGTGAAATATCTAAAATGTTATCAGAAGATGTCCCCCTAGGGGGACATATCAGCAGTTCCATAGAACTACTAAACAATGAAAGTACAAGTGACTCGTATGCAACACTTGCAAATTCGCAGTTCACACACGAAAACCAAATGGTAGATATTCAGCAACAATACCAACATCTACTACATCAAAATCATATGCTACAAGAACATCTTCAAAAATTAGAACAACAAAACCAAATACTACAACAACAACTTCAACATTCTCTGTCCGGTGCAACAAACAACGAGGGGGCAGCAGCAGAATATGTCCCACGAGCACCTGTGGAACGTACACAAACGCCTGAATACCAACACCATACAGAAGATACTTCAGGAAGAAACAGCAGTGAACAACAATCAACAAGTGCACATCAGCAGATAACAAAAAAAAGAGGATCCACAAAAGTAAGTGACTATAGTGACGCAAAGCGTAGAATGCTAAATAATAGTGCAACAAAAGACCTTACTCTAACAAATAAATACTCAATTTTAGAAACAATTGAAGAACCAAATGACAATGTAATTAATTTAGAACCACAAAATGAAAATGTAAAAATACCTCCCATATGCATTAGAAATGCAGGAAACATAACACTCCTAACAAAAGATCTCACACAATTAATAGGAAATGGATTCACACTTAAAACCACAGGAGATTCGGTAAAAATATTTCTAAAAAATGTAACTGAATACCGTACAGTTAGAAAATATTGTGATGAAAATAATGTGCCTTATTACACATACTGTATACAATCAGAAAAAAACTTATCAGTTGTAATAAAAAATGTACCCCTAATATTCACTGAGGAAGAGATTTTTAATGAATTAGAAAGCCTAAATTATCCAATAAAAAAGGTAACTAGACTAACTAACAGAGAACAAATACCCTTTAAGGTAGTTGCATTAGAACTAGCAAATTCAATAGAAGGAAAAGAAATATTTAAACTAGATAAATTACTTCATTGTATTGTGAAAGTAGAATTAAGAAGAAAACCCCAAGGTCCACCCCAATGTAAAAAATGTTTCATTCATGGACACACAAAAAATTATTGCACAATGGCCCCAAAGTGTGGATACTGCACACAAAACCACTGGACAAAAGACTGTGATCTATTATTATCAACAAACCCACCACCCCCAATCTGTACTCTATGTAAAGGAAATCATATGGCTACATCAGATCAATGCAAATACTTCCCAAAAAGAAAGAAAATGCAACAACAATCTCAACTCAATAACCAATATCAAACTCTACAATCTCAAAATATTTATGAAAATAAAACTAACTCACAAACATACCAACAACAAACACATATTAATCACAATCCATTACACACACCAATGACATTTAATAACAGACAAAACTTACCCACACCCACATATGCTCAAACAGTTTCACAAAACAATATTCAATCAAACATAACACAAATATTGATGCAGATGTTACCAACAATAGTTAATCAAATAATAGCAACAATAATTCCTCAAATTCAAAGCATAGTGTCAAACCAAATATCAAATATAATAAGAAATGGATAAGCAGCCCAACTTAAAATCTATAACACTTCTAAATTGGAATGCAAATGGATTATTAAATAAAAGAAACACACTTATTCACTTCCTAAAAAATCATTCAATAACAATTGCATGCATAACAGAAACACACTTAGTACCAGGACAAACATTTAAAATACCAGGATATAACTGCTACAGAGAAGACAGAATATGTCAACATGCAGCAGGAGGAGTAGCCATCATAATCAAAAAGAAACTGGACCAGTCATTAATTTCTATCCCAAAATTGAATGATCTTGAACTGATTGCAGTGAAAATAACGTTAGGAAATGAATATCTAAATATCATATCAGCATATAAACCACCTAAAAAACAAATCAATATAAATGAATTAAAGCAAATATTACAAAGTTCAGAACCTACCATTTTAATGGGTGATTTAAATAGCAAACATATCAATTGGGGCTGCAAAGTGAACACACCAAATGGAAGAAAATTACTAAAAGCTTCAACAAATTTAAACTTCCAAATCATAGCACCAACAAATCCTACTCACTACCCGAAAAATCGTAACGCAAAACCAGATATCTTAGACATTGCCATCATTAAAAACCTAACTCATACCCTCTATGCTCATTCTTTACCTGAATTAGACTCTGATCACTGTCCTGTAATACTCACTTCAGATATGTACTACATTAAAGCAGAATTGCCCCATAGTATAGATACAAAAAACATAGATTGGATAAAATTCCAAACAAATGTTGATAACGCCCTTCCCATAAACCGATTCATGAAAAACAAAGAAGAGATTGATTTTGCAGTAGATACCCTCACTAAAATTATCCAAAACGCAGCGAAAGAGGCAAATACTAATCCTAATCATAAACCTAAATTAATGCAACAAACCATACCTGTTAACATCGAAAAATTAATTCAAAAGAAACACAGAATACGACGGCAATGGCAGCAATACAGAAGCCCAGATTTAAAGAAAGTGCTAAATAAACTAACATGCCAAGTAAAAACAGCACTAGATGAACACAGAATCCAACAATATAAAAATCACATTAAAAAAATAAACCCTAAAGACAACAACTTATGGCAGGTTACAAAACAAATATTGAAAGAACCAACAATTATACCTGAGTTAAAGAAATTAGATAAAAAAGCTACAACAACAAAAGAGAAGTGTGAAATATTAGCGGAACATTTTCAAGAAACTTTTGCTCTAAATCCAACTTCAAATAATAACAACACAATCCAAATTATTAATAATGAAATAATAACAGTTCCACATCCAGTAAAATATATATCACCAAATGAAACATACCAAACAATTAAACACCTGCCTAAGAAAAAAATCAGCTGGAATAGACCAAATTCCTACCATAATTTTACAAAAACTAAATAAGAAAACTATAGGCTACTTAACTGCAATATTCAATTCAATGTTAAGAATAGGGTACTATCCCACAAAATGGAAACATTCTATAATAATTCCAATACCAAAACCTGGTAAAAACCCAGCATATACAGAAAACTATAGACCCATAAGCCTAATCCCTATAATAGCTAAAGTAATAGAAAAATTAATACTTAAACGACTTCTGAAATACACAAATGAAATATCATACATACCACATTTCCAATTTGGATTTAAAGAAAAATACTCAACGACACACCAACTTTTAAGAATCACTGAACTAGTATACAAAAGTTTTGAACAAAAAAAGCATTCTCTAGCAGTTTTCTTGGACGTAACTCAAGCTTTCGACAGAGTTTGGCACGAGGGTTTGATATTTAAATTACAAGAATCAGGCCTACCCCATTACCTAGTGAAAATAATACAAAGCTTCTTAAAAGAAAGTTTTTTCTGTAAGAATAAATTCCACCTATTCTTTACAAAAAGAAATCACAGCAGGAGTACCACAAGGTAGCCCATTATCTGCAACCTTGTTCAACATATTCACAGCTGACTTCCCAACAACTCAAAACACCACAGTAGCATTATTTGCCGATGACAGTGCAATATTAACCTCCAACAAATGCCTGAATACTGCTATAGAAAATTTACAAGATGAATTAAACAAGGTAACACTATGGGCAGATAAATGGAAAATAAAATTAAATCCCAATAAATGTTTAGCAAAAATATTTACACTATGTCCAATAACCACGAAACCCAAACCTCTAAAGCTATTTGATAAAACACTTGATTGGTTACCAAAAAACAAAGCGATAAAATATCTCGGTGTATTAATGGATACCAGACCAACATGGACTAATCATATAAATGACAAAATTATACAAGCAAACAGAAGACTACATAAATTATATCCATTAATTAACAGAAAAAGCGCCCTCAAAGCAGAATGTACATTAGTGCTTTACAAAGCAATAGTTCTTCCCATTATAATGTATGCATGCCCGATATGGTACAACACTGCCGCAACTAATATAAAGAAAATACAAACCTTCCAAAACAAAATCCTTCGTATAGCTGTAAACGCCCCCTGGTTCATTAGAAACAGTCAATTACACTCAGAATTAAAAACAGAAACTATCCACCAAACAATGCTCAAACGTTCACATTCTTTTTTCACATATTTACATAATATACCAGCAACTGACTATTATAACCTTGGTCAATCAGCAACAACTTCTCGAATCAAAAACAGATTCCCATATGACAAATATTTAATCCAATTTGCTGACCCCCCATAAATCTTTCAGAATTTGAACAATAATAAACAAACAAACAAAATCTGAAAAATAATAAACAATAATGAGGAACCTGTTGGGCTTCCCTTAATTCTACTTATTAAAGAATGAATGTATTATATGAATGTTATCCCTTGTTCCTTCGATGATTGAATTGTACTGTCTGTTGGTTATTTATTTTTGTAAGTTTTGTGGTTTGAGTTGGTTTAAATGAAAACAATCCCTGTAAAGCAATTATGCTGGCCTGTGGAAAAAAAAATTAAAAAAAAAAGTTTGAGGCAGCACATGTCGTCATGAAGTGAGAAACTCTGCAATCAATATTAGCAATCGAGACTACAGATGTACATTTGTGTTAAAGTTTAGTAAATTGACACTGATAGTCTGTTAAGTGTGTTTCAAAAGTTTTATTGCTTTGTTATTTTGGTACGTGTATGAATAAGATGTATAAGACGTTTATGAAGAGTAAATGCAAAGAGAAAACGTCTATCTCTCTACTATTTGATAAATTAATCAAGATATTACAATAAAAATTTTTAAGCATTCATTCCCTTCCCTTGTTTTAAAATGATTGCTGGTTTCTGCCATAACACACTCAGATCGATTTTTGCAAGTTTGAAAAGAACCTTTATTATTATCGTCCTTCCGCGACAAATTATTTTTATTTTGTTCTTTTCGATGAACGTTGCTTTGGAATTTCATTAGAAGAAAAGTTCAATTCAGATGAACAAATGGGAAAAACGTCTTTCTGATCGGTAATACTGATGTTTGTTCATATGATCTTCGTGTCAAGACCGTGAATTGCTGTAGTTACGCCTCTATCCCTCACGGCCACCCCTCTCACACTCCTTGTCTCCACGAAACACTCTCGACGCCGCTAAGGTCTTCCACCAACGGCGATTATGGCAAGGGCTGCTACACGAAATATTGTCCGTTTCATTTAAAATCACATATCAGAAAGTAATTTTATATGCAAATTACTATCAAAATACTAGCATATGATACATCATTTTATTCCTCTTTTCAGGATCTATCCATTGCTGGTGAGAAAAATATATAGTTCCATTTAAAAAATCAAAGATTATTAATTTTATCGAAAACTAAAAGTATTATAGACAATTTCTCTACGACATGTTACTTGCCACATGATTCTGCATTATTCAGCGAAAACTGCATTTCGATATCCTGAACCGTTTAGAAGTTATGGGAGTGGTCCATAGTTGGTGGGACACCCTGTATAATAACTCATGTTTGCACTTTTCTGTTTAATGTCCAGTTTCCTCTGAAATGTTTGCATAATTAAAAATAATGTCTATGAATTTCCAACGCGTTTCTCTGTCCAATTCGCTGATTCGCCGTGAAGTTTGCTCATCCCTTCTTTTGACTTTTGAGAATTGCCTTGTAAACCCCGAGCAGGGCCTGCTCCCGAAACCTTACTCAGTGTCGTTTGTGCACGGCCCTGCCCTTTGACATATTCAACATTTTCTGGTGGAAAATGAAAAGATTTTCTTAATTTTTTTTTTTTTTTTTGCTTGGATAGAGGAAAGTGCATTTTTGAGAGTGATATGATTCAGATGTTCATTAAAACCTCTGTATTAAGAAAATTGCTAAAATGTTTATACAAAACGCTGAGAGTTTTCGTGTGGAAAGAAGTTTGCGCTGCGCACTCGAACTCTATATTTTTCCTGTAAAGGAAAGGTAGTGGAACCCACATGTTTTATTGAGGCATGCATCTTTGCTCCTCGAAGTTTTAAAATATGCGCCAACTTTTTTCCAATCCATTTTTCAATCTTGTTGATTCTTGGGGCCTGGATGATTTCTGGATAACTTCATTGAATTGTAGTTCTTTAAATGAATTCACTTTTTTTAAAATCTGAGTAATAGTTGAATAATAACTCTGGGAGGGGGAAAATTTTCGGTATGCCGCGCATTCGCACTAGTTCTTTTTGGAGTTAAGTGAAGAAATGCTCCTGTGTTTAGACACAAGTGTATTGTTACTAAACTAGTGGAGCTACAACAGCATTTAATACTCGCATTATTTGTAACGGCTACGCAATATTATTCTACTACTATCACCTCATGAATCTGCAAAAGTGTTTCGAACCAGTCAAAATGTTTCCTCTACTCCGAGATTCGAATTCAAGTCTATGGAGTTATCTCACCATCCGCTCTACCGCATAGTCATTCGGCCGTACTCACTTTTGCTGGCGCTTAATATGCTAATGGTCTCTCTTATTATTTGCAACGTATACAGTTTTTGAATATTCAGAGGGACTAACCAAAATTAGCCCTGCGCCGTTTTTTAAAATTTGAAGTAGTTTTTGATAAAAATAATTTTCTTTTTATAAATTGCATTCAAGGAGTTAGGCGAAAATAACTCGGTTAAAAAAATGAACATGATCTTTTTTGAAGACCTGATTTATTAGCACAAATTTCATTGAAGTCAAAAATGTTTATTTTAAGTATTGAACTTACTATTATACGTACTTTATACGTACGTAGTAAGGCGAGAAAGTTAAAAACTTTATGAAAATTGTTCACAATACGGTGGTATATACTTTAGCCCTGCGTTCGGTCGCAAAATAAACAGCTCGCTCAAATAAAACCTCCTGCAATATAACATTTTTAAGAAGTGTCACTTCTCGTTTGCACAAACGATGTGCGTTTTGCTGCGTCCGTTGGGTATTGAAAAGAAACGACAGCGCATCGTTCATTTATCACGAGTTCTTCCTTTTTTTCACGGCGACTTTGGCCGGCGAAGGGTCATGTTGCAAAGCGACATGTGCCTTCAGTGCCAAAGTGCGCGCGGCGGGCGGCGCGGCGGCGGACGGGGGCCCTGCCACGCTCCTTGGCACCGGGGAGTTCGGGCGTGCGGGGGCGGCCGGCGGTCAAGTGGCGTGCGAATCTAGCGCTCGTTCCGCCGACCTCCGGCCCGCGCGCTCCACGCTCCCGCTTCCGGGTGGGGGTCCCGGAAGTGACGTCACGGCGCTAGTCATTGCGGATCCGCGCGCGGGCGACGACGACGCCTCGAGTTGATGCGTGCCACGTTCCGCGAGAGCCCCCTTTCATGTGTTGATGCAAGCACTCCTGCACCTCCTCACGGTTAGTGTTTTTACTTTCCCTCGGCTGTGTGCAACATAGAATATTAGAATCTGACCATTCGAGGTCGACATTTTGGAGGTAAAAGGTCCCTGAGACAAAAAAAGTGTTCTTATTATATTTGTTGGAATATACATGGATTGAAGATGATTAATGGATTGGTGTAACTCGAATAGATTGGAAGAAGAGCACTAACGTCACACACACATTTGAATTAATGTCTACGATTTTTAAAAAAATTAAGGTATTTTAAATCTTGGGAGCTCGTCATGTGAAGCCTGAATGACATTTTCAAAATGTTCTGAAAAATAGCTTTCAAAATGTCCTTAAATGCTTTGCTTGAAAAGAAGACTAGAATAATAAAGAGGGCAAAAGTCACATCTTCGCTGCATTTTGAAAAAAAAGTTTTTTATTACGAAATACTTTATGAACGTTGCGGTGGTGCATTGTGCCGTGTCTCTCTTCCTGGATTAAAAGAGATGTTCTGAATAGCTAGAGTACCAAGAAGAGTGAAAAACCTAAAAGAATGGCCCCAAAGATTCTTGGAAAATGAAAAGAAATGCCAAACACAGAACTTATTTAATTATTGTTTTGAAAGTGGAAAGATCTCCAGACAGGAACTCAACTTTCTGCATTTGTGACAGCTATTCTTGGGAGTGAAGGAACCATAAAAAATTTAATAGAACATCCAAAAAGGATTCTGAGGATTGCTGTTCAGCAAACATAATTTGTCTCATTTCAAGGACGCAAAAGCTTATTTTAAAGCTCTAGGATGCATCGTTTCGGAGTTATGCACTATAATAAAGAAGTTTAAACATTCGACTCGTGGATTCCGTAGGGACAACATCGTTCTCGCTGCGTGTCCGCACCGAAGTCTGTGATACGAGTTTTGAAGTGTAAAGTGTCAAGGTATCTATTTATACGGAAAATCTACTGTACTAACTACAAGAATACAGTCAAGCCGCCTGCGTGTGCAGCTGGCTGGACTTATTATGCCAAATGGTGACTACAACAGCAACATAACCAAAGAATCTACCAACATGACGAACAACCAAGAAGGTAAGAAGTCATATGCTAGTGTAGCTACAAGAGATGTATTCCCCAACAAGGATCAAGCTATAGTAATAGAATCAAAAGAAGGACTTACTATAGAAGACTATTTAAATAAGCTAGCCACAATTGTTGACTCTACGAATATAAGGTTTATATCAAGGATTTATAACAACAGAGTATGTGTTTTCTTAAGCAGTAAGGAAATTGCTGACTATGTAACTGATAATCATAGTAATATTAATATCCAAAACCATATCTTAACAGTCAGGCCCCTAATAAGTAAACAAAAGAGAATTATCATCTCAAATGTCTGTCCTATCATACCTCACGATGCTATTGAAAGAGAAACATACAAAATCACTCTAACATTTCTTTCATCAAAGCAGGAGTTACAGAACCTGGTTTCTCACACATTATGAGTTTTAGGAGGCAGATTTTTATTGATCCAGAGGACATTAACAAGGTACCAGATTCAATGACCATATTTTATGACAATATAACATATAGGATTTACTTTACAAGTGACACCATTTACCAACTTACCAATTATCAATAAAGGAACTTTAACATCTGAATCTCCCTCTCAAGTTGATGATGATAACTGCACACCCAAAACTACTAATAATGACACTTCAAAACAATGTCAAGAACAGGAGGCAATGATAACACAAGAAGTGCCACAACACAACTTGAACCAGATAGATGAGCAGAGTATGGTTAATAGCAGTAACTTACCAATTGTGAATAAAAGATCTTTAACAAGTGAATCTTCCTCTCAACCTGATACTAATAATTGCACATCCAAAACTACTAATAATGACATCCCAAAACAACCAATCAAGAAAAAGAAAAAAACTAAAAATGATAAAAGTGAAAACACAGTAACACAAGAAGACATTCAAATCAAATCTATTGATGAACTAATTAAGCCTATCCAGAAGATCATTGATGAAAAACCTGAACAATTTCCACTCAATTACATACAATTTAAAAATTTCCTTTAAAACTCCTTTGGAGCTAAAAACCCTATTACTATAGCTAAAGACTATCCCTGTGACACTCAGTCTATTATCCAGATGATGACTAATACATATCCTCTCCTAACAGAAAGATCCATTAAAAACAGGTTCACCAGAATTGTAAACAAACTAAAAATCAGTAACCCACTTAATGAAGATTCAGGAAGTGATACTTCTACTTCTGTTTAAATTTAATAAATAGAAATATATTTGATGAATATTCTACAGTGGAATACTAATGGTTTTCACCCTCGATATGAAAGAATACAGATTTTGTGTGAGAAATACAAACCTGAAATAGTATGTGTGCAGGAAACCAACTTCAAAGGAAATAAATCTGGTAAATTAAAAGGATTCAAGAGCTACAATAGAAATAGATCAACTTCTTCTATTGCAAGTGGAGGTATTGCTATTTTTGTTAAAAATTATATAAAAGCAAACCACTTTTATATCAGATCCGATATTGAGACAATAGCAATACAAATACAAGTTCCCTTTTCCATATGTATATGCAACATATATATACCCAACAGCTATCAATTTGAAAAGAATGAAGTGAAGGATATCATAAAACAATTACCTAAGCCCTTTATTCTATTAGGTGATGTTAATTGCCATAGTACCCTCTGGGGATCGTATAAAACCGACTCAAGAGGCATCAATATGGAAGATATTATTGAAGAATCTGATTTGGTAGTACTAAATAACGGGCAACCTACACACTTCAATATTAATAATGGACAGCTTAGTGCAATTGACCTCACACTCAGCTCCAACAGCCTGGCCTCTAAATGCAATTGGTATGCACTGGATGAGCCTCACGACAGTTACCACTATCCCATTTTCACGATTATCAGCGATTCTTCATGTAGCTCGAATCCGCTGCAAGAGAACATTAAGTGGAACTACTCCAAAGCCAACTGGCTTAACTATCAGGAACAAATTAAAATGAAAACATCTCAAATGGATATGTTTCAAGAACACGACATTGACGTAATAATCAAATCGTTTACTGATGTCATAACAATAGCAGCTAATGACTCACTAGAAATTATCAAACCCACAAAAAGAAGAAAGGTGGTACCATGGTGGAACGAAAAATGTAAAAATGCTCTTAAATAGTCCAAACATGCGTTCAACCGGTACAAGAAACACCCAACAAATGAAAATAAAATCGAATATAAAAAACTAAGAGCTCTTACAAGAAGAATAATTAAAGAAAGCAAAGCCAACTCCTGGATAAGTTATGTATCCTCTATCAATGTGAATAATAACATTAAAGATTCTTGGAAAAAAATTAGTTCCATACAAGGTAACAAAAGATTTAATCAAATACATTTACTGCTGTCCGAAAATGCCCAAGTTATTAATGAACCCGCTGATATCGCAAATGAGCTCGCCAACAAATTTGCCAGCAACTTTAGCTCTCAAAATTACTCTCAAGCCTTCCAAACTTACAAAAGTGAACAAGAAAGAGAACAGCTGATGAAGCGTGTCACATTCAAGAGCACCTTAACTTACCTATTTCAATGAAAGAACTTGTCACAACACTAGACGCCTCCAAAAATTCTTCTCCCGGACCAGACAACATTCCAAATATCCTGCTTAAAAATCTACCACAGGAAGGGAAAGATATACTACTAAAAATATACAACTATATATGGATAGAAAAGACATTCCAAAAGTGTGGAAAGCGGCTATTGTGATCCCCATTCCTAAGCCCGGAAAAGACCCAACACTAAGTGGTAATTACAGGCCCATATCATTGACTTGCAATATGTGCAAGATTTTGGAAAAAATTGTTAATCGTCGGCTCAGATGGTATCTCGATTACAAGAATATAATATCTAGCAATCAGTTTGGATTTCAACCAGGACACTCAACGACCTCCCACCTGGTAAGCATAGATACCTATATTCAAGAAGCTTTTGTCAACAAACAACATGTGTTAGCTGTCAACTTGGACATCGAAAAGGCATACGATATGGTATGGATGCATCGAGTCCTACAGAAGTTGAGCGAAATTGGAGTTCGAGACAACATGTTTCAGTTTATCAAGCATTTCACGGAAGATCGAATCATGGAAGTGAGAGCAAATGGAACATTATCTATGAAGAAAAGAATAGAAAACGGTGTACCTCAAGGATCCATCATAAGTGTTACACTTTTCCTACTAGCAATAAATGACGCGGACGAAAAAATCAAACCACCCACTATCATTAGGAAATACGCCGATGATATTACTATGCTTTGTAAAGGAAGAAATATTAACTCAAGCCAAGAAATTATGCAAATCGCATTAAATAGTATTTATGAATGGTCACTCAAATCAGGGTTTAAATTTGCACCTCAGAAAACGGAGTGTATTATATTTTCAAAGAAGAAAATTAACAACTTACCTACGCTTAAAATTGGTAATCAGATCCTGAACTTTGTCACCAGTACCAAAATATTAGGAATGCACTTCGACACTAAACTGACCTGGAAGTTGCACATATTGAACACTATTAACGAATGTAAAAGGAGAATCAACATACTTAAATGCCTGGCACACAACAACTGGGGAGCAGATAGACAATTACTATTATTAACATACAAAGCACTTGTGAGATCCAAAATAGACTACGGATCAATAATATACAGATCTGCTAGTAAAGTGACCTCAAAAAACTGGATACAGTCCATAATCAAGGTCTCCGAATATGCACCGGATGTTTCCATACCAGTCCCATCGGAAGCATACTAATTGAAGCAAATGAACCCACATTATCTCATCGCAGAGAGGAACTAATAATCAAATATGCTTTAAAGCAGCCACGTCCATCAATCCAATCATAGTACAGGACATATATCCTAAACAACAAGAGTACATAGAGCATTCGCGTTTTATACCTTTGTATGAAAACACTAGAAGAGTACTTAGAGAACTTAATTTCGATCACAGAAAAGTAGAAAAGAAGAGAAATTACAAAATCCCTCCTTGGATAATCTCGGATATCTCAGTAGACTTATCATCTGGCGCTCATCAAGGAAAAGGAACATCTGAGATAAACTCTGCACCGACCAACAATTACGACATGTTTTATCCTGTTTATGCCAAAGCAATTTAAACTACACATGGAACAGAAGCAACAGTGGTAACGAAAGATGTATCGGTGAAACACCAACTTAACTACTATGCCAGCCATCTTACTGCCGAATTATGCGCCATCTTGACCGCCAAGAAACTTATTAAAAATATTAACCACTCAATGTTCATTTTATACTCAAATTCCCGCACTGCAATAAAAAGCATCAACAATAACGAAACTTCTAGTGAAATGATTATTACAATTCAAGAACTGTATCATGACATTGCCACATTAGGTAAAGAAGTAATATTGGCATGGAATATGAATCAAGATACAGAAATGCAGACGGAAACTGACAGAGTAGTTAGTGGAAGTACAACTGATATCCCAAAGACTGTACTGGCAATTTCGAATACACTCCAAGATCTAGTGAAACATATTGGAAAAATATTTGAAGAAAAATGGTTCTCCATATGGACTACGCTTAAAAGAAGCGACCTTCATAAAAACATAACCAATTTTCAAAGTCTGAAACATAATAAAAAGCTCAACAGAAAGGAACAAGTGGCCATAACGAGAACACGAACAGGTCACTGTAAGCTAAGCCATCTATATCTGATTGACGGATCCAATCCTCCATCATGTGACCTGTGCAACACGGCTTGGTCCCTGTCTCACATAGTCAATCATTGCCCTACTTTCTAACATATCAGGCAGAGATATCTTCACGACACAAGTTTGGAATGTATACTTGAATCTGAGAAGTATCAAGAAAGAATTTTACAATTCTATAAGGAGAGTGGAATTTTCAGCCAAATTTGAACTTTGTTTTGATCATGGTCTTTTTTGTTTGCATGTCTCATTAAGTATTATTGTTACTACTCTTTCGGTTTTTGCAATCCTGTAAACAATTATTGTGAATTACTGTATATTGTACTGAATTTGTAAACCTCAATTAATCATGTATGAATTACTGTTATAATGTATTTTTTCTGAGTCGCTAATGACCCAGTTGTCGATGCGACGTTAAATAAACAAACAAACAAAGATGTTTAAAGGTTAATCTGTTTTGCGGGTTGCTTGTGCGCCTGATCATCCAAAACTGCGATAATAATCTGCGAACGTCTGTTTTTCATCTTAAATCTCTTTCATTCACCCCCGGGGGGAGGGGTAATTTCCTATCCAGCAGTAATAGTCTTGCGAGGTTTTGTATCATGCTTGCTTATAAAAGCGACAAATCTGTCATCTTTCCTTAGTGTATTTTATACATATATTTTTTTAAGAAATCTTTTTGGCGGCATAAGGGCATGTTCTCTTAATTTTCATTCACGGTGGATTTTTTGTTTTGTTCATGGTAGCATCGCTTATTTGTCCTTATTGTATCGAGGTGTCGTAGATGGCCGCGGCGGGTAATGTGCCCTTTGACTGAAAGCCTTGTATCTAGTCCATAGATCTGTCCTAGTTGTTAATGTTTGTCCGTCGTCTTCCGTTCCAATCATACAGAGTTGAAGGGTGCGTTCTGCAGACCTCCAACTGTATGAATAACTGACAAGTCAGTTAGTGTATAGTACACGTAAAGTCGTCAAATAGTACGAATTACACCCTTTGGGGTGTTGAGAATAACAGTCTTTGGCGAGAGGAAGCTGAAAAAATACAGTACATAAAGCACGTTTAAAATATCTTATTACATGAATCCGAGATTAAAACGTGTCCTCCGTAAAGATTTTAGTTGATGTGTAACACGAATGTACCATCTTGAATTTTTAGAAAAGATTGTTAGCTGAAATCTTTTCTTTTGCTTATTACACCTTTAAAGTGTTTACTCTGGCACTCGTGCATGGACGATCATTAAAATACGGAAGAATTGTGTTCAACGAGGCATAGAACTCGAAATTCCTTTCCAGCAGACAGAACTTCAATGAAATGCACCGCTTGCTATGGAAGGTGTCGTTTTTACGGAAAAGCATAATTATTTTTAGATTCTAATACAAAGGTTGTAGTTTTAACATAGTTGAACGATCAGGTCGTCTATTTAAACATTGTGTTACATCTGTTGTTCATGTTCTACGTTCCGTATGAGAAACCGTCAGGTCGGAATTCAGTGTGCTATTTTGCGTGCACTCGTTTGGAGTAGACAGCATGTTTTGTGGTGTCGTACAAAAAATACGACTACTCAAGTGAGTCGAAACAAAGTACCATTTATTGATTTCGCTCAATGGAGAAAAGTTAAATATAATGCCAGTTTACTGACAAATTAAATAATTAATTAACATAATTTATTGTTCGCAGGGGTACGTATTCACTCCTTTTGGGGTTACATAAATCGTGTAAAACTAATTTTTCTAGGTGAAGGACAAATAATACAACTTGTCCTACTTCTTGCCAACTATGTTGGTATCAAATGTAAATGAAACCAGAATAAGTTAATGTACCTCTTTGTGGCTTGATT
The DNA here is from genome assembly GCA_031308135.1 of Acheta domesticus. Classification (NCBI taxonomy): domain Eukaryota; kingdom Metazoa; phylum Arthropoda; class Insecta; order Orthoptera; family Gryllidae; genus Acheta; species Acheta domesticus. The sequence continues at coordinate 80,225,283 of JAHLJT010000631.1, read as the reverse complement.
GAAGAATATCACATTATATTCTTAGCTAATGAGTGAATATTAAAAAAGTGGGTGATAGTAAGGAACAATTTCATAACGGCAGCAGAGAATGAATAGAGCAAGATGGGAAAACAGGTCCCCGTGGTATAATGGTGCGAACTCTTGGATACGAGCCAGGGCAATTAGCGTTAGCTACTATTGCCCAGTCATATCGCGATGCGTAGTCACGCTTGCCTTTCGCTTGGATATGGAGGCTCAAGATGATGTCTATATGTGTGTGTTTTTCCTGAAGTAAAAATGCATTTAATTAACTTCTGAGACTGACGGGTTCATTTCTGCAGGTTATTTACTTCCAAGATTCCTACTCATGAAAAACATGTTTGACTGACTGCCAATGAACATCTGTACATAAAGTAATTTTATATAAACCAATATTATAATACTAGATCTTAATAGGGCAAATGTTTGTGACGAATCCCTATCTGTTTCGAAATTATTATAAAAATATTTACTTTCGCTTGTACTTAGCCCTTGTAATTGGATTAGCTTTAACAAATTTTGTTTGTTCATCTGCGATTTGGAGGTCCAGAGTAAAAGTCACACAAGGCGAGCGTTTGTCCATACTTTAACAGTCTTCAATGCCAACTCTACGTATGTCCACACACACACATGCATATATACACACGTACTCGTACATACTCATGCCTATATACTACGTGAGATGTGAATTTTAAAATTATTAATAAACTAAACCATTATTCAAGTCAAATGTTTAAAATTTTTGTTAATAGACGTTTTGATCTCCATGTGATCCTCCTTCCTTCTCGTGAAGGAATCTCGCACATAGAGATCGAAACGTCCGTTATTATTATTTAAAAAAATTACTGAATCGTTTATTTTATAATTGACTGATATCAATTAAGTGATCAGTCTTGACTTTTGAAAAAAATCTTGTAATCGAGATGGAAGAATGGTTTCTCCCTTTTGAAGTTTCGTCAATTGCGGTTGGAAAGTACTTATTTTTAATTTTTCCTTTATATTACTATATTTAACATTTATTCTTGAAGGTATTTGGATATTACTGAGGTGATGTAATGACATGTGGACGTATGTAAGATAGAGCGTCGCTAGATTCAGAGTTGCCATTTTCGCTATTAGAAATCGAGTTATCAGAAAACCAATTGTGAGGGGAGTTCAGACCACGCGGTATTTTGTGTGACGGGAAACACCAGTCTACCCTAAACTAGTACTTTATCCACGAAACCCCCATCATCTCGTTAGTTTTCATTCCTCCACTCCTGTATGCTGCCTGTCGGGGCTATCGGGCAAGAGGATGTTAAGTCGTTCCTCTCTGCATCTACGTCTTGTCTTAGAGCAGGGGTCCTCAAAGTTTTGAAATGCGGGGCCAGTTCACTGTCCCTCAGGCCGTCGGAGGGCCGGGTTATATAGTGCGATTTTTCTAACTCTGTCTCTCAAGCCCCTTTGGCCGATCACACGGCATTTCGCGTCTTTCTCGGTCCTACCGCTAGATGTCGCATGGTCGCGGTCATGCGATATCTAGCGGCATGACAGAGAAAGACTCGAGGTACCGTGACATATTCCATCGTGAAGACAGGCCTTGAGCAGTGGCGAAGCGTCAGGGTAGGCAGAGTAAGCTGAGCTATCCCTAAGAATCTTGAAGAAGGCGGGAAATGTATCTTCACTAAAAAAAGAAAATTGTCAATTTATAATGTAATTTTAGCCAATTTATACCGTAAAGTATGCGCACCAAGTTCATTTTTCTGTTCTTATGTGCATTCAATGCGAAGTGTCTTTGTCGCCGCCCGGTGCATCGGGCAGGCTGGGGAGTGAGGCTGAGGCCGTTCCGCTTACCACTGGAAGACAGTTTGTTGGCAAGGGACGGGGCGCGGGGAAGTGAGCGCGCATGCGCATTGAGAAGCTGGCCCGGTTATTCGGCCAGAAGGGTAGGCCGGCCTTACAACTGGCTAAGTAATTTAAACTCCTGCCGGCAGGCGCTCTCTTCACCATAAGCTTGCGTGGAACTTCCGGAAATGTCCACTAGAGGTCATTGAACAACTTCAAATATCACTACTAACAAAAGTAAAAACATTTATTTATTCCAAATTTCAGTATTAGTATTCCTCTGTCGCTAATTCATTAAGTACAATATTGAGAATGTTAACTCTTTTATCCCACATCATTTAGCATTGGTTTAACTTTTAATAAAACAAGATCATTTAAAAAAGCGTTGATTTCAAGCATTTATGGCGGCGTGTGAATTTATATCGCGGTGTGTGAATCCCCCAGTAGTATTGTATTCTGGAAAGATCAAACAGGATCTGATCAGTGTAATTTCATTTCGTAAGTTGACTGAATAGCGTATTCGTGTGTAGGTTACAAGTGAAATGTCACTGACCTGCAATGTCACTGTGTCTCATTGACAATGAGCACTCTGAAACAATTAAAACTCATTAACGTAATTCTAAGTCAAATAACACTCTTCAACTTGGCTACTATTTTAATAGAAAAGAAAATTTCGTGTACGTGTTCGCAAGATGTTATGTTTAAAGAAAGAGTTGAATTTTTTCTGAAGAAAACCAGGTATTTAGAATTAATTTACAAGAAACTGTACAAACAAGGAGTATACATCTATTATAAATAAGCATAACTATTTACAATTTTTTTTCAATTCTGCAGTAGGCTTATTCTTGATCTGAGTATTGTTGCATGATTGAAATAATAATAATAATAATAATAATAATAATAATAATTACTATTATTATTAAATTGGTAGTCTTTTGATCTCTATCTTCTAAATATTCGATATTTCATAAATTAAGTACAAATATGTGTTTTTACAATATGTTCGTGACTCAGCTTATCCAAAAATTAACCTCACGCTTCGCCACTGGCCTTGAGAGGCAGAGTTAGAAAAATCGCACAGTAGTAAAAACAAAAACAAACAAATTCTTATACACACTGCACATATCTTATTTTGAAGTGAAGAATCAGAACCGGAACAAATACAATATTTAAAAGGAAGTAAAATTAAATCAACAAACTTGTTGTTTTAAAACCATCGATTTTTTTTGCCATCCCTAGACACCCCAACACATAACAAAAAAAGGTGCGGAGTTTAAGAAAAAAATTCTTTAAACCATAAAAACCCGGCGGGCCGTATAAATGTCCTCGGCGGGCCGCATGTGGCCCGCGGGCCGTAGTTTGAGGACCCTTGTCTTAGAGGCTTAGAGGTACTATACCGGCCGGAGTCGTGCGCGAGGGCGACTGTTGCCCCTCGCGGCCCCCCCGGCCTTCCGTCGCGTGGCGCGCGCGCACCCTGCCCCGCCCGGGGCGGGGATTTCCCAAGCGGCGGCCACCCGCGCCGACCCTCCGACGCGAATAGCGCTGACCTCAGGCGGCGCGAGGGCGGCGCGGGTCAGCGGCGGCTGCGCTTTCACTGGCGCCACCACCTGCTCCCGCTGCAGCCCCTGCGCCCGCTCCCAGAGCCTCGTCCACCCACGCGGATCCCCCGTGCAACAGCTGGGCCTGAGCAAAGCAGAGCCGGCTGCGTAAACATTGGAGGCTATCAGCCAAAAATCTCGCTTCTTCAAGTTGAAATTATTTTCAGAATAAAACTGCTGAAACAATCGTTATTCAAAACGTAATTTATGAAATCTGAATCTTCATATGATCTGTCAATAATTTTCGATTCTTGGTTGACAGCCAAGTAATACACAAGAAAAATCATCAGTTCATTTGTTTTACATATCTTTGATATGAGGGTGAAAAAAGCACTTATTAATAGTTTCTTTAAACTAGGATCTCCCAGTGCTTTTAGTAGTCTGAGTTCATTCCTACATTTTCAACTACTAATGCCTGGACACAAATTGCCAGCGTGAGGAGATCTGACGTACATTGCGAGACGCTGTTCCAAATTTCTACTCCAGTCCCTCGTTTCTTGCCTCACGTTCTCCTTGGTACACTCAAAATATACTAAGAATATGCGAGATTTTTTACAGTAATAAATATATCAAGGATTTAAAAATACCGGGAAAGAAAAAATATAATTCACAGGCTTAACTATAAAGCTTGAAAGCCGTCGGTGGGGAATTGACGGTTTTCAACCCGACTTAAAGTGTAATGAGGGGGTGATTTTGTATTGTGAAGAGCAGCTAAACGTTTGCAGTCCCAGATGAACATGGGCATTGAAGTTGGTACTCGCTACGTCACTTGAAGAAAGTGGTGCGACGTCTCCGTTTCGTGGTTCAACGTGAATGAGCTTCAAAAGAAGCGCAGATGGCTCTTCGCTTTTGCGAATTGTTGATTCTTCTATCTTCCGGGTCATCGTGGTTATGCTGGTCATATATTTCACTTATGAAATTGTCAAGCAGCACTTCTTTGAAGCATTCGCAGGCATTCTGATAGCAGGTCCATTACTAAATCTCATCCTTTAGCATTTAATGAAATCGATATTTATGTCAATTTACTATAAAGCAGTCCTTTTTTTTACGAGGAACGAGTCTGAAGTGAAAAAGATCATTGTTTTGGTGAATGCACTATTGAATCCTTTATTTCAGAAAGCAGTCACCGCCCAAAAAATGAGTTGTTACTGAAATATTTTTTTAAGATACTATAGGTCCGTTTTTCTTCAAAGAATTATTGAAATATGTACTAATTTCAGCAAAAAGTAAAATAAAATACAAACCAAACCAAAAATGTAGTCTGATGCGAGACATTTTTTTTTTCGTTTTCTGAAAGTTTTCATACTTGGTGGTTCACTGGTTTCTGAAATAATCTCTCAATTAGGTATTGAGTAGACTAAAGAGTTGGTGCAACATGACCCACCTGGACGGTCCCATCGGGAGCGACAGGTCTGAAAACGTGTATCAGAATACGGAAAAGGGTCCCGTAATTGAATTTGGCGTACACTCCCCGTTGCTCTCGTGGATTATCCAAATTGTTCCGTGTGGAGTTCATGGGATTTGAAGGCCTGAATCTCGAATTGTGGTCGATGACTAATGATTCAATTCGATATCTGAAAATTTAAGAACACCAGGAATATATTTTCAATTGACCATATTTTGGAGGATGGAAGAGTTAACTCACATTTCCATCCATAGATTTCCATTTCCATCTACTTACTAGAGTTTGGGGAACCTAATACCGTTCTACTAAATGACTTGACCATCTCCGTAGTGTAAAGGCTAGCATGGGTAGCTACGATATATAGATCTAGATCCGGAGGTCCGGGTTTCGAGATTCCCCGGCGCTCATGAAAACTTTCCAGGTGATGTCTGGAACTCAGCCTCATGAGTGAAAATTCAGGAGCTACTAAAACCTGGCATCGTCATCAGTCTAGTAAATCGCGTTATGGTTTAACGATAGTCGTTGCGCCGACCACGAATCTGTCGAAGCCCCCTGGTAAACAGAGGGTCAATCCACTGACTCAAACGCCGGTTGCTCAAAAATTGAAGATAGAAGCTCGATATGAATGATCTAATTTTGTTTATAGTTATTTAATAAGTTATTTCGCTTGCTTGAATTGTGAAATAATGTTTTCATGACTTTACTTATAATATCGTTGAAAGGAAGCCAAATTGTAGGAGGTTGTAATCTGAATATTGGTTCGCGAGTTCAAGATTCTAGTGCCTCTACATTCATAATTCTCAAAAAGAAAAAGTTTATAAAAAGATTGACTCAAATAATCCAACACTCACACGGGTTCCTTCTATTTTATTAAGAGAAAAAACAACTGTAGCCCTATAATATGTTATATAATATGAATATACTCTGAGCTGAGTATTAAAAATGTTCATACGAAAGTTATAAGATTTTAACTTGCAAACGGATTGTCAGTTTTTGAATGACTGAATACAGTATTCTCAACCACATGCTTTGTAAATTGCTGTAATGGAGAATGGCCGAATGTTTAAAAATGTGGAGTTTCAATCATGACTTTATCTTTTACAGCGGCCGTTCTTTACTCGCTCACCTTCCTCAGTCTGCGCGTACCAGTGGAACCCGCAAGTAACTCAGGGTCTACGTTGTAAAGCTGCGTCAATGCACATGAATATGTATGCGACGCTTTGCCTCTATCAGGCCAAAAATTCCAAAACAAAAAACAAGAATAATTAATTCAACTGGTTGGACTCCGTTTTGCACTAGCGATTTAACAGTTCTTTTCAGAGAACGTTATTTCTAAAGTCCTGGACTAAGTGTAATGATACATCGTTGAAGTCAGATACCCTTATGTATGGAATTGAAGTCTGCGTAATATACGTGGCGACATCTTCATTTCTCCAACTACCATTTGCATCCTCTGACCCCCAAGTCGCGTCGTCGTACTGTCGCCTTGGCGCTGTCACTGTTAATGTCCCTGCACCTTTGCCCTCAGCCTTGTTTTGGTGCTAATGTTGTTGGCCTTGGCTGACCATCATTTCTGTATGTTAAGAACGGATAATTTTACCTGTTGCGATTCTGGTGACTTTATTTACAGTGACGTTTCATCCTCTTTTGCTGGGTTTGGGTTTTACGCTCATATTTCTCATTAGTATTGCGCTTTCCTTTAGAACTTTTCTCCTTGTTTATTTTAAGTGCAAAATGCTTATATTGTGTAAACATAGGTTTCCGCGGCTCGAGTCCATGCCACCCGGACAGCCAAGTAGACGTGCTTATATTGTGATCATTCTTTGATTTGCTGTTCTATAAAGTTCGTCAAGCGATGCGAGAAAAGTTACGTACGTACGTATGCGTAAAAGTATACGTACGTATGCGAGCGTCTCGATTTTTTGGTAAAAATTGCATCTTAATATCTGGAACCCTTTACAAGAGTATTGAAGGTGGGCGTTTGTATTGACTAATTCTGTGTGGTTCATGGTATTCGTTTGTGATAGATGAGTCTCTAGTAGAAGCTATCTAGTGTCGTACGAATAGCACGAATCATTGAACTCAACTGAATAGATTTACAAACAAATATGGCTATTGCAGTGCCCTAAGGCGATGAGATGTTCTGACCTACCTCGCTTTGAAAAGTGCCGCGATTGTCAGTTCGGCACGAGCGGCTAGCGTAAGCTCAGAGTTCTCCGTTGTTGCCCGCGGCAGCGACGGCTCTTGTTGCAGACCTGCGCAGGTGGACAAAGAGCGATAGAACTCTTACTTGTCAGCTACAGGGATAGATTAACGTGTGGGTGCATAATACTAGCTATAATATGCGTTTGATATTACTTATTGTGTGTCATCTAAATTATTAATGTTCAATATAACTATGCCTTGAGTCGTAATGTAATTTATGGCATGATGTATTGCATGATATCGCGATACGATTGTGTTTATTCCAATATATACACGGCGCTCACTTCGGGAAGGTCTTTCCGACGTCTAAGAAGCATTATGTCATAATAGTTTAAGGAAACTTTACACAAGTCGCAGTGATACTATCAATATTTCACATGGCTTTTATCAACCATTGTATTATAATGTTAAACACTTTTTAAAATTTTGAATGATCACGACAACTATTCTGAAAGCAGATTGGTGACGTACTTCACATAAAAGGGGAATAAAAGGACACAAAGCTGACTTTTTTGTCTCGAATAAGGCGATTTGTGGTGTAAGAGAAATAGTTGTGTCAAATGTATTAGTCAAGTGTCTTCCGTCTTGTCATCTTGTTTCCAAATATCTTGTCTACTGAGTTCACCCCTTTGGTAGAGGCAATAAATTATGAGAGAATCGTTTTGGAAAAGTGCCTTCCAATAAGCCTTGGGGCGCATCGTTTATTTTCCATTCTACACCCAGTAAGTTTAAGCAGATGATCGATCATCATCAGATCCTCTCTTCTTAGTCGTCTCTCTCATGAAGTTGGCACTTGTAGACATCTGATACTTACACAACTAGAAATATTCAATACAATTTCCCTTTTTTGTTCGATGACAAAGGAAATAATTGCAAACTAAAAATATTAAAAAAATGTATTGGGAATTTTGAGTATTTAAACTTAGTAGAAATCAACAAGTAGTTAGTACGTAAGCTTTCGCTAAAACTTGTTTATTCAAACAAGTGAATCTCATTGTAGTTTTATTTGTAAATATTGCTTATAAATACTACGGGAAGCTCGATGAATGAATTTGCCATGTTATAAAATTGAAATATTTGATGTTAAGCTGTGATCATTCTCCTGCACTTTAACATCAACAAAGATCCTTGCGTTTACAAGTTATTTGAAATTTACCCATGTACGACCAAATCATTATCATCGTGTTTGTTGTGAGGTGTTCTGCCTGTTAGCTGTTTGTGGCTTGGTCAACTTACATGGCAGTCTATTCGGCCTCCATTACTCCCAATCAGTACGTTTATCCTTTGCGTACAGCATTTTAAAAAAATACAAATTATTTTCCTCAGTGTCATTTTTTTGATGCGGCCCAGTGTTTTCTACATGCATCAGGAACATTTTCGCTTTTTATTTCCTCTGTAGGCGTGGGCGCTTGCCAGTTCCGCTTGCGCACGAGCGCTTTGCGAGCAGCGCAAGCCTCCGCCGCCTGCACATCTCGGGGCCGGGGAGGGGCGTGGCGAGCAGCGGTGGGGCGGAGGCGGGGGCGGGGACGGGGGTGAGGGCGAGGGGCGGCGCGCGCTCATTTGCGAAGGAAGCGGAAACGCCCCTCCTTCGGCGGCGCGCTGCCTCATTGGAAAATACCTCGATTTAAAGCCGTCAGCCTCTGACCTCGAGCGCCGTTTGTTTGCGGTGCGCTCTCATACGCCCGACCGCGTGCCCTCGCGCGCAGGTGTTGCGCGATTGCTCACGGGTCGCTCGCAAAGGGGGCAGAGGTTGCCGCAGCGCTGCCAGACCCATTTCTTTCTCTCCCGACCAACAACCCAGCCGCATTTCGCACTTTCAGCGGTTTGGAATATCTATCAGTCGGGGATCACCCATGGGAGAGTGTTAGTCTGTGCAAATGTGATTGATGAAAGAAATGATAGTTTAGCTCATGGATCTTTTCATTGAAGCTAAATCATGGTGAAGGCGAAATAATTTTGCTGGCACAATCAATAATAGCCGCTGAACTCGTTTTTTATCTAGAACGATAAGGTATTGTTCTTTTTTAGTACACCAACATTATAAACAAACTTTTCTGTTGCAAGAAATTGTTCATAAAAGGGCATTTTACGGCGACTAATTGCATCTTCACACATTCAGGCAATCGCAGTGAGAGAATCGTGGTGAGATAGCAGTAAATGGGACAGCCGACCATTGTTTTCTCGCACAGATATCAAATATCCGAGACGCCTTAAGAAAGTTTTCGCAAAATTAACTTTGCTTCTCTTACAAATTTATAATGCTGTTTTACAAACAAATAGCGTCTGTCCGTCCTTACTGTCCAATTTAGCATTTCTGTTATACTAAAATCTTTAACAAATATGATGCTCTTTTGCATAGTATAGACATTTTTATAAAATCATAGAAAAATTCATACTCCATGACCCAAAAGATTGTTTCTTGCTCGGTCGATTATTTTTTCTCACGGCCAGTCTGTCTCGACAACAACAAAATCAGTCTCGAAAGTTCTAACACAATTATTTCATGCACTGAATGTAGATAGATAGATAGATAGATAGATAGATAGATTTATTAGTTCGCTTTGAGCTAATGCTCGGTGGCAAACATGACAATTAGAATTAGAACAATAAAAACCATTAACAATTATAGTTACCATTAGAATTAGAGGATATCCTAGTTCTAATTAATTTCTAGTTATCTCTAAATTGACTACTAGTTTCACTAACACTTCACTTCACTGTATAACGCTAATATGTAATAATAATAAAAATAACAAAAACTATATACAATAATAATAATAAATTAAGAATTATACCAAAGCTAAAAGCAGTGTTAATAATGGTGATATTTATATCAGTAATATAATAATAATAATAATAATAATAATAATAATAATAATAAAGGTAATTGTCTCAGTATTGATAGTGATCTAAATAGAATTTAGTATGTTTTTAAATTTGCCTACATTAGAAGGAAGAGCCTCCAGTGCTTTTGCAGGTAGTTTGTTCCAATCTACTATAGTGCGATTCACAAAGGAGAACTTACAATGTATACAGAGCAGTTGTAATTATCGAAGAAAAAACTTTGAATGATGCTTGTTTAATAGTATATCGTAATAAATCTCGTAAAGCCACGGGCGTGCGTACTAAAGCAAGACGAGGGACCAACAATGTTTCTCGGCCCCTCTAGATCCTCTTTTCCAATAAAATCTTTATTTCAATATGACATGTTTAACTAGGAAATAAAATGTGTTACAGGGATACAGAAATTATAACTAGTGATGCAATAACAATAAATACAATTGATTTTAGGTTAAACAACTTACAGAGTTTCCAGATGGTTTAGGGCCTCTTTCCCAAAAGTCATGTATCAATTCTCCCAATTTTTCATCTTAAAAAGTAGAAAATCAGAAATCCAATATTTTTACGGAAATAAAATGTTTCATTACGCAGGGGCTACGGGGCTCCTTTGGAAATTGTCAAGAAGTTTCGACAACTGTGTCAGGGTGCAAAAATTATACTCGTTTTACTAACATAAGACGTCCACATCGAAATTGTTTATGTAATGACTATAATATATCTCATTTCTAGAGAAAATTATCCACTTATGTTTTCTTCCTATGTGTGGTATCCTTCAGCCTTGAACATCAGATAATTACTAATTTCATTCAGTAAATGACTTCAACATGACCGTATTTTGTCAACGGACGTAAACCCGTCTTCATTATCCCCGTATTGTTTAGAATTATGGTTAACTTCTTTTGAGTGCTGTGACGAGGTTGGGAATGTGATTTAAAGATTTAGATTACATGTATTTAGTAATGTACGTTGCCTTTGCATTAAAAATTTGTGTTATTTGGGCGCTAAAATCAAGGAGGTGCCAATGGAACATTCACCGTTGTGCGAATATTCAGTAACGTACAACGAGAACTTACGGGCATTAATAGGACATAAATAGAACGATCCCAAATTACTTACCGTGATTCACATCATCATCAGATCTCGGTGATTCATGAAATTCCATCTTCGTATTCACGGCTGCCATACAAATTATGAAAGTGATGTTTCATTAGGGATATTAAGCGACGATAATAATTTATCGTGTAGTCAGAAAGAAACGAAAGCAGCGTATTCTGAAATAGTCAGGTGTTCCCTTATTTTCATTTATCTCGCAGAAGATTGTCGTCATAGTATCGGATAGCACGAGGCAACTTTCTCGCGTAATTGGTGAAGTTTGTTCTTGTCGGATCTCCTGCTATCATGAACACGTTTGCTGTGTGCGCTGAACGCAACAGATGGGAGCTTAAAGCTTACGTAGGTCTTTGCGCAAACAAACCACCCTGTTTCAGAAACGAGTCCGGCCAGCCTTTGTTTCCTATTATGGTGCGTACCTCGTTACCTGATAAGAAGTATCGGGTAGGCTTTACCTCACCTATTATCCTGTCGTTCTATGTATATAATCAAAGCAGTTATATAACTCTGAATCAGTATTGTTTTGAAGTAGCTACAGTAAAGTTGTGTTGTGTTGAGATAGTTTCATGAGATTTTATGTCCGAGAATTCAAGTGACTTATAATGTACCTTCGCCCACCACAGTAAAATCTTACAAATCCTTGCGACCAAAAATAAACGTGACCAATGTAAGCGACTATTTTAAATTAAAAATTTGCCTATCTTAATTAAGCAATAGCTTGTGACATCCTTAGCTGCTTTGTATAATTTGAAAACATTCATTCAGAATAACGACCTTACTTCATCAATTATATCAGAAATCCTCTCAAAAACCCACTAATGTTAATTGAGTAACGTAAATGCGCATGGGCCAAGAAGACAATCCTAAGGCGAAGAGATTCATTGACGAACTGGTTCTACACAACGCGTCAAGTTCTGTTGATATGTTTTGAAATAACAAACTACTTTTTCAAGACGAGGCAGATGGATTGCAATAGTAAATAGTTGATATTTAATAACTGTGTCAAATTCCAGTTATTCTACTCCTAACCTTCAAACCTTCCTTAGAATCCTGTTGAGAAGAAAAATATGTAATTTTCCTTTGAAAAATTGACAGTTAAATTTGAAGAAAAAAATGTATTGCAAAAATTGCATTATTGTAGATGTAGGTGATCAAATCTTTTAAATATAACGGTGCCTTCATGCGTGCAACTAATAGGAGTTCTAATTACTGTATGATAAAGCGTGGCCCCGATTCCTGGTGAAGGGGCGCGACAGATAATCAAGTGTTGTCACGAAGGAGTGATTTAGCGCCTATTATGCAAATGCAGTGCGGTACATCTTCGTTGGTAGCATTATGAACACGTGCGCAGCCCGTATCTGCTGTTTCATTGTTTTGTAACATTCAGAGAACTATGGAACATTTGCTTCTTTCATAATGTGCGCATAAATATTTTGTACATGACATGATTAAGGTTTGAAAAAAAAAACGTTACTGCAATAGATTCAGTTTTTCAGTCCGAAAATCATATCCGGATTCTCCGTTTGGGTTGATAATTACTTATTTTTTAATTGTTTTTCTTTCATTTCAACTTTCATCTTTCGGAGATTTTGAAGGGTGCAATGGATTTATTTGTCCATCGTCAGGGAGGTGCAGGTCTTAGGATAACCTGTCATTATTTTTAAAATTTCACTTATAAGTTGACTATGGGAAGTTTCATTTAAATGTTTAGTAGTAGAGTGAGAGTGTTTGTGGGGAAATGGGGCACATGATTTTACGAATTAGGGTGGATGAGGGAAATTTTTGGAGAATTTGGATCTAATGCGCGAAGGATAATGCGCGTTTTGACCGAATGATAACTTCTGATTTTGATCTTCATTTGAGTTTTCTCTTCATAGACATTCTAGATTCTCACTTTCATGTCTGTTCCCTAGTTTTATAAATCTTGGGAGTCCTTAGTGAATCAATTTATACTGCTTTCTTGCACATATTATGGGCCATGTAGGCCAGTAGAAGATTTTTTATCAGGTTCTAAAGCAGTGGAGCATCACAGAAGCTCACCGTTGACCTCAAGTTGAGCAGCCGCCAACCGGCGTCAGCTGTTAATGATTCAAAGGATCACAGTTCATTGCGTGCTTAGCTAGTTTTTGCCAGCATGTTTAGCTAGTAGGAGGTTAGAGATAGTTTTCACGGGTGATTTACATTTTTCCCATATGTCTCTAAAAGAATATTCAATGAATTGATGTAAATCATATCATAAAGCAAAGGAGAATAAGTGGGCGAATGAAATGGCCAAGCCATCAGTCGGATGTAAACATATAGGCCTTAAATACCAAATTTTAAAAACTCGCGTTTTTATCCCAGTATACGAATTTAGACAATAGCGCTGCTCCGTGTTAATACCCTATGACGACGCGTTGGTCAGCTACTCTAGCGATCCTTGCGGCAACAAAGGAACACTACGCCTCCTTATATTTTGTAAAACGGCAGTATTCTGCAAAATCCAACAAAAAAGTTGTTTTTTATATTTAAATATCCTTATGCATAGAACTAAAACATGTGAAGTAGAAGTTTTCAACAATTTCTAAGGAAAGAAATGATTCAAATTACATGAATATTGTCCATTGAAAGTGAATAGTTGAATCATGAGGAAGACAGAGTATTTCTTTATTTTCACGAAAATATATAGAAATGTAATTAATATAAGTAGTAAATACGGTTATCTAGGAGTTAATAACATTTCTTTTGTGCTTTTGAACAACTTTCCATCTTTTCTTTCTAGGTCTTTAGGAAAATTAAACAAAATATAATTCAGGGTTCGTTCCTTTATTATTGCTGAAATTAATTGCAGAACAGAGCCCCTTTCGACACATGCATTGTTATTAATATGTTAACTGGCAAAGTATAAGAATTCGGTTTGTGCATATCAAATCTGTTCCGATACATCAAATGTAAGGTTAAAACGTTAATTCTGTGGAATTCTACGTGTTTTTTTTAATGTCTTGCCCTTGATATACTAGGAATATAAAACCACGAGTTCAAAAAACAGCACGAATTATTTTTTAACCAGCGCTTAATAAACGCAATTTAACAAACAAATTTCAAGAGCAACTATCCGTAGTTTTATTTTGTCTCTACTAGGATTGCTAGCTATATGCGCGCGCATCCCTTACTAGCCAAAACGGGCTGAGAGCTGTGTTACTGTATTCCAAACTCCTTCACTTACGCGCAAGCACGCACGTTTTTTTTGTTTTGTTTGTTTGTTTTTTTACGACATGAAAATGTGCACCGATCTGGCTCTGTGAAGGTCGCATCCACTGTGTGGAGTTGGGGCTTTTAACGCCACACAGTGGTTTATAACAAAAGAGGGTGTAGTATCCCCACAATTGTTCCTGGTCCAGAATGAACTTGACCACTAAGAAAAATTGTGAAGTTCTATAGTGACTAATCTCAGTGATAAATAGTTAGAGGATATGACAGGCCAGAACAAATGTAAGCAAGTCAAATTTAAATAGAAACACACACACAATATAATTGACACTGATGAATGTACAGTTGGTAGGCATATAAAAAAAGAAAAAAAACATAAATATACAAAATATATGCTCAAAGAGAAACAAAAACACTTGACCCAAAATATAATTATAACCTTGTATACAACAACAAAATATACACTTGTGTACACTTATAAACTCTTGCAATAAATGTTACCTTTGCCCTAAAGGATCCTTTCTAGAAAATTTTTAATACTAACTATAACTTTTTCTTTAACTTATATTTACCTATGAACTATTTAAATAAAATTATGTTGCAGAACTTAGTTCCTTTTTGGTAGCAATAGACAAATTGAATTATACCACTTTAACTGGTTTAAAGTTGACTTTATAAAATCTTCTCTTAACAAGCTCAAAATTATACACAAAAATACATCTTGAATTTCACACAATTTGTTGAATAAGAGATTTTAAATAAACAGGTATAAGTTACAGTAGCTTTACTCCTGTATATTTTAACACCTCAATACGTAAAGTTTCCTAACGGAATTCCAGTCTAAATTTTACTACGACAGAATGCTTTCTTTCTCCCCTCTTTAAGAAGTGGATTTTAACTGCGCGCCGCGCGATCTTGAGACATTGGCGGGAAAGGCAAAAAAATATGGCAGAGCAAATAATTCCCGAAACGGCTTGTCTAGAATTTAAACATTCAGCGGACAATGTCGCCAAATAACAATTTTCCACTCTTTGCAAATTACAAGTACAACGTGGGCTTTACTTTAGCACACGGCGGGAGTTGGTCGTGTGGACGGTGAAGACTCCTTTGGAGAACTCTAGTTGTCCCGAGGGCAGCTCCTCTTCTCCAGTGATGGATTTCGGGCGTCGTCATGACAAAATTTGCTTTCGTGGCGTCGTTCAGCTCTTGCTCTCGCTTACGGTAGACAAATCTGGAACCCAGTCGTCGGCGAAATGATGTCCGGGTCACGTGTTGTTAAACACGTCTCTGGGACGGCTCTGCAAACTCGTTGCAGCTCGAAATTTAAGAATGATACCCATTTTTTGTCTCCTTTTGACGTGGTGATTAGAAAGGTGACATTCCGGATATTTATTTTTCGATTAAATCAATTTTGATATGGTACAATAAAAAAGCCGTGGAAGATAAAATGCGGCATGAACACGTCTACATACATGCTAATCTCACTCTGATAAAAAAACTTGAAATTCCTTCATGCACTTGCATAAATAATAGATCATCATAAACAGAATTATAATTAGGATAATTACCTCTCAGTAAGAGCTTTTTTACAATAATATATTCGCAAATTGTGCTGGATTTCAATTCTTGTGTATCAGCTCGTGACAAGAACTTCGTATACACAAAGCTGCAGCTGCCGAAATAGGGCGATATTTCATACGTAATCGATGCGGTGTACGTTCCGGTCGATTCGAGATATCATTCTTTATTGCGCTGGTCAGTAGAATGAGTTGCCCTAGGCTGCAGGTATCAAATACTGCACAAGTCTAATGGACGTTTATATTGAGGTGAAGGACGAATTATCACTCGTATGAAGATACGTGATTGGTCACGGTATTGATACGTATACTGTAATGTTTAGTTTCATCACGCTTTTAATTAAACTCGCAATAGAGTAAATGTTAATCACATTATTATTCATGTAAATAACATTTCTTAGAAAGGGAGTTTTAAATTGTACTTTATTATATTCTAGATTTCATTGATATCATGCGAACCTTCTTCAGATGGCGGAATGATAAAAATAGTACAGTAAAATGGCCCACGTTGGGCAACGTTTGTGAAATAAATGTGAATAATTTTTAGGTGTTCCTCACCGATCACCGATTTAGTTTGGAATCAATGAGTGTCAAAAAATCGCTCACATGACCAAACAAACAATATACTATCTTCAAAGTGAAAATATATCCGTCGGTCCATTCCCTGTCCGAGATATTAATGTATTTTTATGTTATTCATTGGCTTCAATACTAGAACCAAATGAACCCACAAATTGCTTAAAATCAGAAACGCCTTCCTCTGACAGCGCTACTACATTTACTTTTATTAAATAGGATTAGAGATCGGTTGAATTGTCAGGCCGGGTCATAAAGACGGGTATCCCCTATCTGCCGAAATGCTTAAGGATATTACTCGATCCTATCCTCACTTTTCCAGTAGCATGCGACTGATTTGTTTCGAAAGAGAATGAGGTATTTTAATGTAGTACATTATTTTCAGTTTCTCCGTTTCAGATAGTGAGATTCCGTCCTATAAACCTTTTCTTTATGTGAACTTTTCTTGCATATTAAGGAATGATGAATGCATTGGTTTTGAAAGAATATTTTAATTTATTTTGGTTTCAATGGGACGTCTCAGAAAAATTCCAACCTTTCATCGCTTTGTACATCCGTTTGCTTCTGGGTGGCGAAATAGTTACCTTCTATCACGCAGTCAATATACTGCGAAAGCATCTTAACCAGATTCGTGGCTGTAATGGAAATCATTAGACCGCCAGCGGTTAATGGCTGCGGCTGTAAGGACGCCGCAGAAACAAGAAGAGCTACAGAAGAATTACAGCTCTTGGATTCTCAACAGGCCGTCGAGATGTTGCGCGTGATGAATCTTTTATAGCAAACTTAAGACCACCTACCGCGACGTCCTAAGCATGAATAGCTCGGTTCTGAGTTACAACGGAAAGTTTGTAATGGCATGCGTCCTCCAAACGCATTTGATGAGACTCTCTTTTTCTGCAAAGACGCCGCATGCATTCTTAGCGAAGCGAAATTTACTAAACCTCATATAGCATTGATGCAATTACCCCTTACAATCAGATGTATGTGCACGAGTCCTCGTCTGTGTTGGGAGTATTCTTTACCAAATGAGTTTCTTAATTTGCATAGGGGTGGTAATTCAAAGAGAGAGTGGTTTGGGTGGAACCCGAGAAACAGATGAGCGAATTGGTTGCGAATTCTGGAGGGGTATTTGCAGTCTCGGGAACCGCTCAAGGGTGTGTCAACTTCTAGAATTAAACAAGCTTTCTTTTGCATACTATCTTGGAAAGGTGTGTCATCTAATGTTGTACATCTTGTCTCAATGAAAGCTCATGTTCTTGGCAGCAAGTTTCCTTATAGCAAGTTGGCAACTTTTATACACCCACTTGGCACATATTCAAATCCTGGGAAATCACTAGCTTGGGAGCAGTCGGGTTTATTAATTAAAAATGCAATATCAAAAATGCAATGTATTAAAACGGATAAATGCGAGAATTGTACATAGTTATAAAAATGACACAAAATTATACTGGGAAGCCAATATTTCAATATACAAAAGACTTTTTGATCGAATAATATGCCTTCATTGTGAGCTTACATTGTCACTGGAAGCATGCGCAATGGAGATCTTTTTGGAATTGTGTTGAGTCTTTCGAATTAACATCTTGGAAAAAGTGTTTATTATTAAGGTTATTTTGTTCTTTGAAATACCATTCAATGGTATGATTGCTCCTCTTGTCGTATAATGTGTGTTTGTCATTGTCAAGGTTATGCCAAATTTTTGTTACCTTCTGTGAAGATACCAAGGATATTAATTTCGCAAGTTTTCCCCCTATAATTCTGAAGTACAAAATGAAAGAAATTTACCAGCGTGTTAATTAAGGCATTTCAATAAATATGCGCGAAGATCGGAACACGACTGTATTTCAACAGCCGAGCATGGTTTACTTTTAAACTGAATAATGAGTTCAACAAAAGAAAAGTGTCACGTCTAAAAAATGTCATTTTGTATGATAACCTTTATTTACAACGTATTTTCTATTGTATTTACGATATTTTCCTGCTAAAATATTAATTTTCTAAACACGTTTCACCACTTACGTGAAAAATACTAATTTTCAAATGTCACTTTTTTGTGGACATACGATATATCTACAAATATATTATGTAGCTTTTTCATTATCTTCTTTCAAATATCGAAACCTAGCATTTACCGCTGTTCATTTTTATGGTGTCGTAATAAATCACATTTATTGACATACGGGAGTGTTTCAAGGAATGTACTGCACCGCATTACTGTTTCTTTTAATGTAGTATTGTATGGATGTAACCTCTCCTGGGGCCCTCACTGCGTTTGGGTCGGGGGGGGGGCACGTCCGCGGGGCCCCTTGACCCCGGCGGCGGCGGCGTGGAGGCGTCGCGGCCGGCGCAGACGTGTCCCCAGCGCCGAAAGCGGGGCCCCGAGGTGAGGCCCGTTACTCGGCCGGCGGAGGTCGCGGCGCGGCGCGTCGCGTCGACCCACGGCCGCTGCCCGCCCACGACCCACCAGCCGACCGACTCTTCGCGCCTTCTCCCCGGACACTGGGGAGGGGGGAGATGGTACTAGCCGCAGGGCCGCTCGAAGTTAGACACAGTTTGACTCCTCGGTGAAGCTCTTCTTCGAAAACTACAAGAGGCGGAATGGTGGTCTGTTTAATCGTATATCTCAGAAGATGGCGTATTATTTAAAGTCAGACGAGAGAACAAGACATCCGATTTCTTTGAAAGTGGGTCAATGTTACCATTTGTTAGATTATTGATGAAGTATAAGAATATCCGTGATTAGTAATACTTAATAATGTTTGGTGACACTCTCTCCATCATTGTATCGTGATCTGTGTGTTTCTATTTTTTTTACAGTGAGTGTGTAATATATATTTACTATATATGGTGTAATAAATTTATTTTTATGGTCATCATAATTCATTTTTATGGTTTATAAATCAGCTCCAGAGTTCTATAGAAAGAGCATATTTTGGGACAGCGTATTGGACTGGTTTGGCATGTTGCGAACATTAGATATGTTTACTCGAGTCGAAATCTTATATATTAGGCAAGTAAGAGGGTACATCCATGTTCCAGTTTCGAAGTCGACTGGTAGCCACCCAGTCTCATCACAGTTCTTCCATTTCAACGTAAAACGCAATTGGAAATTAGAATTATTACATTTTTGCAAAGAAAATAATGATCAAAATGTTAATTGCCGATATATTCTCGCTTCCAATTTTGTTCCTTCAGTGATTCAAACACTAAGCAAACCTAGGCAGAGAAGGAGGGTAAAGGGTACATAAATTGCAGATGGAGTTTGTACATTTTTCATTGTAACATCTTCCCACCTATCTCGTACCTCACAGATGCCTGCGATTCCCGTTGTCTTGACGAGCTCAATGCGTTTCTGCGCCCCGAAGAGAGCCTCTCAGGACCTCGGTTGCAGATTCCGCTTCAACCTTCGTTGCAGATTGCATTGCCTTCCACAGCGCTGTCCCCACCACACAGTTTGGGGCGTCACAACCACCTTCGCTCCTTGCTGCACTCCACAACTACCATCGCTGTATCTGTCTCCTTCAACACCGGCATTCAGCCTCTGCCAAATATGCCCCGACCTTTCTCTCGCGCTCCTCGCCATGTATGAAGGCAAAAAGACTCTTTCAATTAAAAAGTATTTAAAATCAGCCACCGGGAAGGGGAGGTACTTGCGTGGTAAAACGGCAATGTAACGTTACATCTGACGAAAACATTTATACGAGTAGTACTTATTTTCAATGCGCGGACATATTGAAAGAAAACTATGCAACTCCCGGTCATATGAGA
This sequence comes from Acheta domesticus, assembly GCA_031308135.1. Classification (NCBI taxonomy): domain Eukaryota; kingdom Metazoa; phylum Arthropoda; class Insecta; order Orthoptera; family Gryllidae; genus Acheta; species Acheta domesticus. The sequence goes on along the minus strand of JAHLJT010000631.1, from coordinate 80,205,172 downwards.
GCTGTTTTTAGTTTCTTTAGATACCCAGGAACGTGTGAAAAATTAATAAACAAATCTAAATTATCAATTTTGAGTGTTCAGATATATTGACGGGCAACTATGCTGCCACTAAAAAATGCAGGAGGTATCTAAGATTTCGCTAGATAACCAGAAAATCGGAAAACATCCAAAAAACAATGAAACAATGTCGACATTGACTGAATAATGTAAATATTTGATTACGTTTATCCGCAATCTCTCTTAGTACGCGTACCGACTGAATTCTCGTTCACACTGCGTCCCTGCTTACAGCTGGCGGCGTGTGACCGAAAGGCTCCAAGGAAAGACCACCCCCTATTTGCTACTCACCTGACGCGTTACGTAATATCACTATATTATTGCAGTATTCGTGAAGATTACTTTTGTTAAAATATTAAATTTATTGCAGTGTTATACGAGTATATTTTTTGTTGATGTGGTTAAGCGTATCGTGCTTTGTACTTTTTCAAAAGCCCTTTTTGTGTGTGTGTGTGTGTGTGTGTGTGTGTGTGTGTGTGTGTGTGTGTGTGCGCGTGTGTTTGTCCAGCAGAAATGTTGCTACAGACCACTAGTCTTAAACTACTTCACTTATATCTTCGCAAATGTACTACCCGCGCGCCTTACGTAGAAGCTGAATTATACTCCTGCGCGACATTCACAGAGTGGTCACGTTTGAGCGAGAAGGATTGCACGATTAGTTCGTAAGGTACCCACTAGCCGTAACATGAGTTCAGTATTTAAGGTTTGCAATGCGTAAATAAATGCAAGTTTTGTTATTTATTGCGCAATTTCTTTGTCTTAGTGGCCATACACCCTCTGCAATGCACACAAGACGTTTCATTCACCAATCAGCAAGCACAAGGCTTGTGGCTGCTTCCCAGGTACTGCGTATTCATTTTTTCTGTATGCTATTTACATATTTCCGCTAATTTCTTTCTCTAATGTATAGTAATGTATTATAGATTGCATCTTATAATTTGCATTTCTGCCGTATCCGCTACAGTCATCCATTTTTTACCACTGCTGTCTCACGTCTTCGTGCAGCCAGGACGATGTATTCCCCCACCATTCCATTGCGCACCTCACTTTCCTTCTCTTCCTATTCTCTGTATTGCAATTATCTCTTTTCCCTGTCCGTTACAGTCATCCTCGGCGGTGCCGCGCCGCTGCCGCTTGAGCACCGCCTTTTGTGCACAGTGGGTCGATCGACATGAGCCGTAAGGCTCGAGAAACTAGAAAACAATAACGACTACTGACTCAAAAAGCGAAACAATACTGTAAACACACTGTTGTTAGTTTCAAGTATGTTGTCAATTTCAATAATGCTATTCTCTAATTTGCTTGCAGCTCTTGAAATAATTCGACGATAAATTTTGATATTCGACGATCAATTGCAAAAGAATTACAATTCTTCATTTGAACATCTAAAAAAATGCTAAAGCAAGAATACTATTATTATTTACCATTTTCATCATTGTCATACGTATTATCATTTTCTTCAATGTACTGTAAAAGAACATAACGCTCGAAATTACTTGACATCGTGAAAAACGGGACGGGAAAAGCATTCCCGAAATTGAAAAAACATTATTTTTTTCTTTCGAATTTGTCAGCTGTGTGTTATATGCTGTATTCCAGTACTACCTTTCGTGCTCTCAATCGTTGAATATTTTGACAATTGGAAGATCAACACATTTGGAATCGATATCATGATCTCGGTTAAGACCCGAGGAACCCATGCCGACCACACTGATATCGTTTATTTTTATTTCAAATTTTCATGATAACAATTTTTAAAAATATTTCGCTACGAATTTTGACGTTAATACAATTTTTCGATAGTCTTCTCCGTGAAACGATTAGAAACGACGGAATCCGGGCGCTGGGTGCCCTCCAGGCCCACTGCGGCGCCGCGCCGCGCCGCGCCGCGCCGCGCCGCGCCGCGCCGCGCCGCGCCGCGTCCTGGCTTGCGCAACGGCCCCGCGCGTCCTCGCGCGCCGCTAATGACACCTGCGCGCTTGCGATGTGCGGCGGCGCCCTCTGCGCTCACGCTTATTCCTGAATCGCGCGGTGACGCGAGCCGCCAGCCGGATTATGAGAGCGCCGTTGCGGAAATTCGCGGCAGCAGTGCGTCGCTCCGCCCGCCCGCCCGCGCGCCCGCCCGCCCGCGCGCCCGCCCGCCGTTCGACACGTTGCGCGCCGCGTGCTGCGGCGGCGGCGGTGACGGCAGCGCCCGCGGGGGCGGCGGCGGCGGGCGCTAGCGGTTGCGGTCGCGCCGCCGAGGAGGAGCATCGGCCGCAATGTCACGGAGGAGGACACACCGCGCGCGGAGGTCCTGCGCTCCCTTTAAGGCCGCTCTGCACGTAACGTTGTGACGTCATTGCAGGCAAGATCTGGAAAGGACTGACCGACTTGCTTGTACACAAAGTTCCTCGCCGCCCACTCTTTTGTGAATTTGTGCGACCTCATTCGGTTCACGTACGTATTCCAACTTTCTGTGTACACGTAACGTTTTCTTTTGGCAAATCGGGGCACTATCGTGCGAGGCTGACGACAAAACGTTGCGTGTTGCGGCTTTTACGACGCAGGACGGGGGGCGGTTAAAAGCGCAAAAGCGCTTTACGCGCTGCAGTGATGATGTGCAATCTACGTGCGCTTCTGCTGCGCTCGCTCTATACTGAACTGTGCAGTAAAAGCAAACATGCTTGCTGCGGCACATGGAAGTTGTTATGCGCTCTGACGTAAACGTCCACAGAAACTAGCAAAACACGTAAAGTGCAGAAATGGAGGTGCTGGAGTTTCGCGGTCGAGGTACCGCTGTAGAAAGAATGGCTCTAGAGATGAAAGCAGGGTTCAACGAAAATCTTTTTTCGGGCATGAAAATGGCTTCTCAAGTTAAGTGAAGTAAATGTTCTTTTCAGTGAAAAGAAAAACTACTAACGGAATCGTGTATTTCACATTGTGGGCGCTATATTTACCATTAAAATATGAGCTGGATAGTAGTTTATTCTTTGTGAGCCGGTGAGATAATTTAGAACTGAACATCCTTTTCTTCCCAGTGAACTTAAAAGTGAATCTTCTAAATATTTATTTCTGAAGAATACAGACTATCATTATTAGAATAAATAATTCAAAATGTTTTCCTGGATTATTATATTGAGTTGTAATTCGATTCGATTCGATGTTATCATTAAATAGTACGAACTCCGAAAAACATTTCCCTTCGATATTTTTATAGGTAGATCAATTAATCTTTTCTAATGAAGTCATCACGCCGGAGGAACAAAGTTTGGGCGTGACCAGCAGCAACACATATACAACGTGGGTGTTTACAAAATCCAAAACACCTTTTCCAAGAACATCTGGGAACCGTGTTTATTCCGAATGCTGATTATAACATGGGCGGATTCTGCTGACGCTCGTCTGCACGCGGGCGGGGGCGGGGGCGGGGGCGGAGGGGCCGCGAACCCGGGCGGCGCGGCGGCTGCCGGAGCCGCCCAACACGCCACCGTGATGTAAGCGCGCGAAACGACGCGCCGGCTCCCGCGAGAGGTCAGTTGCATCGCCTGCGGTCGCGCGGCCCAAGGAGACTTCGCGGGAACGCGCGCCGCGAAACTCTCCGCGAGCGCCGTGCGGCCAGAGGCGTATCTAGGTATTCAGGCGCTCGTGGCAAGCATCGAATTTGCGCACCTGTCAGGATACTTCAAATTAAGGTTGTTGATTTTTGTTTTAGCGGGTATACTGTAAATAGCGCCCCTTGTGAGTGGCGCCCATGGCACGTGCCATGTCTGCCATACCGTAGATACGCCTCTGCGTGCGACTGCAGCCCCGAACAGGCGCGAGGGCGGGGTGGGCTGTGAGAAGGGGAGGTTGCTTCTAGGGAGGGGATGCCGGGATTTAAAAAGAAAGTAAAGCTCAGAAATAAACCTGAATTTTAAACAATATTCATTGGAGTTCTCATTGTGGATTGAGGCTACTGTGTTCACAGTAGTATTGTTGCCGTAACCAGTGACGTAGCTGAGAAGGACGAGGAGAGAAGTTGCCATGGAGGCGACACCAAAAAACACGATAGAACGATCTAACGAAATAGAACGATAGAACGAAAAAGATAGACTCTGAGATCAACCTTTGTTCCACTTGGACCACTTGAATATTTGTAGGATCATAAGTTAAATCTGTGCATAAAAAGAAAGAGTTGCGAAGCGTAATCGCGTAGATGAGATTATTAGAGAGGAAAGTAATTGGTCTGAAACTTTTTCTGTATGTATTCCTCATGTGGTATACCATATAGAAACGCTTCCTTTTTGTTTGATTACTCGTCAACAATCACAAATCCTATTATTCAATTCTTCCTTCTCTCTCCTTTACTCTCTCTCTCTTTTCGAAATTTTCATCCTTCTCTCTCTCTTATTTTTTTTGGGGGGGGGGCGCGGGGAGTCCCCGTCTCTCGCAGCTGTTCGATGACCGTAACCTTCAGTTACGGAAGACCATAAATTCAGCTGACCTTTTCAATAACTTAACTTGCTTCTTTCTTTTTCCTTTTTAAGCGCGGTAATGTTCACGAGTGTCCCGATCTATCTAGTACCTTGCCACCACCCGCGAACGCATATCCTCCACGCGGTGTTAGGCAGATAGTGGGAAATAGTGTTGTTCGTCGCCCGGTAGGAGCGCGGACAACGAAGCCCCATTTAAAATGTTCAGTGATGACTTCATCGACGGGGGAGAGGCCCAGAGCACTTTGGTTCGTGTGTTTGGGAAACGGACACTTTCCTCAATGTTCCGTCCCGGAGCTTTTTGCGCGAGACTGACTGACGAAAACGCTTCACTTTGCGCAAAGCGGAAAATGTCGTCGTGCAAAGACGACACAAGTCTTCCTGCCTTTTAGTACGTCACGTACGTTTATACATTATGTCATTAAGGACATATGAAGAGGAAAAAATAATCGCATTTTTGTCGCAAGATGAAAATATCTGAAAAGCAAACAAATGTATTGTCTAGATTTAAAGAAAAGGATTTTAGTAATGACTTGAAGAGTTAGGAAAGATAATGTGTAAAAATGTGAGAGCACATTTCAACGTTCGTGGCGTTGCATTTGCTGTTGTTATTATCAAATGCCCGATCTCCAGGAGTGTGTCCATTGTTCCATCCTTGAGATGTAGTGTTCGGAATTCTCTAATTTGGCACCAACTGGGCTACCAACAGTACCAAATATATTTAGACTACTTTAGCACAGTCAGGGACCGACACAAGAACGGTCTATTTTTTTATGTTACTTGCATCGTGCCCTGGTTGAGCGAATACAGGATCTGATTAGAGGGATGTTGTCGCAGAATTAAATTTTGCCTGAAAATTTAGCCAGTTCTTTTACATACCACAAGCTAGACATGGCACACTGATTATTTTTCGTCCTTTGAAACTTCACCAACAGCAGTTTGAACCCACAGGCGTCCGTTTTGGAAACCAGTTAGCATGCACTTGCATTTATGTTTTCCACAATCACTCCATCTCATTGTGCTTTAACAACACTCGTCTCACAATTCCATTCGAAGCGGCAAAAATGCACCTTCTTATCGAGAATACCCTTTCCCACCTGGAATATTTACTGGTTTTCGCGTTCCTATCTCTTATCATTTTGGCCTACATTTCATAATCACTTGCAACTCTGGCAACAGGATACCATTGGGTTGGCACTTACTGATGTCTAAAGAGCGTTTTCCCGTTTAAAAAATCGTTTCGGAAAAGTTCTTCGTTTCAACATTAAGAAAGAACTCCATTTGACATAGTTAAGAGTAAAGGCACCGCCCCACCCTCATCTCGCGGCCCTTGTGCGAAACAAGGTTGCTGACCCGCGCCGCAGAAGGCATTTCTAGATTCACAAAGCCCACATTTAATTAAACCGCACCGCCATCGCGTCAGTTCCTTACTTTAAACATTACTTAAGACATTAAACATAAAGTTTCGTTTACGACCCGGTTTCCCACTTGCGGTCCCCTTTTGGAGAAACTGGCCTCGCAGGATGCTCTCATGCGCGTGGGCCAGTGCCCTCCTCCGCGCGCCCATTCACGTGGCCGCCAGCGTGCGGTACCCGCCCGGCGGAGGCGGCGCGTGGGCGCGGGGACTCCCCGAGAGACATCGACCGACGCCACGGACGCGACCCCCGGAGGCGAAGGCGAGGCCCGGGACGCATCCGCACACAGGGCCCTCGGTGCCATCCTCTAAGACACATCAGGGAGTTTTTGCACGCCATAGCGGACAGCACTATCGATCTTCTGCGCATGCGCAGTTCAAGTTTCGCGGCACACGTGCATCTGCGCAAGCGTAGAAGATCGATAGTGCTGTCCGCTATGGCGTGCAAAAACTCTCTATTGCAGTATGTAAAAACAAGAGGTGCTAAAACAGCACGTACTTTCTCGCCCGTACTTTCACGCATAATTACGCGAAAAGTACTCAAATTTTCGAAAAATTGTACATGGCCTTATTTCAAAATCTATCTTTAAAGAACAGATTTCATTCTGGGGGAAAATCTCTATCTTTTGAATCGTAGTTGTAGGAAGACGCTGAAAAGCTTTGAATTTTTGCAATTTTCGAAAATCAGAGTTACGAAAATAAGACCTGCGTCATTGTCGTAAATGTCCTTTACACTATCCAACAACAAAATTAAATAAAAAACGATGGAGGCTTTTTTTAAATTTGGAAAATGTCCCTGGGCTTCATGTAAAGTACCCCCAAAAGTTAAAATATCAATTTCAAATTCAAGGGGCCGCATCATCAACCGGATCTATTGGGGAAGATCATTTTCAGGGAAAATCGTCTGAACGGTTTAGCCGCTAGCGCTGTTCACAGACGGGCGGACGGACAGACAGACGTTTTGTCGTTATTCAATTTTTCGATGTCAAGGACCCACAAAACAAAGATTCTGGTTACACCATGTGTTAGGGGATTTCTTAAATTTAGCAACTGATTTATCCATTTTTTCGTTACCAGAACCCTATAAGAGTTTTCAGTCGAAAATTCGTCGTTTTTTTCACGCAGCATTACATAACTTTTCCTCTACTGTTTCAGCGGTAGCAAGAAAGTACAAAAGGGGGGAGGAAATAAATGAAAACAGTTTCCGTTCCATTAATGCAGGATTAGAGACTACTGGTACAGTTTTGTTTACTATGCTTGGCTATTTTCTCTCTTCGGTGGCATATGGGGTTATACACCCAGATGTCTGATTCATCATAATTTATTTGCGTATGCTGGGGCTTCTTAATTGGCCAGAGTTCATGGACTATAGCTTCTAGATGCCATTTCATAGTATGGTGGGTCCTGAGTAAGGCGGGCTCTGTCCGGTCTTCCCACGTGGGCAAAACCTCTCCTACTACAACTCATGTGTTATGACGTTACGCCCATCCGGCTTGCCCTGCACGTCTTACCACCTACGCGCATCCGAGATCTTACCCGCTATGCTTGACTATCGCTGTCCCATCAAGCCTGTCAGATCACCGTAATGCCTATCTCTTTTCTTTATCGTCATGTCACAAAGCCTGCCCCTCTCTTCTCTTATGCTTCGTAGAATCTCTCTTCGTCAATTATTTCCTTGTTGTCCTTATCATTCCACAAGTGCTCCATCTCTCTTCGCTTCTTTACTAATTTGCAAATCTGAACTCTTCTGAAAATTCGATTGTTAATAGGTGGACCAATCGTCTCCTTCCCACTTATTCACCATCCCACTCACCCACCAAGAACCCACTGTACTCCACCTTCCTGTTAACTCCCACTGAGGCCTTCAAAACTACTTTCTGCATTCCATTAGGGCTCCGTCCTGAATTTAGTAAACATTTCCCTTCTGAAATCGTTTTTCTTACCATCGCTCCTCATGTTCGGCAATGGATACACTACTCACTGTTGTTTTCTGAATATCTGACACGTCAGAATGTAACTGTCCAAATGTGCCGTTGAAAGCGTTTTTTCGTAATTTTAAACCAGGAGAATTATAATTCAATATTTATCCACATTTCACGTGTTCTTCCAATTTGCTACTAGTGAACCAATTGTTCATCTGGCCGTTAACACCCCGTTTCCATATCCCTGGATCGCCATATTCCTTTACTCGGCCACATCTCATATTACGGGCGTTTCTCACTTCCCAGCTGTTGGGACAACACTGCCCCCCGCTCGACCCTGCTCGTTTAACCGTCTGACGCCCGACCACGCGCCCCAAGGCCCCTCCCCCTTCACCACACATCGCACATCCCTCCGCAATTCTCCACCCAATTCCACCTCTCCCCGCCTTGGCCATTCCGTCATACATTACCTCCCTTCCCTTGCTGCCCCATCCCAGCTCATCTAGCTCTCCCTCGTGCTCAACTTCAGCCCGCCCGTCTCGCCTCGTCCTTTTTCGCCGCATCTACGCGCCCGCGCGTATCGAGTTCGGCGCGGCATGGCGTGCGCGAGCGGGCGGGCGGGCGGGTCAGCGCGCGGCCGGGCGTGCATGCAAACAGGCCCTGACATCATCCGTACAAACAGAGCCGGGATCTTGCCCAACGCGGCGGCCGGGCGGCGGGGCCGGGGGCGGGGGCGGGGACGGGGACGGGGTCGGCCGTCGCGCGTTGCGGTGCCGGGCCCCGCGCCGCCGCCCCCGCTGCGCCGCGCCGCCTCGCGCCGGGCGGAGGGAACCGACTCCCGCCTGACCCACTCCCGCCCCCGCGCCGGCGCGCACTTCTCGCCTTGCGAGGCACGCTTTCTCTCCCGGGCACGCGCCTCCCGGCCGCACTCCTTGCGCTCGGTACTTGCGTTGCCGCGGCGCGCCCCAAATGCACGAGGGGGAGTTCTGCATTTGGGCCCTGACGCATAGAAATTGCTGAGATTGTACATTTTTTATTAATTTTAACGTAGGCAGTGAACCTGTCACAACTAAGACTCATACTGTTTAGTTTCATACATAGATCGTATAATTACGAGAATATTAGAATTTCGTATATTAGAAATTCATTGTAGTCTATTCGAGTGTTCACATAATGTACAAATTTGTACCAATTGCACACATGTGTACAAATTATGGGTAATTCTTGGGAAACGTGCTACATGCAGCATTGTTAAAAGTAAAATACATATGGTGTGGGTATCCCTTTTGGATTCTTTTGAGTGATAACACTTTTTCCTATTGGAAATGGGTAGTTGCTAAATTATTCTTTACATTTTTAAGAAAATTATTTCATTTCTGGTAGATAGTACTTTGATTCATCCACCAGAAATCGCAAAAATCCTGTGAGCATGTGGATGTAATGAATGTAGTGATGTATTTATTATGCAAAATTTCCAGACTGTGATACTTGAAAGTATATTCTACGACCCAGAATGTGATATTTATGGCAATTGCGTACAAATTTTAATTTTAAATTACATTCAATTGCAAAATTTGTATTTTAATTTTAATTACGTCAAAATTGTAGTTCTTGATGCATCCTTAGCTTACAAAAAGTGAATTTATGATTCACAAAGTATCTACGTGGATGCTACAAACTCAAAAGTTGTGTGTCGTATATTTTTATTTGTACTTGAAATAATGCCTTCTAATATAATGTCAATACAAACGCCTAACAAAAATGAAGCAGGAGTTTCATTAAAATTAAAAAAACTGAGAGTCCTTCGACAGATCACTATGTCAAGAGTAAAATTATAAAAGAAAAAAAGGCAGACGTCAAAAATATCAAGATACTCAGAGATGTATTCATCATAAACCTCGGCACTGCGAAGAAATTATATCACAATAGGGCAGCCTTCAAAACGAAATAAATAGAAAAGTGTGGTTGTAACGAACGAATGACCCAGTTACGGACTCCTCTGGTCATGGTGTTTTTCAACTATTTTAACGTAGTTACTCGTCAGAGGCTCATTGTGTCACCCCTAGCCGCAAGGTGATATTTATTGGTAGTTATTTTAAGGTAAAACGATTGAGAATTCTGTACAGATCGGTCGAATATAATTTGTTCTCAGATATCTGCCTAGTGAATTTATGATTGAACTAGATGCTTACATGTTAACGAAGAGATGTCAAATTGGTGTGAGAAGTAACAACTTAAAATAAACATTTCGTTATGTCTTCTTGTTGAAAAGTTGGCGGTGGGAGTGGACTAGAAGAGGTAACGTAAGATGCTAGTGACGTTACACGATGTCCTGCAGAAGCCCTCCCAGGCGTCGAATGACGTACCAGGAGCCGTGTGTTGTGCTATAACGGGCGCATCCGCGTCCGCGGAGGTTCCCAGCGCCCGTTCGCGGAAGACAGCGCGGCGCGACGCGGCGCGCGCGCTCCCGTTCCCCCGAAGACGATTGCGGGCGACGCGCGGCCACCAGGATGCTCTAGACCAGTGTTGTCATGGTTGATGCCCCGAGCGGGAGTCCGAGGCACGAGTGCCACGACAAAATCGCCCCTCCACGCAGTTCATTACCCCGCCACCAGAGACAACGCACATCACTATTGTAAAACGGCGGAGTTACTAATAGTTTATTTTCCCAAAGCTAATTGCGTATCGTGGCATGCTACGGTGTCATGGCTTTCCGGTACCATGGTTTCCTTTCCCGACGCTAGCTGCGCAGAGAAGCTCGTGGCATGCTACGGTGCCACAGGGCGTGCCACTGCCACCAGTAGAAGACCTTAACACCACTGCTCTGGAAGCGGCCTTGCCAAGCGCGATGACATTGAGGGGCTCGACTCACTCCCAACTGCCGCCGGGCCGTTCGAAGGTCGATACTAAAGTCGTACAAATATTGTACAGTTTGCACTCACCTTCCGCTCAAAAAAGGGTTTCGAATATTTTGTTAAGATTTATGGGAAGAAGAAAAATGCTAGTTAATAAATTTTTCAAAAACATACCACATTTTAGAATATTAACCGATTTTGTAAATGTATAGTCAATGCAAATTCAATGAGGGTGAATTCGTATTTTTGTTGCCGGAAGAAGCTAATAGCCCATTGGTTTCCATTAAAAATGCTCTGTTGCGGTACCTTATATTCCCGGAATTATTTAAAATATGGCAGAATTATTCACTATGAAAACTGTTTCGTTGTCGTTGAAAAAGTGTGTGAAAATATTACATCTTTTTCATCTGTATTGCTTCCAAGCCAATAACCAGGAGAGGCGCCTCAGGGAATCAACTGATGTCACAGCAGTGCCTCTGACCGAGAGGTTCTGGGGTTCGAGTCCCGACGATGGCAGGATTTTCACCCCTGGCCAGATAGCAGGGTTGAATTCTGTCGCTGTCTGGAGGAAAATTCTAGCGGCCATCTGCTATGATCGGTAGTTTTCCGTGGTTTCTCCGATTAATACTAGGCGAATGCCAGAGCAGTACCCTAACACACGTCTACAGACCGCGCGCGATCTTTCCCTCCCATCCCTTCTCCTATCTTACCCCTTACACACACACACCTACATGCACTACATTATCATGAAAGAATAGACATGAGCATCTTATGGATGTCTGTGGGTATTGAATGTATTCGGGGGTCTCCTACAGCAAATTGGGAAGGGAGGGAGAGAATCTCGCGTTTAGTATGAGGGGTAGCCTGGTCATTGAAGACAGTAAAAATTAGTTTCTTGGAAGACCGCTCTTCGAGTAGGGATTAATGTCTGCGGGAAGTCGTTGCTCATCTCTTCTTTACGGAGTCCCTGGTATCAACTCCAGTGGAAAACTACTCCTTGGCCTCAGAAGTTAGAGAACCGCTGCTGTAAAGAGGTGGCGCGGCGTGGCCCCCAAACAGCTCATTGGCCCCAACAGTTTCTTTCACGAGCATTTCTCGCGGTCGGCCCTGACCGCCAGGCTCATTTTCTTCTCCCATTCGTTCTGCTCTACTTGCTCGTCTATGAGGGTGGTGACAACTCTAGCGGTAGTTCGCCACTGGAAAGGAAGAAGATTCCCTCTGAGTTGAGAAAACAAAATGTTATAAAATAGACACGTGCGGAGGATTCGTTGAGATGATATTGCTCACATCGTGTTTGCAGAAAAGTTCAGCGTGATCTCATCGGTTCACAGCAAAAATTATGCACCTCAAAAAAACATCAGTTTACAGTAAAACTTTTTTTATCTCAGCGGACCTGTTTATTTCACAGACAAGAGTAAAGGGTTTTACTCTATATCTTGGGTGTTTTGTGACCTACATTTACGAACTTTTATTAGTAAAAATAAATAATTTTTAAATAGTTTTATTTTATTGTCAATAAATTATTAATTTCTATTCAATGAATGCAACATATAACCTGCGTTTTCTTCATAATTTGAGGAATATACAAATTCTTTACCGTTTTGGCCTCAGGAACATCGATTACTGAAAGTGTTTTTTGTAAATTTGTAACTTTGTCGCAGCCTGTAAGTCACCGGAACTTCTTGCCCATTTCGACCACTCGAAGCGCTGTTGTAGACTCGGGAGTCATTTCATTTCTGATGTTGGTTTAGTGGTGAAATGTAGTTGGCATTTAAAATTAATGCTTTTGCTTTTGTAATAAACAACATTGTTGGCAATGACAACACCGGTGATCATTTAATTTCATTTCTGATGGCCAGACGCGATAGCAGGGACGCGCGCGCAACGGGGCTGTTGCACCCCAATTCCGCCGATTCACATTTTTTTTACTTTCTCTTTCGTATCCAAAAAAGTAGATTTGTGTTTGGCTACACAGAAAGATCCTCCGTGCTTCTGCTCACTTAAGCACAACCTTCTGGACTTATAGGCGAGGAGAAATCGTTAAGAAATTGCAGTGCGTAAAGAAGCATTTTTTAGCAAAATTACGTGAGTAACATTTGTTCATCTAGTTGAGGAGAAGATGATGGTATGTGTTTTATTTTCTCGCGTACTACGCACTTATGTTGTAAATATGAAGTTGTGTAATTCTGCAGCAATAAGTGACAATTTTAAGACAGATAAACTCGCATTATGAATGTAATGACATTCTCTAATACGTTGTGTAGTTAGAATACACAATTTGTGGGTCCTTGATTCCGAAAAATTGAATTACATCAAAATGCCTATCTTCCGTCCGACTTGTTAACAGTAGAACCTAAACCGTTCAGACGATTTTCTACAAAATTGACATTTTCCAGTCGATCTGGCCGACCTGGAGGACTTGCGGAACGGATATTTTGATTTCTGGTTGTACTTTACGTGACGCCTCAAAATTTTGAAAAAATGTCTCCCAATTTTTTTATTAATTTTTTCTCCTATAATGCAAGTACGCCTAAAATGGTGTATGTCTGATTTTGTTGATCTGTGAAATTTCGAAAATTTAAAAGTTCAAAGTTTTTTCGGCCTCTTCCCATAACTGCAATATTGAAGACAAAATTTTAAAGTCAAATTTGTTTTTAAAATTATTTTGAAATAATTTCAATGGAAATCTCTGAATTTTAGAAAAATGCAAATTTTCAACTTTGTTTTTAAAGCGTTGGGAAGGCTGAGTTCAGTTGTGGAGCTGGTTATAACATGCAAGGCGTACTACGCATTCTTGACTGAAGTCAAAAATGATTTTTTTAAAGGAGTAATTTTTTGGTACAACGAGGTTATTTATTATGGTCGTAAAAAGATGGCACCACCCTTCACACACACATCAATGCACGCATTACACGTTATTGATCAACTCTCGCAAATATAAGTGAAACATGTTTGGGTTATTAAATAGCAATTTCTGTGTTATAACATTGAAGTTACCAGGTGTTCTACGCTGTACTCTCCTTATCACACACCCACTGTTTGTTCGTTAATCGTTCCTCGTGTGTGTTCCAGCAAACCGCAGTTACTGCGCACCTCAGACGACTACGACAATCTAACCGCAAGTGTAACCACGACGCAACCACAACATCCTCTTCCCGCATCGAATCCAGTTCCTCTGCACTTCTTATGAGCAATGCACTTGCTTCTTTCGAATGCACTATCTCGTCCCGAAGCCGGGATGCATGAAGGCAATGACGGATGCGAGAAGGCTCAGGTAAAATTCAACATTTTTATTTTCCTGGTTATCGTTAGTAAGACTTTTTTTTAGTTAGTTTCTACGACGTCGTATAGAAATAGTTTTGAAATATGCGCAAATAAAGATACAATATTCCTGTACTGTTTACATTATTGCTAGTGATTTTGTCTACGAATAGGGTTCTGAAGTCGACCTTAGATTCGGTTGTACTATTTTGGTTGTAAGAGTTACTACCAAGTTGTAAGAGGAACTACTAGTAGTATCAATTAAAGATTCCAGGAAATAGTTTCTGGAATCTTGACAGCTTTTTCTGATACGTTAGGCAGTTTCCCGTATTTTATTTATACTTTATTTATTTATTGATCTATGCATTTATTCAGACTTGTCAGATGAATACAGGAAACCAACCCACAAAACCATTTTCTTCTCCTAGCGATTTAGTTTTAGTCTTGCACGGATTCCCTAGCTTGTCTTTACCCACAAGCATTCCACAAATCGAACTCCGAGGCTCAACGTGGATGCACGGGGCTCTTGGGCGCGCCACGTGCGACACCTAGCGCAATGACACGCGAATGCACGGCGTCCGGGGCGACCTCCGGGCGATTGAGGTCAGAGCGTTGGTTCGTTTCCATGCGAAAGCAGCGGCAGCGGAAAGGCCGGGCGCAGGGGCGCGCGCGGCGCCGTTGTCTTCCCTGTCAGCGCGCCACGTGAAACGCGCGCGCGGGCATGTGCGCGGGCTATTTTCAAACCGCGCTGGTGGCAGTGACGGCGTAGCGCTGGCGGTCACAGAGGGAGATAATGTAAATATGCGCGACCTGCCTAAGAGTGGAACGATGTTCACATAGCAGTCAAGAGGCCGCTGGTTGTGATCTGATGACGTTTTTTGATGACTGATCTGATGACGTGTTTTTGGTTGTATGCCATTAATGTTCTTTGCATTTTTTAATATTTTCATGAGTAGCACTAAAATTATTTGTATCTTAAATGGGTAAGCTAGTGTTTGACATTTAAAGGGGAATATGTGAAACTTTTTTTTTCTTTTACTTTCTCGTATACGTACGTAACAGTGGCTCTGAATAGATACCGGATGTTGCTAGCGCAATTACATTTTGCAAGTAACTGACTGTACAGGGAAAGCGCAAGTAATGGATAAAGAAATGTACTCATGGTCACTTCATCAACGACCTTGCTTACATTCTTTTACTCTGCCAATCACCAAGATCCACTGTTGTTCCTTGAGGACAACGTTGCGTCGAACAATATTGAAACTGAACTATATTTCATTGCGAAAGTTGTAGTAGTCTACAGATAGAAAAGGAAAAGAATTATTATAGGATGTGAATATAAATTAAAATCAACACTGTTAGCATCAAGAAGTTATTAATGAATATTTATGTTATGGAGTTAATTGTGCATTTTTTATGTCTCCTGTAATTTGATATGACACATAAACGATCTAATGATCATCAGTTTAATATGAAATCGTTAGTTTACGGGCATTTGAATTAAGGAAATCATTAAATGAACTTTAAAATGAAAAACAAATATATTTTTAGTAAATCCTTTTACATAATAGGATTAGTGGTAACTAAACAGCTGATAAATTAGGAACAAGAAACGCAAACAATATTAACACACAAATGCAAATTGCACGACTACATTACGCATAGGATGGCCGGGGCTTATAAGAATTGGACTCTTTGCTCAGATGAAAGCATAATATTCACATCAACCACGCGGAAATCTTGATTTTTTCCGTATCCTCCAGATAACACAACTTTCCTGCATCTTTGCATTGGAAAACTTATGTGATATTATGTTCGAAGTGACCTCCGTTCATGAAACTGCACGTAACTGCGCGAGCAGCGATACTTTTCTAGTTTAATACTTGTCTCAATAAATCTTCATTAATACTTGTCACAGCAGAGTGCACACGTTCAGCCACGTCTTCTACATTGCACTCTCGGAAATTTCTCGAAAACTCAAAACTTCTCCGTTAAAATGATCTGAAAATTGCGACAGGCAAATTTGCGTGAGATATGTCTGCAATTGGGGATCTGGATTCCTTCACCCAGAACAATGATACACACACCGCAGTAAGGCCAAGGAATTCTATGGGCAAAAAATAGCGATACACTGCCGAGTTCTACGCGATATTCGGGGAGCGCGAAGATATTTACCGGAAATGATCAGAGCTCAGAGGAGTAGTAGGTACCGCGAAAGGCCCTGATAAGACTTTTAGGCGCCGATAGCAACTGGGGAGAGTGTGAGAGAAAACCGAACAGCTGGCCCATGACTGAAGGAAGGAGGAAACTAAAATGTACGAGAAAGAATGTGCTGTTCTGTAGCAACACTAGTTTTATGATGTGAATTTGTTTCAGTTTGTTTATGTCAGAAGAGAAACAAATCCGTTTATGCCTATTTTCACCTTAACAATATTTCTACTTGGATAGTTCCTTTCGAACAAAATAAAAATAATAAAGGTAGAGCTTATTTTTTCCCAATGAACACCATATTTCAGAAGAAGTGAAATACGCGTTTGTTTATTTGGGCTGTTGTAACACGAGCCTTAGTGCAGTTAATCGAGCAGAACAATTTTGCAGTCTCCTTCGCATAGCTTGCCTTGGAGAGTTTTGGCGAAGGTTGCGTGCTGTTTCTGCTCCCCTTTCCACGGTGATTGATAGGCGGAAACGTTTACATTGGAAGATGGCCTATGGCCTACGTTTCTTTTCTTTGTTGCAATCTTTTTGTTCACTTCAGTTTTGTAAACATCTTACGTATCTACTTACGAACTCTATTATAAATTATCTCAGAGGAAGTTTCCAGACCTCCTTAATTGAAAACTTTCCATCAAGGGGGGAAAGTTAATCCAGTTATTAGACAATACTTTGTGATATAAGGAGAATTAACACACTTTTCCACAAGTGTATTCTCCATGTTTTGTTAGTAAACATTATGGCGGTTATGCAGGTATCAGAAGTTACATTCCTCCTGAACACTATCAAGAAATGTTACAATTTCTGAATCTAAACTATCTAAAATCTCAGAAAGAGATGATAAAATCTGTTATATTATTATAGACGTGTTTTCTCATTCAGTGGTCAATGTGTACAAGAATTCACCAAAACATATATCTGAAAGTCATAGAACTAGCAGAAGTACAAAAAACTGCAAGGTAGAGAATGCATAGAATATAAAAAGAAGAAAAAACGGGCTCTGAGATTGATTAAAGACGGAATAGGAACGTTATATTTATATAATCGTTGAAGCTAGTCTCAGGGTTACGGTGTTGGAAAACCACTGGGAGAACGTATTGGCGTCAAATGGAATAGAAAACAGTGAAATCTGTCGGAGATAGCCAAGGCGAAAACCTCGACTATAACTAGACTGAGTGTCGTGATGAAGGACTTACGAGACAATGGGAAAGACCAGGTTGTAGACGAATGAGTAGGGGAAAATTTTGAGGGGTTATTAACCAGAAATCGATGATAGTTAAATGCGAAGTTCTGTAGAGGAAAGAAGTGAGCACTTGGGTGCAGTGTGGTGGAGCAGAGAATAATGTGAGGTTGGACTTGCGAGGCGGGGTTTGTGGCCGGCGGCCGTGAGTTGCGGCCCACCGTTGGCGCTGCTGGCAGCGGAGGGGACTGGCGCGGCTCCCGCTGGGCCGGGCGAAGTGGGACGCGCCCCCTGTGTTGTGGCGGCGGCACGGCCGCCTCCCGTGCCAGCGCCGCCACCGCCGCCGCCACCACCACCACGGGACAATATTTAGGGCGCGGCTGCTGTACGTGTGTCGCCAGCTCTTCTGGAGTGTCGCAGCGGTCTATAAACATCATCGCCAGCACAAGGAGAGCAAATCGTAGCTTTTGTATCAGTGCGTTGGCCTATCGCTTCTCCGCTCTATCTTTTTTTTTTTGAATATTTTTTTAGCACTGGCTAAATTTACTCTAACCGTACTTTTTTATGGCAACTTTCGTTTCTTCCGAGTTGTAAACGTACACTTATCTTTACAGCGAAGGTTTTAGGTGATGACTTATTTCTTTCAGCAGATCATTTAAAAGGAAGTAATTACTGATGAAGTTTGACACAAATTGGAAGCAGAGTAAGAGTTATATTAAACTTTGCTTTTGATTTACTTGAATTTTTGGCAACGTAGGAAAATTTACGAAGATACTAATATTATATTTGGAGGATAAATTGACTTTTGGGTAATTCAGAAATATATTTCCCACGAGAGTTTTTCTCTTATAGATATCAACGCGACAAATATCCAAGATTTTTTTGTTGCAATTTATACATAGTCTGGAGCTTTTATTTTAACTTCATTTTTATGTGGTCATTTTCAGAATAAGTTTTGTTTTACGATTTATTGGAGGAGTAAATTGTTTTCATTGTCATTTTTACTTTATATTACGGATCGCGCGATCACAATCTGCAGATGAGAACTTAAAAAATAATTAAAACATTTCACACTTTTAAAATCGGCATTGGAAAACACTGCGGAATTAGAACAACAATTTATTGTCGTGATGTTTTTCACACTACCTGAATAATAAACAGAAAAGATTTCCATCGAATGTTTCTATTTCCACCAGTCGCTTTACACTTCTTTTACTTGTAAATTTAAAACAATGATTCTCTGATTTGGGACATGCAACGCTCTGATAACAGGGTCTGGACATTTGCCGGATTTTGTCACAAGAGCGTATATTTAACTCTCCGTCATGAAAGTAAACGAGAACTTGACCTCTTTGCCTCACCCAACACACTGATACACGATCGAAGCATCCGAAGCGCGGCCATTCAACAACGTCGCAACGGGTTTCGTCGTCCCATTTCGCGTGAACGAGTGGGGCATTCGCTGAAGCGGGCGTTCCCTTGGCGCCTCTCGGACGACGCGTCTCCGTCACGGGCGCCTGATGCTGCGCGGCGCGGAGCCGCGCGGAGCCGTGCGGCCCATTCATGAGGTGAGGTGCCCCCGGCCGGACCTTGAATCTAACGGGCCGCCGCGCCGCGCCGCGCCGCGCCGCGCCGCGTCGGAGCCTCTCACATTCCGCCGCCGCCGCAACACTCGCCTCGCCCGCGTCCGCCTCCAACTGCGCCGCCGCCGCCGCCGTTGCCGTTGCCCGACGCGCAGACGTGCGCCGCCACCTCCGTGCCGCCCCCCGCCCCTTTCCTCCGCCGTATTTTCGTTTACGCGGACGCGGTGCCCTCTGCCGTCTCTTTTCTCCGACGCCGCTCCCATCACTTTCATCGTCGGTTATTTTCGTCGACGTCTCCGCTGCACATCCTACCTCCGTTCTCATGCGTCCGTCGTCTCTGCGGACTTGGCGACCTGCGCCGATTGTCGGCGATACCGTCTCGCCTCCATCGTCGCCTCTATCTCCGTCGCTTCCTTCTGTGTTTCTTCTTGTCCTCTGGTCTCACCTCTGCCGCCACCGCCTCTGCGGACACGGCGCGCTCTGCCACCTATACCGCTCCCGCAACCATCACCACCTTGTTTATTTTCAACGCCTCCTACACTTGTGGCACATCTGCTCCTGCCTCCGGAGACTGAGCGGTCTGTACCGACTTTCTCGCCCACACCTCCTACGACACTATCATCGCCTCTTTCTCTTCCATCGCTTCAAGTTCCACTGCCGCCGATTCCCGAGCTCTGTGGATTCCTCCTCCGGCCGGAGCGCTGGAGCAGGAAGTGTTGTGTCCTTCCGTCGCGTTGCCGCTGCAGCTGTCGCTTCGCCGGGGACGGAGCGGTGGCCTTCCGCCGCCAGTTCCGCTTCCGCCCTGAAGCGCGGGCGAAAGACCTCGAGAGGCTGCGAGAGCAAGGGCCGAGGCGGAACAATGCGCGCCTTGTTGCGACAGACGCCACGCCGCGCCGGGGACGCTGTATCGAATGCGTTTATAGACATATGGCAAGATACTTGTGTGGTGCCCTCTAGCGCCCATACTGCGAGCGTCAAGCGCCACTTGGCCAGAGGCCTCTGACTCACGGGGGCCGTTTCATAAATACGTTCAATGTGGAAAAGGAGAGGAAGAGGTTGTTCGAAAGCAGTTTGACCTAGACCTCGCAATGATGAGAGCTATAAAATGTGTTGTTGAGTGGTTTCAATAAACTGACGCGATTGTGTGACATTGAACATATAATATACGTATTTAATTTCATGAAATTTACTAGAATCGTAAAGAATTAAAATATTAATTTTGAACAGTATTTTTGGAATTGTTTGCAAAATAGTACAGGAAATTTATGTGGTACAGGAAAATTATCCCAGGCTATTCACCAAGATTTTACTTGTTTGGCTTAAGTCGTTCGTTAATAATATTAAATCATTTCAGTTATTTTAAGTTAATGTAGGACACTAAAATATGAAATACTTTGTCTTCTCCTTTTTCTTCTTCTTGTCACTAATTTTTCAACTTTCGTATAATAATTTTGACCGTATAAACTTGGAGAAGATTGTCAGCCAATAGGATATGCATTATTCAAGATTTCTGCAGCGCGAGCCAAATACAAAACGATATTCTAAAGCCCTATCTTTGGAACGTGTCTAACGTGAATCATGTTACCGCTATGAATCTGTGAACTGGATCTCGATGTCTCCATCTTTGGGAGGTGTGTACATCGCTAGCAGTATTATCTTATGGATAATCATGATACTGGCGTACAGAAATATTTGCTAATAAATAATGAAGACTTTTTACTGTGATTATTCACATTCAGATTCTTGCTTTCTGACAATAAAACTATGCTTTGGGAAAATTGTTTATAATTAAAGAAATCAAGTAAAAATAGAAGAAACTTGTATTATCATGCTCTTGAATGTTTTATATTGATCTTACTCTTTATTTTGCCGCCGTTCGAGGGGGTCAAAAATTGAAATTCACTTAATCATTTTTACGATGTAACGACTGCTTCGACTGTTTGCTGTACGAGTGTGTACGTGACGGAAGTATTAGCACCCTTGCCGACTGTGAGATTCAGTAGTTTATCTTGTATGTTTGCGAAAAAGCTGTATAAGTAAACACCGGCTGACGAAATACATTATAACTGTTTTATTTGAAGAATGCAGCAATTGACGTCTTGAATGTTATACTGCTTCTGTATATTATGAATTGAAAAATGGGACAATGTGTAACTTTTTAACATTATATATCCAGATGTGTTATGTTTATACCTGGCAGTGTATTGATGATTGAACAAATAATCCTATGGGAATTTCTCATCCTTTACAATTATTTTAATTATGTTTTTGTGGAATTTTTAACCAAGAAATGCTGTTCATTAAAATTAAATTTTAATGAACGGCATTTAAAATAAAATTAAATTTAATTTAATTTTAAAATAATAAAAAATTAATTTTTTTATATATTTAAAATAACATAAAATTAAATTTTAATGAGATAAAAATGGCATTACATTCTCATTTATATGATCTGTGTTGGGGATGAGAATTCATAGCTCACAGGATTTCATTTTAAATAACAGCAAAATTAAATACTAAATTAATTGATTCAGAAAAATATTCCTTTTATACCTCACTATTCTAAAATATAAGTTCGAACAGTTTACCTAACTGGCTCAGTAAAAATGTGCAGGTGTGATGTGCAACATTACGCAGAAGGCGGCTAAGTACTTTGACAATTCACGATCCCTGGTGAATAGTGAAGATGACAACATTAGTTGTGGCGTTTGTCATTTACGTTTCATATTCAAAACGGGTACGTTGGAAAATGAAAGCTTTCACTCTTCCATTAATATAGTTCAGGCGGTTACTTTAAGAGCCCTTGAGCGCTCATCGGCCGAAATGTGATCATTTTTCGTCGTTTACTACCTCTTTTAAGTATGTCCGTTGTCGGCCTCGGTACATCAGTTAGAACTGTTTGCCATCTCTCCGCAGTGTGGTGTGTGGGCTGGAGCGGCACCCCTCCCTCTCCTCGTGTGGCCAGCTGTTGCGCTGAGCTCCCGCCCGGGCCGGCGGTGGCGCAGCGCGGCGCGGTGGGGTCATTGAGCCATCGGGGGCCCTCGCGCTCCCGCCCCCGCCCCGTCCCCGCCCCGCCCGCGCATCCGCCCTCCCGTCTTCGCCGTCCCCCCTCCTTGCCTCTTGCCACTGTCCCCGACCACGCTTCCTCCCGCGTCACCCGCGCCCGCTGACGTCCCTGTGACGTTACCAAGTCGACGTTGTGGTGGGGCCTCGCGATGCGAAGGCGGAGGAACAGGAGACGGGAGGAAAATGTACGCGAATACTCAGAAGTTTTCAGTTGGAAAGTAAAGGAGAGAAAATGGAAAAAAGACACGGAAACGGAAACTGAAAAAGTGGGAAAACGACCTCGAAATGAAGTAGAACACAGAAAGATGGGGGAAAACAGTTGGGGGAAACAACGCCGGTAAAAAGAATCAAGCAATCAAAGTATCTTTGGAACACATACGACAAATATGTAGAAGTAAAAATAAGAAAGTAGAAAGACAATGGAAGGGTTAGAGCAAAGCGCAGACAGGCTTGAGAAAAAGCAAAACCGAAAATTTTGCATTAGGAGTAACTTGTCGGAACACATCTGCGCAAATTATTATTTAAACAACGTGTTACAGGCTGAGGTGGCTCAGGGCTTCAACTGATGTCACTGCAATACCTCTGACCGGGAGGTCCTAGGGTTAAGGTCCAGACGGTGGCGGGATTTTCGACACTAGCTAGACAGCTAGGTCTTCTCTGATCAACACCAGGCGATTGCCGGAGTAGTACCCTAACAAACGGGCTACCTTTCCTTCCTCTTCATTGTCCTGTCCTAACCTCTGACTTCCACACACTTTCATGCACTATACTACCACACGTCGGGAGACAGGCGGGAGCTTAGAGTGAGCCCGTCTGGGGTTGTGGCGTTGACCCCAAGTCGTCCCGTCGCGGTGCCGTCCCCAAATCAACGTGTAGGTCGGCACCCGATCTCACCATAAAACTGGGGAAGAACACCGCCACCTCCCGCAGCAAACGTGGACTACACTTACGGGACTAATGTCGTTAGGAGTTGACGGGCCCGGAAACATGTATCAGTCAGTTAAGGATCTTGCCTAAGGAAATGAAAGAGGCAAGGGTAGTGTGAGACACTTGAGAAAAGAAACGCGGTAAATGAAAAAAGAACTTGTAATACTAATGGGAAATAAATTATCGCACAATCCCTGCAAGGGACGGAAATCCATGACGGTGGAGTGAGCACGGGCTTGAGGGCGAGGGTTGACGGGCGTCCGTGAGGGCCGTGCGCCGTATTCTCCGTGTTTCCGCGTCGACGGCCGTCATCACCATCGCTTCGTGCCTCGCATGCGCGCTTTCGTGTCCTTGAAGCTGTCACTTGCATTTTAGCGCTTTTTTCTACTTGTTTTGCTCAGCGCCGGGCGAGAATGAGCAAAGTCCACGAGACCGACCGGTTTAGTAGATAACAAATGATGCCAACGATAGGTTATTACGTACTTAACTGTCCGTGTCTGTACATTTATCTCTCGGTGTTTTTACGTATCACGGTAAATTGAGTTAGCTCCGTCATTTATTCATGCGTTTGATGTTTATTTCATAATTACAACCTTCTTGATATTGCAAGCTCCCGCTGCGTGTTTTTGATTTCTCATCTGAAACCTGACGCCCTGAGCAAAGTTCACTCGGTTTCAAGCGCCTGGCACACGGTTGGAGACATCGGGGCTGCGGCAATTACAATTCGTATCACGGCGACGGGCGGCCCTGGAACGGCGCCCCGACTTAAGATGTTATTCTTGTTGTTATTATTCGGAGGGGCGAGCGGCGGGGTGGCGGCGGAGGCGGAGACGAGCGCGACGTCTGGCTGCGCGCCGCGGTGGCGGTGGCGGAACCCGTACTATTCCGAGCGGTGACGTCGGCCACCGCCCCCGCGCCCGCGCCCGCGCCCTCGCCCGCGCCGCGTCGCCGCCCGCCGCCCGCTGCGCGCCGCCGCCCGCCGGGTTGCGGCGAGGCCCCTGGCCGCGGCGGAGACCGCTGCGCCGCCCGCCCTACCTACTTCGCGCAGCGGCTCCTCTGGATGGGCGCCGGTTCCTGTGAAAGTGGAAAGTGACAGTAGGGCGACGCTTCCTCATGTTTTTAGTAGGTATTTCGGAAAGGATTATAGTGAAATGCATTTCTCCGAAATGCGTAAACAACGGAAAAAGGATTATAAATGTACTGTAAATAGGGGTTTAACATAGTAATGTTGTGACGTAAGTTAAAACAGTATTGAAATGTATTGAGACGTACTGATAATCCGTCAAAGATGACTTTTGGCTCTTCTTTTTCATGAAGGTTTCGGGTAGTTCTTGAAAGGAATAATATCAGAAGAAACAATCAGTTTGGGAGGTGTAGTACTATCAGGGTGGACAATTGGACAGGGGCAAAGTATTACACGGGCCGGCGTTTTTTTAAAGAAGTATTTTGTAATTGAAATGGAGTAATTGTGTTAAAAAATTCTGTAAAATTACAATTATGGGACTCCCTGAATTCGATGGTTATAACGGTCAAACATAGTGTATTAGTGCCTGAATAGCTGTAAATAGATAGATTGTAAATGTATATGGATTTACACAACTTGTTGCGAGTAATGGAGTAATTGGTTTAATTAGTTAATAAATCGAAAACTAAAATGGATGTATTTTATCAACTTTTAGTCGAAATGTGCACATTTTTTGTTCTTTTGTTCATAAGAATTTTATTTATTGAGCTAAGTTCGAAATTGTTTTCTGTGAATTTACAGAAATGATCAATATTCAATAAACCTAATTCAATAGTTCAATATGTATTTTCCTATTATCTGTAGTTCTTTAATGAGTTTTATTTTTAGTTAACTTTTTAGCTTCTATTTCGGGCATAGATGAAATTTACTAAACTGCTAAAAAAAATTACTTCATATGGTTTATAAATCCTTGAAAATCGAATACCAAATACGAAATAATCAAGTACAAAAATACTAACATATTAGAGCAGATAAGCAGAGAAATATAATTGTAGTTTGGGAGGTGGCGGTGATTCCTTCTTCACTCGATGGTGAGATCCAGCGTCGGGTGATTTCGTATCCGCTTATGGGGGATTTCCCTCTCTAAGTATCTGTCCCAAGTGGGGCATCGCCCCAGTCAGTGTAGTGGGTAGTTCCCAGGGTAGTGTAAGTGTGTGTGAGGGAAGAAAATAATCTTCCTTGAAGGAAGAGGAAGAAAAGATCGCGTGCGGTCTGTGGCCTATTTGTAAGGGTGGTTCGGCATTTGACTGCTATTGGTCGTTGAAAGCATGGGAAAATATCAATCAGAGCAGTCTGCCGCTAGAATTCTCCTCCAGGCAGCGATTGAATTCGACCTAGCTATGTTATTTGTGTCCAAAATCCACTTCCGTCGGGACTCTAACCCTAAGAGTAGGACCTCCCGGTAAGAGTCACTGTAGACAACGCCAATACTGGCTCTTAGCTTAACTCAACCGTTCGAAGATATGGAAATCTGAATTGTCCCACAGTATTATTACTTAAATCGTTATTTTATTGAATAACAAATGTTTTACTTCATGTAAATACGACTGTATTACGACTGTCATTTGCAACTTTCAAAATATTTGCAATTATTTGCAACCAGGTGGAACCAGTAAGATGAATGTGATTTGCTGGGATTTATGTGACATCAAGAATTATGTCACAAAGGAATGTTTTGAATCAAAGGAAATTTTTACCTTCATTCGCGAAAAGAGCACGAGTGTGCATCCTGCGATAAAGAGATGAAGTAAACCATTGACATCTCGTACTCTCGCTCTGAAATAGGGAATGTAGGTTAATACAATGCTGTGCCATCTGGAGCCGCAAGTGCCTTCCTTTTTCTCCCTCCCTTTTTCTTCGGCGCAGGCATTCCACTACACATACTCTTTTTGCGCGTACGTCGTCATTGGGTTGACACGGCCGCCTGTGCTTTTTTTGTCGCGCCATTCCTTCGTCTCTTGCTCTACTTTCCGCTACCTTGCTTGGAAATCGTGACATCTGGAATAACCCGCAACTGCGTGAGCTTGTGACGTCGCATGTCTTTCATATTAGAAGAGTTACAACATATTGAACTCACGTAGTTGACTGACTTGACACATCCTATTTAATTCTTCGCAGTTTGTGATCATTTTGTTCTTGAGTATTGCGTTGAAAAAGTGTGAGAAAAATTATGAACCCACGTTGCTTAAGTGAGAAGAATTGCAACTGAAGTAGGAGGAATAGTAAAATTATCAGAATAAAATAAAATATATATTAAATTTTTTCAAACAACCAAATGCCTTTAAATTAACTAATGTAGCAATATTGGAAATATAAATTTTCTTTCGAATTTCTGTAGCTGAAATAGAAGGCAGTAGTGGTTTTGTAAATACCTTTAAATATTCTGGTTCAGAAAGATTGAGCGAGTGCCGGTTGTTGCAGGTCAACGTGTGGGACATGGCAACTGGTTATTTTTTCGGGTGTCTGGGCGCGTCGTTTTCGGTCTTTAGACCCGTAATTGTAGTGATTTTTTTCCTCTGGAGGTGGCGGGGAACTTTCCCCGCTGGATGGTGAGATCCGGTGCCGACATGCTCATCAGCTTGCAGGATTTTCCCTTACCAGGTATCTCTCACTATCGGGGCACCGCACCAGCTGGGAAAAGCTTTACACTCCCGACTGATCTCCCGACATGTGGAAGAGGCAGTGTAGTGCATGTAAATGTAAGTGTGTGTGTAGGGAAGGGGTGAGAATAGAACAAGGAATAAGAAAGAAAGATGACGCGTCATCTGTGGCCCGTTATTAGGCTACTTCTCCGGCATTCGCCTGGTATTTATGGGAGAAATCCCGTAAAACTACTGATGAGAACAGCCGACCGCTAGAATTCTCCACACAGCGGTTGAATTCGACCTAGCTATGTAGTGTCCAAAATCCTGCCACTGTCGGGACTCGAACCTAGGACTTCCCGGTCAGAGGTCCTGCAGTGACATCATTTATTGCCCTGAGCCACCTTTTCCGGTAACGGTGGTGAGATGCACCCGGATCCTTTCCCCCAGTCTCCCAACTATTCCTCGTAACATATTGCACAATGACGAAGGGAGAAACTCGCGGTTGTGACCTGGAATTAATCCTGTAGTTACAGTTGGCCAGTGAAGAAAACGAGAGAAAGTCTTTGTGTTTTGCGGGCTCACAGGTCACGTCTCGGGGAGTGGCTGCGCCCCAACACTTTACTTATGAGCTTCGCGCAAGCAATTAGGGAACTAGCACGGGACCTTATATGAACGTGACTCATTCGTTGACCACCTGTTCATCTGCAGGTCTAGAAAATGAAAGTTAAATGTCTATGATACAAAGAATTTCTGTGAGTTACAGATAATATCTGAAAGAGAATCTCTGTCGAGATAATGCTAATTGATGTTTTCTCGATCAGGCATGTGAAATGACATAATAGTGTACGAAAGTACTTTATCTTGCAAGTAATGTGCCACACAAATGTGACATAATAAAGAGGTAATGATATTTTGGAGTTGACGAGTATATTAGGATCATGAGTGATGACTGAGAATTCTTCCTTGTAGTCCACACACACACACACACATATATATATATATAAAATTCTCACACAGATATAAGCCGATACTCGTCGTCATAAACATTGGTAAGAAACCGAGGGCGGAAATATTTCTCTATTTGTAGTATGTGAATTTCATTTCCTGGGGTCTGAAATACGCCTGGTACAAATCTCATCTCAGAAAGATTAACGTAACATTCGTGTGAATTGGGAGTTATGTAACATTTGCATTTATTTCTGCTGGTGACATCAACAACAACTTTAGCCGCATCCTCTGCGACATTCAAAGGCAGTGTCACAATGACGTTAAGAGGATTCGTGGAATGTTCGTTAAAATGTGCCCTCGGTAACGAAGTTTACCGTGTAGTGAGCTACACCCGTGTGAATAATGAATCAGGGTTAAACATTGTGGTTTAATGTTTGTTGAAGAGAAGAGAAGAGGCGACGGAGGACATTCCTACCTTACCTTCTTATCGCTTCCTCCCTGATTTTCTTTCCATTCTCGTGTCTGTTTTTGTTCTTCCCGATCATTTCTTCTCATTCTTCTGTCAGTTTTTCAGTAAATCAAGAAAAGTATTTTTAATTAATATCTGTACAAGAATTTGACGTGAATATTCATCAGAATGTCAACATGAAGTTTTTTCTCGATTTGATAAGTATGAGAGGTTGGCTATGTAGATTAGAGAAAGTAATAATATTTATTATCGTAATTTGGAGGTCACACGTTGAGTTCATGCAAACGATTAAGTGGCCAAGGTCTGTTTGCCACTAATACCTAGCCTAATGTATGTCCTTTCAGCTTGTGAGTATTTAAACGTATGACATCATTTTTACCGCTATGAACCGTGAACGACGAATTCAAATTTTAAGCTATTAAAATATTGAATTGTGCGTTAATTTTAAATTACACAGGCCAACAAAAAAGGGTTTCAAAAACCTTTTTAAATCTTAATAGCTGATTTTTATAGTTTTTTGGGTGCTAAATCCGCATTTGAACTCTATTTCTTTCCATCACCCACAGTTTGGTCAGAATTTGACCTATTAAGATATAGGAAAATACGCTATATATGCTAATAAAGTGAAAAATCAACGTCCTCTAAAATACCAACAGAACTTTATTTAAACATAGAAGATGGCATTATATTCTTAACATTACATTCTGCCAAGTCTTTACGTGTCCATTGACGTATATTTTCATTGTCTCTTTTCTTTAAAGCCCTTGAAAGAGCTCATTCTCCTCTACGCCGTTTGCTGCCTCTCTCGGTGAAATGACCCACAGTAATCTCCCATCGTATTGGTATTCCAGCGTCCCTGATAACGTTTTTTCATCACTTTCAGATCTTAATAAAAACGCTCACCTTGTTCTTCACTTACATCACTTAAATCATCCGGAAATAATCCTAAATGACTGTTTAAGAAGTAAACCTGGAGGCTCATTAAACATCTCAATTTCTTCAAATCTTTCAGCATATTGGCAACAATTGCTTGACAATCTTGGTCTCTTTTGTTGGCTAGGAACTACTTAACAACATGATTAAAAGCACTCTGCGCTTCATTTTCATTTTCTGTCAAACTGGGGATCAAACATCTCTTTTCTATTATCAGTCTCAATGAAGAAATCATCTTTTAATCATTTTGCTGCTGACAAATTGCGTAAACTTTTCACAAAGGTACTTGAAACACTGCTTATCTTTAGGTAAGGCAATTGTTCCATGAGACCTAATTGTATGTGCAATGGAGGCAGGAGAATCTTGTGTTGATCCACCATAGGTTCTCGTAGAATGTTCTTTTCCCCCGGGTTTAAAGATTTTGTTATTGGCCAATTCTTTCTAGACTAGTCCTAATCTCTTGCCCTGCTATCCCATTCACATAGTAAATATGGGAATTTATAACTTCCTGCATCTCATGCATATCTAGATAATTAGAGCAGCATTTGCCTAGCTATACAGATAAAATGTTAAAATATGAACACATGGTGGGTGATACGGCATTTTTATTGTTATTTTTTGGAATCAGCACACTTAAATTGATAAGAATTAGGTGAACACACACAAAATGTTTTTTGGTCGTTGGCCTGTGTTATATATGGTTGGTATTTGGTGTGTTTGAAACAAAAATCAGTACGATCCCAAATATGTAGAAAATGTAGAATTCACAATTAGATAAAAATTGTGACTCACCACTATAAAGTAATATACTAATTTCCAATGAAGAGACTGGGAGAGATGGTTCAGTGCATCAACTGTCACTGCAGTCCCTCTGACCGGGAGGTCCTAGGTTCGAGCCCCGGCGCGGCAGGATTTTAGACACTAGCTTGTCAGCTAGGTCGAATTCAGTCGCTGTCTGGGGGACAATTCTAGCGGCCGGCTGTTCTGATCGGTAGTTTTCCGTTCACCGATCAACACCAGGTGAATGCCGGAGCACTACCCTAACAACCTGGCCACGGACCACGCGCGATCTTTCCTTCCTCTTCCTTGTTCTATTCTCACCCCCTTACACTCACACTAACAAGCACTACACTACCACACATGCCGGGAGACCGGTCGGGAGCTGAGAGCTTGTCCCGGCTGGGGCGGTGCCCCACTGGTTGGGGGAACCCCGCTAGTTGACGGTAGATCTACGCCGGATCTCGCCATACAGCGCGGAATGATCACCGCCACCTCCCGCTAAAACACGCAACAAGATGATTTAAACCACCCAAAGCACAATGTTGAAGCTACGTTACTTGAAAAAAGAATATTGAGAATGAATGATCTTTGATTGATGAAAATGATGATTTTCCAGGTAAAATAGTTGAATTGAATTTTCGTAGTCTGGGAAATAAAAAGTTGTTTCTGAATAAAGAATTTAAAGACAGGAAAATTAACCTAGCGCTCGTTATTAAAAACAAGAAGAAAATGAAAAGCATCTTTAAAAAATCATTCACTATATAATATGCCGTGGTGTGAATATAAAAAGTATGCCCAGGAAGGAAAGATGATACAGGCATATTCTATGAAGACCTTCAAAAATAAATATATGGACATTTTGAAACTGAATTTTTGTCAGTTGTTGGGGGACCTAAGTGCAAGAATCGAAATCATAGCCATCCAAAATTTTGTAGGGACGTGTAAATGAGGTATGAACTTCGGTACGTTTAATAGTTCAGGGCGTAAGTGTATTTCGTGGAAGTGCTATACGTTAAGAACTCTGTTTTTTTGTAGAAAATACCTTTCTTCTAGGTAGATGGAAGAAGATAAGAAGAAAACAAAATGAAAGAAACCGAGAAGAAGTTTACAAAGTTTATCTTTTGCAAGAGTATAGTTTATTACGTCTGTATCAATTTCGACTACAAGAACAAAAGTACAAACAAACCATATAAATAATTTTGATGAAGAGGGGAATAATATAAATTCAAGTGGCCAGCGAAGCAATAGAGAAAAAAGGAAACCTCGTAGAAGAGTTGAGAGGAAGAAACATTGGTGAGGTCTGAGAACATGGAATGAAGAAATTCAAAGTGGTGAAATAGAAGAAAGAGGCATAATTGAGGTTGTTGCAATTAAATGCCGAAGAAAGGAGGTTGAAATGTGAAGAAAAAATATTACTGTAAAGGAACTGTTTATGGTTTGGCCCAAGGTAATTAGTATAATTGAATATTCATGGTGGACAAGACGTAGATTAAAACTCGAGAAATTGTTAATCAGAGATGAGAGGGATAGATCAGAAGTAATTTAAGTGAAAACAACAATAAAAATCATCACAAAGGGACAGCATACACCACATCCTTAAAAAGCCACAAGAAATCTTGAATCCTATATTGGAGTGTTTCTAATGTTCGAAGTTTCATAAAACTGATTATTTTGCTTGTATATACATTTATTTTCCCTCCGTTTTCCTGGGACCATTTCAATAATTCGTGAAAGTCTTTTTCGAACTGATCACTGGCCACTTTATGTAATGTTTGAATCACCCACTTTATTTAATAGCTATGTAAATAATATTACACGGCATTGGAAAACAAGAATTACGACTGGAAGTAAATTACATCTTCTGTACGAAATTTTAAATACACATTCATTCAAAGATCATTCATTCTCAATATTCTTTTTTCAAGTAACGTAGCTTCAACATTGTGCTTTGGGTGGTTTAAATCATCCTTTAAAAAATGAATAACTGATTGGGTTGATTAATTATTGCAGATGATCAGATAATAATACATGAGACAGAAGATAATATCCAAAGAACCCTACAACACTTGTTTTTCATCTCAATCAGAAATCTGTAAATTTTATGTTGAAATTTTCAACTGCAAAAACGAAAATAATGGCATTGAGAGAAAAATATTCAGCCCGATCCAAAATTGTTCTAAAGAGCAGAATTATATAGCAAGTATTGCGCTTTAAGTTTCTAGGCTATAATGTAAGTTAATACTAAAGACTCACCGTTCAACTCAGTAGATGCGTGAGACCTATATAGAGGCATAAGTTTGAAATCTCCTTTTGGGAGGAGCTTAGTTTCGCGGGCTTCTCCCACCGCAGCTATAGTGCATATCTTGACCTACTGCACGCACACGATTCTTCGCCCTTCCCCAGCAAGGAGGAGCTGTAAGTCATCAATGTCACTGCAGCCGTCGCTGTGTGACGTCATTGTCGTTCTCAGAGGAACTGCCTCGTAAAGAAACGATAATTTTGTCCACTTTTGCGTCCGTCGTCATGTCTGTTTTCATATATTCTTCTTCGATTTGATGAACGTGTTCACAATACTTCCTCCATTGATTTGGGCAATATTCATAAAATAATATTCGGCATACATTTTCTTTAACTCATAGAGGGGTACCGATGCTTTCTTTAGTAACGCGATTCGTAAAGGAACTCCAAACTAATTCAATGGAATTGAGATCGGAATGGTAAGGAGGGAGCTTGATGTTCAGATTATATTACCTGCGTACGGTTGTCCTAGTATTAGAAAAAAATACACACAATATTACGCCTGTGAACTTCACTTGAAATTAGGCTTCCGCTAATTAAGACACGACACAGTGCACAGCACACGAAGACGAAAGGGACCGGACTGAGGACCAGGGGCGATGCTTCCCATACATATGTTTCTTTTACTCAATCTTCACATATTAAGAGTCAGCGTTTGTGCATAGACAGCTGAAACTGTTTTGATTTGGATAGCTGACACTTTTACTACTGCGCGTTGGGCCCAGGAACAATAGCAGCCTGACTGTGCGGTCAGACTCCCCGCCCCTCGGCGGCCCCGCCGGCTGCCGCGCAGAGAGAGTGAGAGAGCGATATTTTCAGTGGAAGTGAACGGTTGATGGTGGGAGTCACCCCTCCTCGCGCATGTGTGTTCGGAGGCAGTTTTGTATCTTGTCCCGCTGTAACATACGGCAGTGAATCCTAGACCATTGCAACTAAAACTGAACAGTAATACAAACTGCGGAAATGAAATTCTTTAGGAAGGTCAAAGGTTTCAAAATTCGAGTCGAGATCAGGAACGAGGATATACTCGTACGAGATAAATTAAGTATGTATTCCTTGATCAATAGAATACAATGTAAAAACAACATATTGACAGAATGACCGCTTCGAGTTTACCCAAACATAAAAACATTAACCATTGAGAAAACAGGCAGACCAAGGAAGGGATGCGTAGACGGAAAAGACTGTGAGTCTACTCCTTGAAGTGGAGGAGAAGAAAAAGCTGATTTTTCATGCCTAAACTAAATTTTTGGATTTCGCATTGGAACATTACAGATTCTCACAAAACTTATTTCCAATTTATAGACTTACACATCTGTTTGTTATCATGATGTATGTGAAGGTTAACCTGAAAGGGAACACTTCAAAATATAGTTACAACACAAAATTATTCGTGTGGGGTACCTATAAATGTGAAACCTAAGATGAATACGTGCGCGAAAAAAGGGTAAGTACCAACTGCAGACTTACGTAGTTCTTTACCGCATCCATAAACTGAGTCTCGCTCTACTTTTTGCGTTCTCCTCCCCCTCCTGGCAAATCTCCTTGGAGTGTGAACCACACTTTCGTGTGCAGTTCCGGGCGACAACAAAAAACATCGCTCGTAAAGACTTCTCAGAGGATAATTCTGGGGACAGCACCTCGAGGACATTCTGCGCTACACTTTTCTCGATGGGTTCAGCCTCGCTATTTTTCGCGCTCGCCATTAGCTGACCGCGTGGGTAGCGACAGTTTGCGCGAGAGCGTCGGCAGTTGGGCAACATGGAGAATTTCTTAAAGAACTTCTGAGGATTTTATAGTCTCTGCAGATGTCAAAGAATTTCTCATATATTTTTATTTATTTTCATTAAATAATTGTTACAGTAAAAAAATGATTCGTTTGTATGAACCTGTTAAAAAAAAATATTTCTACGATTTTCTTATTAGATCATAAACTCACTTGATTTTATACAAAAAGCAAATGTTTGATTAGCAAAAACTGTTTTTCATCCAAAAATACAAAATCGTGAATCGGGAGGAATTATTTTCAAATGAAATCAATGACTTAAATAAGCTTTAAAAAATATTTTTCAGGGAATCTGTAATATAAATTTCAAGGAACAGTCAGAAGTCTCTGAAAATTTCGATGAAAGCTTTCGTTAATTATCCTATTATTAATTTTTCACGTCGTGTTTTTTTATTTGTAGGAAAATTCGAAATAGAAAATGATTTGGGTTGGTAACACACATTAAATGGAAAGATTAGAGCAAGTGTTTGACAAAAATATCGCTATAAATTGTTCTTGCGTGAGCGTTGTCCCCACAGACTGTGTTATTGACAGGGAATGCTATTGAAAAAAACGCCTCGTAAATTTTCATTATTCAGTAATTTGTCATTTCCTAGTCTGTTGGAATTGTGTTAAGATATCCATAAAATACGTAGTTTGTCTGCTGACAAATATTTTGATTGTAAGAGCGTTAAGCTTTATTAGCGAAGTTTCCTAATGCCCATCAGAAGGAAATATTTCAACAAAATGTCATAAATCTACTTTGCAGCTTTTGAATTGCAGTGTTTACACAATACCCGTAACGGCGTGAAATTCTGATATTCCTCAACTAGAGAAATGGATGGCGAATTTAAGATTTACCATAGCTATCATTATTTCTGACATTTTCTCTGTTCTCTCAGATACGTGACGAGTGTTCCGTCGTTAAAAAGCGCAATTGCTGTTGGCGCGAAGAGAAGCGAACGTCAGGAATAATACCTCCTGAAGAAAGAATCCCTCATAAATTTAACTAAGCGTTCCGCAGGTAAAAAGTGTGTTGGGCAGTGAAAGAGGAGCTAAGTTCCGAAGAATAAGTGTGGAAGAAACGCCCCGTAAATCATCCTGTTATCCTTTGGAAGTCTTCCGCGTGCGCGGAGGCGGGCGGGTGTCGCGATTTGTCGCCGCTCGCCGTCCTTGGCGCCCTCGCGGCCATTCTCGCGCTTTTTACGCGTTTGACGAGCGCCGGTGGGCGGCGCGGCGGGACGTTTTCGCGCGCCCACTCGCCGCAGCCTCCTCGCCAGGCGCCCCGGCCGCCATGGCGGCGCGGCGCGGCGTGGGCGACGCGATGGGGAGAGAGTGCGGACGCGCGGCCCTGGCTGGGGGCTCCTCCGCGTGCTGCTGCTGGTGATAGGATGGAAATAGCAGTAAGTGGTGTTGGGAGGCTGTGCCACAAACGCTAACTGAGCTGAAATGGACTTTATTTGTATTGGTTTTTTATTATTATAATTTTATTTATCATTCCCCTAATTCACGACTAAATGTGTTAGAAGTCGGTTGAATATAAAATGTACTACGTGTTGCAATCAGCTTCCTAAGGAGCAGATCCAGGGACTGTCGGTGCCTCTACAATACTTTGCACAAAATGTAGGCTGTTTTATAATAATAATAATAATAATAATAATAATAATAGTAATAATAATAATAATAATATTTTGATTTTTGTTAAACGGCGTGAATTTGCAAAAATTAATTTGTTTGTGGACTTTGCTACAACCACAATATTAAAGATAGGATTTTAAAACAAATTGAATATGAACTTCAAAATTAGTTTCAATGAAATAAAATAATAATTTGAATTAAATAATTCAAGTAAACTCTTTGAATTTTCCTGGATTGCGAATGCAAATGTTGAGCATAGTTTTGAATCATAAGGGCGGTTGTTCTACCTCTGAGGCTGGTAGTGTCGGTTAACTTTAATGGCTTAATGAAGTTAAGTACCTGAATTGGAATCCCAGCAGAGGAAAATTTTTAATATTTGCTGAAACACTTTGGTGGTTTGAAGTAGTAAAATTCCGTTCCCGTTTACTTTACTGTAACAAATAATGCGAGAAAATACGTGCAAAGTAGAACCCGTAGTTCAAACTTTGTCTGATACTCTGCCATGATGTTTGTGGCTATCACAAAAATGTACAAACCGTTGACCGTAGCTTTCTATTCTTCTTCTTCTTCTTCTTCTTCTTCTTCTTCTTCTTCTTCTTATTATTATTATTATTATTATTATTATTATTATTATTATTCGGGGAGGTAATGGTGATGGTGACAGTGTCTGCAACACTGCATTGTTAGATATTGAATTGGCTATGATAGCTGCAGAGAAAGTGTTGGTTTGATTGAGAAAGTGTTAAGATGTTTTTATGATTGTGTTGTGTCGATGGGAGAGAACAGTGATGGAATTGTGTTGTGTCGATGGTAGCTACAATTGATGAATGATGGCTGTGAAATGGGTTGCTATGATGATGGAAATGACTTTTAAGCAATACCAATCACGAAAATAAACTAATGCCTCTCATGCAAATGCATTTATTTAAGGAAAGTTAACGTTTTGACAGTTGAGAATCACGTGATCTGCTGGCGGCATTTTTTGGGAACTATAAAATTATCGCGGCCAGAAAATTGTTTAAGGCTATCAGGAGAGACTGAGAAATATGGAGAATAGGACACATGACTTTGATTAATACGAATGTTTCTATCGTGACAATGTGAGAGGCAGGGGCCAACGTAAGCAATGTTGATAATAGTGTTGATGATAAAGAGTAAGGAGATGATGACGAAGGCGACGGGTGACGTTTGCGGCGGTGATGAATACGATGACGACAGTGGCGGAAAGGGTGGCGGAAGGCGGCAGTGGGCGCTGCGTTCGCAGCAAGTGTTGGTGGAGGTGGCAGCAGCGTCTCCTGTGCAGAATGTCAGGGTCTATGTTTACCGCAGGCCGACCCCGAACTGCTTTCACCAGCGGCCAGCTGGTTCATGGCAGTTACCGACGATCGTGGTGAATGTGGTCGGGGTACGAATACGTATTTGACGTTACATTTACGCGTATCATAGGAAGGACGAAGAACATCTGCGTTTGAATTATGTAGTAGCTTAAATGTAAATTCTTCTTGAAGTAGATTAAATGTTGCTCCTGTTTTCGTCTCGTGTAAATATCGTTCCGTGTTGTCCAAGCTGAGTGGGAAGGTCAGAACTTAGAAACGAAGTCATTGGCTAAAGGAAGTTCACAAAACTGTCAAATGTGTTATAAATTGTCTTTTGACATTTTCCAATATTTTGAAAATAACACAGTGTACATGTCTGTGAGTAAAATATAATCAATAACTTTAAGGGCGTGTGTTTAATTTGTCATCTGGTTTCTAGTCCCAGGCCTCACACCGACCGTTGCTTTTGAATCGATATCACAATATGAGAAGTTTGAAATGTTTTTCTATACATTATCGACACGACAAAGTGTCGTAAAGTAGTAGTACAGTATTACTGCGATTATCGTCGTTCAGTTATTGAACGTAATATCTGTTTCTGTTTAGGAATTTTACAAAGTTTTTAGTCATCTGTTGTTCTATTTTCTTTTTTTTTTTGTCTTTATACTCAGTAGTCAAAAATAATCTCAAAAATAGTAATTGTTCAGTTAAATAGATTTCTAGGAAAAAGGATATAAAGATAGTTCATGAGACAGCGGTAAGTTTAGTACTTCACTTTGACTTTGGCCGCTAAATAAACGGTTATACTTAAGATAAACATCGAAAAAATGGCAATTTTTGTGATTTCTTGTATTCCGACGGCATTATGACTCATTTTTTTACTATAATCAGATTTGGTTAATAAATACCGAGTGACGCGTCTCCGACGGATTAATCAGTTTTAAATGTGTACTTATTAGTTTGAAGATTTTACATTAAAATAGAAGGATATAAAAAAGGTCAGTCCCTTATCAGCAGATCGAAACGTACGGAATGCCACCTCGCTTACCCCAAATGTCGGGGTTGAAAGCGTGAGTGACGGACGGGCAGACACAAGGAGGTTACCGTATTACAGTACATTTTCGTCGATAACCAGATGAAGAGCAGATGGAACGGCAAGTGGTTCGTGCTGCGGATCTAAAAGGTCAGATGTTCCACGAGAGACGTGTTACTTCAAGTTTTTTGGCATATTATTTTCTTGATGACTTGTTCATAAATCTTCAAGGTAATTAATTGGTCATAGTCATAGAATAAATTTTATGATGTTAATTACACCAGGTCTCAAGTTTACGTTTGGAGTGTAAATAAAAACGTGTGGTTTAATGAGTGCTTTAAAGAGTGAACCGTGAGTGCAAGCCGTCAATTCCATAATACCTGTCCTGAGTGAGACACTAGGGAAATATTTATGTGTATGTATGGTACAGTAGACACTCAAAGTAAAATACGTTTTTCATCGCGTACTAATGAAGGTACGTTTATGTGGGTGAAAATAAACTTGTTATAAAAATGAGTGTAATAAAATGAAATTATATTGCAACGTATTCTTTATGATTTTGATGAGAGTTGATACGGCCAAATGACAGTTTTTCGAATCGCTACTCTTAGAGTTTGCATAATATTAGACAATGCTTTAAATTGCACCTTCCCTCCTTGTTCTTTCTCCTTCTTATTGTCTTCTCTTCACGATCGAATAACATCACCAGTGAATCACAAAACAACCAGAGAGAAAAATGCCAGCGATTATTAAGAGAATGGCAAAGGGTTTGAGCGTATACAGGTCACGTCACCTACATTACTCTAATAGCACCAGAAGTGGGTATATCATCACACGCCATCAGTAAAGGGGAAAAGGTGTGTACAGCGGAACTCGTCATCCAGCTAGGTCGCTTGAGTCATACCCGCGCTGTTACTACGAGTACAATGAAGGTCGTGAGTTCGGTTCGCCGATAGGCGGCGCCGCGCCGTGGCGGCCAGGGCGGTGCGGGTGAAGGCCTGCGCCTGGCGTCATCCGTCCTCTAATGACTTGGGCTCCCAAATTCGTGCTCTGACGAATGCGTTGATGACTGCGTTGCGGAGAAGACAGTCAAGAACTTTGGAGGAGTTTGAATTTTATTGCTAGCCTAATCGGCGCTTTGGAAACCCTGGTGAGGTCAGCGAAGTCGTGCTCTTGTAATTGACTGGAATTAACTACTCAAGAAGCTTCGCTTTGTGGTGGGAATCAGCGTGATGGAAATACCACTTAAGAGTTGAGGTTATTACCAATCGCCTTGTTTTCCCAGAGACGGGAGAAGACAATTGTTTATTTTCTTGTGATCTTCCTATGATTTTTTGCAATTCCAGGTTCTAAAATGTTGCCGATGTATCGACACCTGAGTACTGATGTGTGTGACTGAGTATATGATTGTTTTCTGATCCTTGCAGTTGTCACTGACTAGTCGTAGTTTAGGACTTGTCGTGGCCTGGACTTTTATTTAATTTCTAGATAAGATGTGTTCGGGAGAAATAGGAAAAACACCGTCATTTTGTCATGAATTTCTTTACTCCACTATAGCATGTTTTGCTGAATAAAAGAAAAAAATATGACATGAATAAACAATTATGATTGAGAAACTGAAGCATGTTGCTGTGTGCTTACAAGGCTATTTTTTACACCTCAGTAGATAGGTATTTGAACACAGTTCAAGTGCAAAGCATCTGCTCCAGTAATTCATGGAGACAAAGAAATTACGACGTTTATTTTGACAAGTAGATGCATAAAATCTGACATGAGATAGTTTCTACATAACCAGTGACTCATAATGATATTTTCTTCTCAATGCCCGTTTCAATCACTGACGTCTTCATGTTTTTGTTTCCACAATGAGAGGTCCTTTCATTGCATTTCAGATGAAATAATTACATTTCGGTGATGTTGTAAATGGATTTTTTAGTGTTGATAATGAGCGAAAATAATTAATCACAAACCGTTTCGTTTATTGTGAATAAGGGAATTGAACCGTAACATTGAAGAGCAGCTCTCAGTAATTGATTGGTTGCTGTAAGATATATCGGTGAATGTTATTTCTCGAGATTGAAAATCCATTCTTTGGCCTCCCTTCGTCATGGTTTGTATTATTGGCTTTTCGGATTTGGTACCAAGAATTTTCTGTCTCCCATGTATGCCGCTAGGGACCCGGATAACACCGGTCCTAGTTATTTTATTTATTACTTGCATCGTTCCCAAGCAGAACGATCATGAGACATGGTTAGGTCGAGAAATATCGAAGGATTTAATTTTTCCAAGTTTTTTTATGACACAAGCATTACTTGGCACGCTGAGAATATTGTGGCTTTCAGAAATCTACCAATCGATACTGCTGGGGCCGGCTTCTTGCAAAAGTTCTTCCACATAGCCACACATTCTTTTCTTATTAATATTTGTTTCTCTTGTTGAAAGTTACGTCAGAATCCTCTCACGCTAATTCCTTGGGAAAAAGTCATTTAAAAATTCACGGGAATGCATATTTTTCTTTAGCTGATGGTATATTATAGATAATTTCATTTCATTGAAATTAACAATTCAGTTTATTATTTCTTCCTTTTGCATCCTTAAAAGAGTCAAAGCAATCTTTGAGGGGACAAAAAGAAAATTTTGGGGGGGCTTCATGGCTTTTGATTTTTATCTGCTTTTATTAAAAGAATCTGCTATCTGCTATTATTATTATTCTTATTACTATTATTATTCAACTTTATAAGGAATGTATCAAGAAACTCTAGCTTTTAAGTATTGATATTATTGTGGTTATTATTATTATTATTATTATTGTGCTGATAGTTGTAATTTTGTTTTCTAGTTTTACGTATCAATATTCGTAAGATGTTTCTCCATTGTACTGCCAAATATTATGTTAAAAAATGGCGTGTCTCGTAGGATCAACAGTATGCAAAAGCACTTATGTCTTATCTTGAACTATAAAGCTAAAATTCGATTACTTTCTTTTTCCTTGACAATTTGTGTTGCTCGGAGATACGTCACTTTGGGAATAAGCCCTTCAATTCATTGGCCCCTGCGCCGTCCGCCGCTGTCGCGCATCTCCTCGTCTCTGCTCGTCGCGCCGACCGTAGAGCCCCGTCCAGGGGGAAGGGGATGGGAGGGGGAGGGGAGCGGGTGGGGAGGGGGTGGCGCGCGTAGGCGGCGCGGGGCGGGCGCGCACGTCCGCGCGCGTCGCCCCACGAATTGAATAATTCAATCGAGGGCCCCGCGCACAACAAGGGCTCCCCCTCATTCCGAAAGGCGCTCACATCCACCGCTGAATGGGCCCGGCGCATAATGGCCCAATCGAGGGGCCAATTAACCTCATAAATCCAGCGCGATGACCTCAACGCAGCGGAATGAGGCGGTGAGGTAGTCCGCTTGTTTGTTTGTGGACGCGGCGCGGGAGGCGACAATCAAAGCGACGCACCACGCGGAGGCGCAGGCGTGGGGGGGGGGAGGGGCGTCAACGAGGCCCGCCCCATGGGAATTTGTCGTTTCCGGGACGGGTGAGGTAACGCTTGTCATTTTCAGCCTGGGGTTCTCAGATTTGGGAATGAGCGTTAATTAATGATTCTGAACGTGCTTACGCAGTTGCGGAAGTGATGTTTTGGCAATTGCCTCGATTAAGGGGAGCCGCCGAAAAATTGCTTTGTTTAGTCTTCACTTGCCTATTAGTACTTTGACGATCAAAGATCTTTATTTAACCTGGCCTTTCTTTGATTTATAAAATCTACATTTAATGTTAATATTATTGTTCAATTTAGGCATTGGACCGCTTTATTTTCACAATTCCATGTGTTTTTTTTTTGCATAATTTCAGTGTAATATAATCGTGTAAGTTTTTGTTTCCGAAAAAGGAAGGTTATTTTTTAATGATTGTATTAACATTGTTTTATCATATGAAACAAAACCGTTATACTTTTTGCAGTATGTGATGTGAAATGTCTTCAAATTTTTAGAAATAAATGTTGCTGGGCCGAAAAGAAGTTTTCTTGAGCGGATGAGCTAACATTGTACAATATTAAGACACACAAAGAGAAAAAAATATGACGTTGAATCTCTTTCTATTTAGATCCTTTTCTATTTCCTTTTTAGAAGAGTTCGGGATGTGATTACAATTATCTTGGTAAATCGTTATGAACGACAGTTTTTGTCAGAGTAGCAGAGAAAGATAATGTGAGAGGAATACGTATAGAAAATGATTTATTATGTACTATTTACCTCGGTTTAAAATTTAAATATGAAATTACATGCTATCATCCCAAAACAAAAACTGGGGATACGAAAGTGAACAGACGCACCGAGTCCTCCTACTCGACGAGAAGCGGCTGGCCTGGGCTCGTGGTTGCTGGGGGCGTGTCGGCAAAGTTGACACTTGATCTCAGGGAAAACAAACGGCGCTGAGGGCTCGTCGACGAGCGCTGTGTACTCGATGTGCATATATTGTTTGCGCGCTTGTTAGCAGTGACATCGCCGGGTCTTGAACCGACATCTTGCTTGTCAGGCGACGCAGCGGCTGATGGCTTACGAATCTGCCATCTGCTTCATTAATTATTTTGTGAGATCACAAATGAATTCGTCTTGTGTTTCTGCAGTGCAGGAGATTCCTTAATATCCTGTAGAAGAAATGACCGTTCTGTTTCATCGTATGTTGTTTAGATTGGCATTTGATTGTGATGTGTAATAGATATAGCTCGTCCAGGGGTGGCTTACGGTTCAAGGAATCTTTTCTGAACCAAAAGATGGGCAGGTGAATGGTGGAGGGAATGATTCGCCATCGTCGGTGTTTTCGAACTTCTTTAATGTTAAAATCAGAGATTTTTCTCACTGCAATTTATCCCTTAATTTTAGATCCTTAAATAAATCGCAAAAATTGTTTTAAAATATTACTAGTTGAGTATTTTTCACATAAATCCGATTTTTTTCGAAACTTATGTAAACCACATTTTTAGTTTCTTGTTTGTGTCCACGCGGAAAGGCAATATATTCCGCCTACTTACCGCTAAAGTGAAGAATAGTCATCATCAACACATTTTGTATTCATTATAATTTCCAAATTATGAATTTCATAACTCTAAGAGGAAAGCTTTTGGTATGCCGCGCATCTCCACTCGTTCTTCCTGTTTTGCTCGTAGAGGGCAGTGCCGACACATTTTTGCCACCAGTGTGTTCCACCAAAAGCGACGCGTCTTTCCTTCAGGACTGACCACGAAGGCCACGCCCCCTTTGTGAGTTGGCACTAGTGATGCGACATCGATGTTCAACATTAAAACCATCGATGTTAATCATAGATTGACCAAAAACCACGGATGTTTTTAAACACTGGTGTCATACCTTTGGTTAATAATAACTTCTTCCATTACATTCGGGCGCAACAAAATTTATTTTTGGCCGTGTTTATTTATAATTAAAATTGAGGTTTTATAGAAAGCAAAATTAAGAAATAATAAGAACAATGGATGCTCGGTAAAGATGGTGCAAACAGCGATCGTTCGGTTCGTGTATATATATATATATATATATATATATATATATATATATATATATATATATATATATACTGGCAATGGTACCATCAGTTATTTCATATCTTAACTTTTACACAATTGCGATTATGAACATTTTTCATTCACAATCCAAACATCGAAAACGTCAAACATCGAGCACAAAACATCAATGTTGGAAAACATGGGCTTTAATATATCGATATTTAAAACAAAGATGTTTCTATAAAAATACCGGAAACATGGCCATCGATGTCGCATGCCTAGTTGGCATCACGAATGCCAAGAGATTCTTTGCGGGGCGTGAGCGCTGCTCACGGCTCCCGCCTCCGCGCGCCACACAGCGCCGCCGCGCCGCGCCGCGCCGTGACAAATGGCCGACGCATTTGCGCAACGGGCGACCGAGACGCGCGTCTGGAAGAAATACGCGCCGGGGAGACACTCGCCATTTTAGCTCAATCCCAACAGGTTTTCCCGCAAATGTTCAAATAAATAAATAAATAAACCAGCAACGGTTATGGGCATAGGTAGATCAAAGAAGACTGGAGGAAGCAATATTTTGGTTAAGTCGTAGTTTGTTCTTTATTCTTTCTTCTTGATGAGTGGGGACTGAAATATTAGGCTGGAACTTCTTGTACTTATGAAAGAACGTGATGGAAAAGGCGGTAGTTGAGACGGTTTAGCATGTTCC
Organism: Acheta domesticus; assembly: GCA_031308135.1. Classification (NCBI taxonomy): domain Eukaryota; kingdom Metazoa; phylum Arthropoda; class Insecta; order Orthoptera; family Gryllidae; genus Acheta; species Acheta domesticus. The sequence continues at coordinate 80,161,237 of JAHLJT010000631.1, read as the reverse complement.
AAGGCCTTCGTTGGTCAAAGTTGTCACTTGAGATCAATGTGATTTGTGCTCATATGTACAATTCTATAATACTTTAACACACGATATGATAATCTGCCAACGTCAAAGCAGCGTTATTACCACTCGTCCCTCGTTCTTTTCCTTCATTTGCTCACTGCTCCAAGCGCTGCTTGCCTTAAAAAATGTTCCATCCACCGAGGCCGCCTCTGCACAACGCGGCGCGCGGCCGTGATAAACGATGGGCCGTTTGCGCAACGGCTTGCGGGCGGGACGCGCGCTCGGGAGAAATATGCGCCGGGGAGGAACTCGCCGTTTTAGCTAAACCGCTGCGTTATTTACTTCCCGGCCGCGTTAAGTGGGCAACTCGTCAGGCGAGACGCGCGCTTATATCCGACTCTCAGCTGGCTCTGTTTGCCGCCTCGGCTTCGGATTTCCGTTTGTTGTTTGTTTTTCACGATTCTTTTTAAACTTCGTCGCAGCTTTCTGGCTCTTTGGACGGCCGCGATGCGAGTGGCAGGTCCCGCGGTCTTTGTGGAGGATGGAAGCGTTTTGCAACCCTGCGGAAGTGCTCGAGTTTTTAATTTTTTCTACTCGGCAACGAGCTGGTTGCGTCCGTGCTCCTAGCGTGTAGGAAAGAGACCAGGTTTCTATGGGGAATGCCCCCTGCTGGCATTTCTTTCCCTGGGTTCACGGCCAGATCCATTTGGAGACAAAATTAGTCAACGGTAGCAGATGTCTTGATTTTAGTGTCCATTTTCATTATCATTATTTTTCTTAGTTTCAATTAAAGAATTTTACATTTTCAGCGGAAATTATTCTCTGCATGGATTTTTACCTACTCTGCTGTAGTCTCACGATCTATTTTCTAAGGAAAGCGTTTGTTTTTTTAGACAAACGTTTTTAGAGCTGATCATGTATACATTATAGACTTAATGACAGGGAAATAATTTTTGGGAATTGTAGACAATTTAAAATTGACCTTTAAAAGCTTTGTCTTTCTAATCATTGTCCTGTTGATAAGTAAATGTATTTCCAATACCCACATGTGGATCATTATCTGGTGATTTTGAAATAAAATGTTGATATTCATTTTGCGTTTTTTCATTCCATCGATGAAATGTATGCCACATACTGTTGAGTATCTCTTACACCCTCAGGCCAGCACATGATCCGCCAACACGTTTCACTGCGGGCACGAGGTTTCGAGGGTCGAAATTCTGCATTAAGATTGCGCCTCATCATGCGCTTTCCGTCGGAGTCAAATATATTACATTTGCTTTCGTCTAAAAATATGTCTGAATTCTTAAAGTCTGATCCTTTATTTATGTACTATTTTACAACATTTATTTGTTTTATGCGATTTGCTTTATTCACCGTGACCTTTCCCAGGCATGATAGCAGTTTTCCCAACTGCTATTTCGCACCCTACTAACATTCTTTTACCGTACTAACATACTATTACTCCCCTTATTTCGCAGCTACAACTTTGAAGTTCTTCTTTATTTCTCGAATAATAAATCGTTGAACTGCTCAATGGAACACTCTTGATCTCCCTGTTCCGTGTGATGTCTCACTGTTTTACGAACAAAAAACTATCAATTATTGATTATTCTGCTGAAATAGGATGATAGAGGCTCTTATAGTATTTACAAGGACTTGCAGTTATTGTGCAATTTTGTCATTACTTTTCGTGTAGAATCACTACTTTCTGTGCGATCCCTGTCAATTTTCATCTCCTACGTTGTGTTGGAAGCTTTCTACCTAGAATTGTCTATTCTATGTTCCTTAACAATACCTCTCCTTGTTACATGAATCGTAAGTTTACAAATCCATTGTCAGCTTTTTCCTCTCGATTCATTACTTTAACTATATGATCACGTTCTGCGCTTAGTCTGCGTGCCTTCTCTCGCATTTTATTTAATTTTTAGATATTAATTTGTCTGTTGAGTTTTTCTTCTTGTATATTCAATTTATTCACCATTTGTATTTTAAGCTTAACACAATAATAGAACAAGTCAAAACCTTCAGATTTTTAGGATGTGATATATCTTATCTCGGCGAGGCAGATGTGGGCAGGAAGATTGAAAAATTCAATCTGACGTGTGGCATGATTAAAAGAACTCTCAGAGGCAAAGTTAGGAGGGATACGATGCTCAAGTTCTATAAAGTGGTGGCAGTGCCCTGTGGATTATATGGTAATGAAAACGGGACACTGAATTCTAGGAGTTATAGCAGAATCCAAGCAGCGGAGATGAGAGTTTTAAGAGCAATTTTAGGAGTAATAAGAAGTGACAGAATGGAAAATGAATGCATCAGGAGAATGCCCCTTGGAATCTACAACCTAAATAATAAAATAGAAGAATATAGGAAGAAATGGGAAGACCATATATTAAGAATGAGTGATCAACGCATTCCAAAGCAAGTCCTGTACTCATACCCAGAGGACAAAGGAATATCCGTAGTCCCAGGAGAAGATGGATCGATCAATGAGTCGCAACGGACCAACCGGTCTAATGCTTGAAGGAGAAGATGAAGAAGAGGAAGAGCTTAACACATTTACTACATCCAGATGAGATACATTCATCTGCTAACATTGTAAGTGTACCCTAACTTTTTGCACTCACTATCGCTCTGCTAGCTTATCAGAGCTACCCCTAGGTAGCTGCACGCTATGCGCACCGAATTGAGTCTGCATGCGAGGCGCATGTAAGCTAACCTATTGAAAGCATAACGCGTTCTACTCACGTTCCGCAGTGAAAGTTGCAGAAGGATTCCTGAAGGAAATCAACATAAGAATGTTCTCATATATTACTTTTATACGACGTCGAATCGCTTACATTCTTTTCTCACGTTCTGAATGTCAATTTATATAACCTTCTGGCAAATGTATGGATTTATAAAGTACGCATGTTATTATTATCCAGGGTTTATAACAAGTAAAACCGAACTCTAATGTATGACTGTACTTTGCGTGTAGGCCGCAGGGTCCACCAACAAAGTTACCTTGATGTTAACCTCGTAAACACAGTGAATTGATGTTTATTAGTTCGGAGCGATAAGCATTTCCTTCCACTACACGTGTTTCGACTTACTACCAACACTATAATACCATCATAAATTTCTGCTAAGGTCGACGAGGTGCGAGCCGATTGTACGTGCTTTCGTGACTTGCCCCACTGAAGTGAGTTTCTTCCTGGCGAGAGAATCCTTCGTAGGAAATACTATTGATGAGTGCTTTGTGTATTGTTTTCATTTCACTTCGTCGTAGAGAATAAACATTGTTTTGTGAATTAAGATTAAGCTTGTTTTTCTTCGAATTATTATCGTTGCAATTGATTTATTATTTTCCTCCAAGAAGAGTGAAGCGTTTTGATTTTGGTTTTAATTACTTTATTTATAAAAGTTTGCTACTGAATTTGTCTGTAATTGCTCAACAATATCAAGATTTCGAATGTACTTCTTTCAAATTGATTGTGGTGACCACTACACCGATGACTTGTACGAAATGACAAAATGACTGTTTTCCGGAAGAAATTATTTTGGAGAGCAGAACTACAAAAGTAAATAAGTACTTTATTGTCTAGAGATAGTTATTTGTAAAGAAATACCATTTTATTTAGGTCAACGGGAGGGGTGGCTTAGCGCATCAACTGAAGTCACTGCAATGCCTCCGACTGGGATGTCATAGGTTCGAGACCCGAGGTGACACGATTTTCGACACTAGCTTTTCAGCTGGGTCAAATTCAGTTGTCTGGAGGAGAATTCTAGAGGCCCTTTGCTCTCATCGGTGTAGTTTCCCGTGGTTTCTCCGATCAACAGGCGAATGCCGGAGCAGTATCCTAACAAGCGGGCCATGGACCGCGTGTAATCTTTCCTTCCCTTTCCTCACACCTTACTTACACACACACACTAACATTCTCTGCACTACCACACATGTCGGGAGACCGGTCGGGAGCTTAGAGTTTGTCCCGGCTGAGGCGATGCCGACGGTAGGTCGGCGCAGGATATCGCCATTCAGCGGGAAAGATCACCCCCTCTTCCCGAGGAAACCATGCACTACCCTAACGGGAATAACGACCTTAGCAGTTGACGCTCACTAACAATCAATAAGTCATTATTTAGCCGGCCTGGATAGCCGAGGTCGCTAATGCTGGAGGGCCAAAGCTGCCTCGGCTCGCAGGGTCGCGGGTTCGAATCCCGCCTCGGGCATGGATGTTTGTATGTGTTCGTGTTGGCCTTGCGTGTTATTCCTAAATATCCCGCTACAGCATTCACACAGTTTGTCATCTTTGTAATGTCGCAGCTTTTGTTAACAACATTCGTGTTTCACCATATGATAAATTTTCAGTTAACGTAAAGGAAACTTGTAATCGTCAATACCATGAAACTGGTACAAAATGACTCACGGACAGATAGATTATCCACCAACACAAGCAAATAAATGAGAAAATAACTATCTGGTGATGGCGTTGCGCTCCTTCTCAATGTGTTTTCCCAGTAGATGTGTCCTTGACCATGACGAGAGCACCCAGAAGACTCGTCATTCCCGGAAGAGCGGCCTTGCTTCGGTCGTTGGGCGTCTTTCAGTTCCGGCTTTGATGTCCGGCCAGACTCCTGGACGCCGCTGCGTAAACTCCTTGGTCTGTTGACGGCACCACAGCTGTTTCCGCCAGCCCCGGCAACGTTGTAGTCATTTTCGAAACGAAACTCTGAATGTTGGGGGAAAAAATGCTTGTAATTCAGTAATGCTTCTTTCAGTGCGAAAACATTTAAGTTAAAATTATATTAAATGTGCTGTCCATTGTTTTTCGCTTCCAAATGCTTCCAACCCAGAGATATCTGCCTGGAACAACCTTCAAGATTGATCTCCAGGTCTAGAGTTAATATCTCCAACATTTCGTCCATCCCTTTTATTAATGTAAGTTAATTCCATCACAAACAAATTTGTTCTTTTAATCACCTTAACAATTGCTATCGTCCTATGAAAAGTACTTGTCACTTCATAAGGGCGAGAGTTAGGAGAGGGGCACTATTAACCAATAACCAATTAATAACATTCACTCATCAACACTAACATCATGATCACGGTCTCCACCACCACAATTTTCATCACCCTTTTCCACCACCTCCGTCACCAAGTATCACAGCAATTAAGTGTCCTATCATTTCCAGCAATACGTCGCAAATAATTATCTCCCTCATCCCATCTCCACCTCTACCAACCACATTAAAATCAATTATTTCCACCTTCACTACCGGGGCATTATCAATTATCCCCACCGGCATCCATTCACCACTACAACCCCATCATAAAAATTACTCGTTTTCACTGTCGTCACTACCACTAGTATCATCAACACCAGCACAACATCGTACGTACACATGCCGGAAGACCGGTCGGGAGCTTAGAGCTTGTCCTGGCTAGGGCGTTGCCCCACTGGTGGGAGATAGCTGTTTAGGGAAAGCCCTGCGAGCCGATGGTAGGTCGGCGCCGGATGTCGCCATCCAGCGGGGGAAGATCACCGCCACCTCCAGGAGAAAACATGCACTACCTTACGGGACTAAATAACATTTGATGCTCCCGGTATCACTATGGTATCACCATCAATCAATCAATCAACGAGCCTCCACCGGCGCCGCCTGAGGCGTCAGTCGAGCCGTCACCACGTCGCGCCGCGTCGGCCCGCTCGCCCGCACGGCGCGGCGCCTGCCCCGCGGCGCGGCGCGGCGCGGCGGCGGCGGCGGCCTCGGTCCACTTTCCGCACGCGCGCGGCCTTCCGGCGGCCAGCGCGCGGCCTTGGCGCACTTCGCCGCCCGCGGCGGCGCTCGCGCCCGCCACCCATTCCCACCACCCACCCACCCGCACGCTCGCCGATCGGCGGGTCGCTATCGCCGCCGCCCCATCGCAATGGCCGCGCCCGCACCTGCGCCCGCGTCTGCGCCCGCGCGCCGCCCGCGCGCCGCCCGGTGCGACGCCGGATGCGGGCCGCTCCGGAATCGCCGCCGCCGCCGCGAAGGAAATCGCGTAACTGCACAGCCGTCGCTGGTTAAGCAGCGACTTCCTCCAACGGTCGTTCCCTCCTAACGGCCCAACGGAAGGTCGATTGTCTTTTTTCGTGGCACGCTCAGCGGAAATATCAAACAGCAGTCAAGATCAAGTTCTTTTTTCTTTCAACATTTACGAAACAATTAAATGTTGCTCTTCGTACTCCGGAAGTGTATCTCTGCGAAGAACTGTTTAGCATGTGGGGCGATAGTTGGGTAAGCGTTGACACTACACAAATCCATACCCAATGAGGTCAACACTCCTTTCAATAAGCATATTTGCATGACTAAGAAATCAGGAAGATGAAGCGGTAGAATACTAACTCAAAAGAGGTCAGCCAACACTCTCGACCTTAGTGCACTCGATTCTTACCTTTGAGATGACATACAAAGCCCACAGTAGGCACAACGCCTAAAAAACTGCACGAAGCAAAGATATTCTTGAAGTCAGGTACAACCACAAAACTCACGGCTAAGTTTGGAGTCACAGAAGAAGGGTGACCATTTCGGAACATCGAAACAATCAATGATGCCTTATTCTACGTGTCAAGGTTCAAACCATCATGTCTGCTCTACTGCCTGACCCCGCAAATTTTGTTACGTTCCTTTTGCCAAATAGCAGAGAAAGAATGTTTTATTCGGGCGAGGAAACAGACAACAAAATTAGTGAACGCAGCAAGAAGTACAATGTCTACATAGTCATACACAATTTTCATTCGTCTCAAGGAAGATAGATTATCTTATGCTGAAAAGTATTTCGCAAACATTTTCTTTGCGGAATTAGATATCTTCGTAATATTTATGGTCTTTCTTTCTATGTAACCATGTTTTATTTCATTTACTATTATTTCGTGTTTTCGAACACATCTTACTTAAAAATTCTTACTTAAAAAAGTCTTACTTAAAAAAGAACACATCTTACTTAAAAAAGTTCGGTAACCCGCATTTTAAAGTCTTATTACGGCTTAAAGTTTCAAAATCTGACACTTATAGGATATTTATGTAAAGATATTATCCTTTCGAAGTTTCGAACTACCTCTTTGGCATTCTGTAGACTCAATACATAAGCAGTCTTCTTCCAATATTGCCTGGGGCCCAAACCCCACGGAAGGGCACCGACACAAGCATGCTAGACCCAAGTTCGAATTGAACTGTAGAGCCATAGGAAGAAGATTAACAGGGAGAATAGTGACTTCGATTGGTTCAAATACAGGGCGAAGATTGCAGTTTTTAAATGTCCAATCTTTTTCAAGATTCTGGATATTCGAATGTCTCATTTTATTGGCTACTAACTGGTGAGTAGTCAGGCCAATCATTCGGACTCAGTATTTCTGCAAAAGACTAACCTAAATACATTGGATTTGGTTATGGCGAGCTTATATTATTAGCAAGTATTGTCAGTTGAAAAACTTGTATTTTTGTGTATAATTACTCATTACTCCATATGTCACACATCTTAAGAATGGACGTCTTTGAGTAACACGTAAGCACTGCAAATGCCAGTTTAAGTTTATACATATTTTGATTGTATTGTCTTCGAACCTGAAATTTTTAAATTAACTAAAAGTCTACCAAAAGTTCTTACAGAGACCATTTTTTCTCCAATTTTCCTTATTTATGAAGTTCTAGAATGGGCATGTGAAGGTCGCGGGCAAGGTAACTAGCTGACTGGAGTTGGCGGGCACTGCGTCCAGAGAAACTGGCGCGAGGATTAAAACTAAGGGTTGTACAAATTGCTCCTAAATGGCGGCACATACTGGATACCTGACCCAAGACTTGTCTTTAGGAGGAGTCTTTTGGCAGTAATTGATCCTAAAGCAAAGAAATTATGAGTAAAATTAAACATTTTGAGTCGAAAGTATCTTGATTTCGTAATCCTGTTTACTTGAGAGTGTAATAGTTGCATTAACTTCCTACGTTCAGGTTAGGAGGTTTAATAGACAAAAATTATAATAGAAAAAAATAAAAGAGCTGTTCGACCATAAGTGACAATCGTTTACTTATAGAGGCTTGTTAATTTATTTCATATTATTGCTGTATACAACAATATAAATGAATTAACAAAACATAATACAAAAAGGAAACAAGGAAAGAATTCGCCATTCAAAAATGTTTCTCTCCAAAGGCAAAAATGTTTATAAAAGGCGGAATTCCAAAAGAAAATAAACATGAAATAGAAATAAGTAGAAAGGAATATAGACACTCTATTCCCCGTCGTTTGATAGAACAAATCCGGCAAACTGATTTACGTATGAAGCCAATACACCCCGCTTCGCCCCTCTTCAGTTTGCTCGTGTAAGCTCTTTTCTGGATTTGGAGGGGAAATAAGAGCAAAGTCAGGAGAATTGTCCGTGCTTGCGGGAGCACTGGGGCTCCCAGGCGGGAAAGTAGCTCGTGCGGGCACGGTTTGACATGCCTGCTCTAGATTATTCACCGAATTACTTCCTTAACACAAGCCTCTAGAAAAGTTATATATTTGGATTTCTCTTCTTTCTAGGAAATGTGGATAGCTCTTCAAATACGTACTAAAAATGTGTCTTTTCTTAGCAAACTCATCTGATTATTAAAACGCTATACCCAGATTGTATTTTGAGACTTTATTCATTTTCCACAAATATTTATTGCAAGGAAATGTGAAGTAAAACATCATGTGCAAAGGCGTTTGCACGGGGGAGGGGACAGAAACACCGTCTCCCTCCTCCGAACATTCTAAAAGGGACCTCGTCGCCCTACCTAATAAAACATCTAATTTCCTTAAATATTTCTTAATATCTGGTTTCAGATTTATTTTATGCTTTTCTTAATTGTTAATTTCTGACTTTTAAGGTATTTGAGGAATTGATACACTTTGGGGGCTCTCCAAAAAGCTGGCTACCCGGTAAATGATTCTACATAAAATCAATTGTATTTTTTAATTCCATCATGAAAGTTTTAATTTCATGCTCCTTGTATGCTTTATGTACTAGTAAAATATGACATATATAAATTTAAAAAAGTATTGCAAAAAGGGATCCACAAATGTAGTTGCCTCCCCTTTTATTTTTGGCTGCTCACACCTATTTGACTCGACGGATGCCAGATGAATTTGCTAATAGCGATGAAACTTCAGCCAACATGTGCTACAGTATTGTATATTCGAGTAGTCGTGTGTACTTCATTAGCTTCAGTACCCAACAAACTAAATTCCAGTGAAACTGTTAATGGGTACACCACTCCTTAATTAAGAAGAATAAAGTACTACTTTATTTTACCAGCTTCGACCTACAATTTGTATCCCCTTCTTCATGGTGTTAAAAAATAATCGAAATGAGATACCATATCACAAAAAGTAGATAATAAGAAGCCCGTTTTCTATTACGGAGCTCAGAAATGTTCATTTCTGCTAGAAGAATTTTTGGCATTTTCTTTAATTGGATTCCTTTTTATAACTTTTCTGTGCAACGAGTTATCCTATGACAAATGTTTTTTTAGGTTTGCTCTTTAATTTTGTACGTATGGAATCAGACGATTGATGTTGAAATGGATTAAGCAATCTTACTGTACAAGAAGAATTAAATATAACACATCATTTTTTCCTGATCTTATCTCTCGAAGCGCGAAGGCAATACTATTTTGAAGCTCTGGTCTTCATACCTCCATAGCCTAATGAGTTCTTTTTTCCGCCAACTGTTTCCTTTGCGTGGCCTCTTCGTACCTCCCAGCCAGTAAAATCACTGTTTTAGTTGTCTGGACGACCTTGGCCTTTCAAGGGCATACTTAACGTGAGAACAGCGTCCCGGACTATTAATCCCGGCGTATCAGCTCCGACAACTCCTTGGAAACTCTCGCGCTGACGTAGAAACCAGATTCGTCCACCGCGTCACCGGAAGCATTCCGCGGCGTGCGGCCCGCGAGAGCGCGAGACTGGGAACAGTGAGGTGATGCGTGGTCACGTGGTTTCGCGCTCCAATCCCGGCTGAAAACGTCGCAACCGCCAGACATGAATCTGCTTATTAACTCGGGATAATTCCCGGTCCCTTGAGTCACCGAGCGGGGTTTCCTTAGTAAGTTCGGCTTAGAACACCTGGATGCGGACGCACTCGTGGCGCAACGTTGACCGATGGCCCATTAGTCCTGTAGGTTAGTGGCCATTTGCCAAAACACTCAAAAAAGTGGCAGGTGACGAGTGACGTAGATGTCTGAGTCACCTGAGTTTTCTAGAACAAGGTTTCCTATAACGACTATACTAATTATTTCACAATTATTATTGTTATAGTTTACAACGTGGACAGGTTAAGCCCAAAGCATATGTCTGGTGTTGGTATTCAAACATCGTACTTACTAATACGAAAGAGAAAATTCCATTTTAAACTCGGAATTTGATAACTGTTACATTTTGCTTAATGGACTACTTTCAATCCGAGGCTATGTGTGGTTCTGGCAGTTGTGTGTTTTTACAGTGGGTAGATTGTTACTCTGGCTCCCAAACCCTCCTCATTTGTCCGGGCTTGGGGCCGACAAGTGCATCAGCAAAATGTCTGACCGTCTGTCCGAGAGTCCAACTGTCTGTGGTCAACGCTAACGACTAAATCATTCAGAGGATTTTCTCCATAATAAATATTCCTTGATAGATCGGAACGAACTTGAGGCTCTGCGAGTTTAAAAGAGATATTTTGAGTTTTGGGAGTGCTTTACGCGAAGCATAAACATTTTCAAATTTTCTTTAAAATCGCTCATAGAGCCAATTTTTATACAACTATTTTTTTTCAAAAACTACTCTACTTTTTTCTTTAATATTTTTTTCTCGCACAAAGCAAAGAACGCATAAAAAATTGGCTTAGGTGCCATTTTCGGCGAACTCGCTGCATTTTCGACAATTGCAAAAAAAATTATTTGTTCATTGCAAAAGTACAGAGTATATGAGAGAGATTCCTTTTCTTAAATGAAATATGTTCTAAAAATTAGGTTTTTAATAAGGTCATGTGACTTATTTCATGTGATTTGACTTGTCATGTCATTTTTTAGAAAAACTGCTAGTTTTGGGATAGTTTTTGCCTGAAATTAATACAATTAAAAAACTCGTTTCTCACAAACGGCTCCAAATTTTTTCTCTAATTTTTTTCGTGAGAGAGACGAAAGGTCGCTTATAAATTTGAGCAGTTCCAATTTTCGACGAAATCTATGTATTCGAAAATTGATAAAATATATTATTTTCCGTAATAAAATTACATCTTTAAAATTATATCTTCAAATAATATACATAAAAATCCCTTCTTTTTTTAATTTTGCAAGTGGAAATGTTTTTTAAGCGTGAGGAAGGATTTTTCCTTTGAGGGTGGTATATTAGGGCTAACGTGAATGGCGTGCTAACTCAATTTCCCTGAGTTCGAATCCCAGCACGGAGAAAATTTTGCTGGTTGGAAACCTTTTGCAGATTATAATATTGCGGGCCTACTACAAAAATGCGAGAAAGTATGTATTATTGCAACACCATTAGGTTTCTCTCCTTTGACTTTCTTCTTCTCCTCTACTTTATTATTTTCCATCTATGCTTTTTCCACATTTTTCACCTCCTTCTCTACTTTCTTTTCTTCCTCCTCTTTTTATTTTCCTAAACTAATTATTTTTATTGTACCAAATTAATATTATTGTGGCATGACAACGAAACATACATACTGATCGAAATTTATTAACTGTTATCGTAAAACTGTTGTCTGCGTGTGTTTCTACATTGATTTCAGTGAGAGAGAGAGAAACTGCGTTTTTTATGGTCTTCGGGTACGTAAATCTATTCCAGAAATGAGTATTAATAAGTTTTTGAAATAGAAGAGAAATAGTGGCAGTGTAGGAAATTTTTCAGCATATCCTCTTTAGAAACTTCTTTCTTAATTTTCATGTTGGAAAGGAAAAATCATCTCTTGTTACGGTTCCGTTTCGAGAAGGCGAATGACGCGAAAATACAAGTGTTGCTCGTCATGGATGCCACTGTCTCTCATCCCCATCGCTGCGTCACGTGCCGATGCTCCCTCGCAGCTCACTCATCCCCCTCTCCCTTCGCGGTTGCCGTTCCGCGTACTGGCGCTCGCGTGTAGGTTGTCCACATGGCGCAAGAGGAGCAGGGCGCCACCCTTCCTTTCGAAAGACATCTATTGCCTGAATCAGAAACGATTCTTTATTATCTGACTCACTAGTGCGGTTTCCTACTAGAACGCAATGAGCGCAAGAACCGAGCTCGGAATGTAATGAACGAATGGCTCGGTGCCCCGCTTGCGTCATGCGTTTAATAAAACATCTTCCGTCTGGACCTTTAATAAATGGGGTTCTACATCTGTGACCCGGGGTATGGTTACTGAGTTCTTTGTCGTCTTATCGGAGTTTAGAGTTGGTTGATGGGTGGCAGAGATATGTGGTATTTATCTACGGTTAATTGTCTTTAGTTTGTGTCATTTTGTTTTCTAAACTGATATCGAATGGAATCAAGTCACACTTCCACTGGTGGCAATGATAAAATTGAGTGTTTTGTTGTGGCCACTATCTTGTGTTGGAATTGGAATTTTTCTTCCTCACGATCACTTGTTGATTCTTTTCCTTCCTTTTTTCGTATGAAAACTTCAGAGTTGCATAATGAAAGGGCTTTACCTTTATGTCCCTGTGCATTGAATAGCAAGCCCTTTTTATACGGCAGTGACTAATGTTTTGTCTTTTCCACGATTCCTTACATTCTTATGAATTTCGCTTTCGAAATATTCACCTTCAATGTTACCGTTTTTATGTGGTTTGAATGGACATATGGTTTGAATAGACAACTTACTCTCTAACACAACGATATTGATGTTTTTAGGTATGGAAGAGGAACAAACTGTCCTCGTCCTTACCCAATTGTTTGAATTGCATTTCTATCTCTTATGAGTATATTTTTCTTCCGAGCCGTAGAAAGTTCCTGTGAAGCACATGCGAAAGCAGCATTATTAATTTATGTAAAACGAAATAGTTAAATGCAGACTTACAAAATAATGATTTCGAATACGTTAAGCATACTCAATTTTCCTTTTTTGAAATATACTGCATCTTGCTGTGTATGCCGTCAAGTTGAATGAGCGCCTTTTTCAACCCGGAAACGGATTATGATTCTCATTCCGCACTGGAGCACGATGTACCACGGAACACGCAAAGTATTGGCTCCGTCCCACCAACCAATATTTAGGTTTTGGATTGCAGTCAAGTCAATTCGCGATCAAAGAGACCGCACACGCGCGTGTGTAGCGATCTGTGCTTTTTCTCGTATTAGTCTTCGTGTCCAATTAGAACGGAACGTGCATACCTTGGCAGTCGGTGTAAGAATTTGGACCAAATCACTTCCAGAGGTAGAGGATTCGCATGATCGCGGAAGGTAGATTACGACCAGTTCGTTACTGTTGCATTGGAAGTCCCGCTTTAATCGGGCTATTTTTAATGGCCTGGCGAAGAACATTGACCTAAGTAGTGAGAGAGCATGACATTTTGGTCGGAAGAATCTGTCAATATCTTTAGGTTACGGATTTGCTTATTTATGATATGTAATCTCAAGAGATTGGTATGCGAGAAAATTAAACAACCGTTATTTGACGTCCACTGCCATAAATTTAGACTTTTTCTGTCCACCACTCCTTTATTTCGATATTTTATTTTTTAGTTAATTTAATTCTGGTTATCGACCTGTGTTGCTCCTCACAGCGTACGTCTATTAATTTCCATTTTATCCAATTATAATCATCCATTTCCATTTTTAACTAGAGTTGCAGATTTTATTTGGCATGAATTAACTATGAACTCCATTGAGGTACAGTACATTCCAAATAGGAGACTGCTTGTACGTTAAGGATACGCGGACTTATAGAGAGACGACGTAAGTCTGACGTCAATACGACGCTACCTGCCTCGACTAGACTGTTAAAAAGATGTGGGGCTATTCTAACTCGCAGCGAAGTAAAAGAATGTACTAGTCTTTCGCGAACACATAGCTTGTGAGAAGTGCATATAAAATATTTCTTAAACTAGTAAATTCTTTTATACCGTTTCTTTGTAAAAATTTAATTAGTCCATATGGCCTTTCATATGGCTGGCATTTCTTCGAAAGCAATAAAAATGAAATTGTCGAAATTACTTTGGCGATTGGCAATATCTTGTTATGAAGTTCAAGGTCATAAATTAACATTACACGATTATTGAAAAGTGATTTAAGTACTGCTCTATTTGAACTTCATACAAAGCTAATAGGCAAAATATGTGACGGTCGTGTTCGAAGATGAACAAAGAAGACTCATAGGTTAGTTTTAGTAGAAATGGATTTAGTCATCGTCTTCTTAACCTTTTACTTAATTAAATATATCATAGTGTTCGAAAGAAATGGCTAATTGAAAAGATAATGTATGAATGTTGCAAAGAATATTCTGAATATCGAACTGGACGTGGGTAACAACCAAGTGGTAGAGAGTGTGCGGTGCGGGAATTGCCAAAATAATGACTCATTTCATTCCTGTAGCGAACATGTCACGAATATCGCCGATGCTCACAACGAATACGTGTGGTCGAGTTAAAGTAGTTGAGATGAAAACAGATTAATAACAAAAAGGCGTGACGTCAAAAGTCCAGTGTCATGACAGATGCTGCGATTAGAATACGTCGGCTGGACAATGACGCGAATATGATGATGAAATGTGTCATCAGGGATATCATACGCCGTTTAACGCATTCGCTCTTCCTATTGAAAGTAATGCACTTCCTCAGCCTTCGACATTTTCCCCTCTATACGTAGAAGGAAATGCAATGCATTTCCACGAAATATTAAGAGCTCAGAGCGTTGTCATATTTCTGCTTCTTTCTTTGTCACTGATGATATTTGGTCAAAATGGATATCACAGTAAGCACGTGGGCTAAAAAATTACGACACTGATGCCACACAGGCGTGGAGGCGGACGTGTCAGAATAAAATGGGCTTGCTTAGAGTTTATGATGGCACTATGTACGTAGTGTGGAAACTTTGAATTGTATATCCAATGATAAGAAAAATTGCGAGCCTGTAGACAATGGGAGGTGAAAATTTATACTACACAAGGTGGGCTTTCTCACAGGGCGAAAATTCAAGTCACGACGTGAGTCCCGAAAAGAACCACCCGGAAGTGATGCCTTAGGTAAAACGTCGTGAAGTCATCCGGGAATGTTGCTTAAACGACATCAACGCGGCATTTTGGTGCGTTGCCATGATAATTCCACGCCTCTCCGAGAGAGCTGGAGACGACAGATTAAAGCGGCAAGTGAGGGAGGTATAAATGTGCAAAACAAAGTAGGTGTTGCGGAAGAGATGCTACCGCCAAAACTAGCAGGTGATCAGGGAAGTGTCAGCCGTCTGTCAAAACGACCTAGAAGCGTCGCGAAAATACACATTTGCAACACGAAGCCTTGTCAAAACGGCGACGTCGACAACGAACGATGTTACAGCTCGAAAAAAACAGTGTCTACCATACTTCAGCAGAGCGAAAATGTATGTAATGAATACGTTAATTGACTTTGCAGTTGAAAGTGTGAAAGAAACCTAAATCCCCATGATGAGTTGGCATTAATGTGACACACACATTCACCATTTGAACAGTCCGAATTGCTTGAAAATTTTACTACTTAATGTTCAAAACATCACGAAACAACAAAATTAACTTTCCTGAAACGTTTAGTTCGGTGCAGAGGTCTCAGGGAGTACAAAAATAATAACAATAACGACAACAACAAAATCTCATGCTTGCGCGAGGGGACAGAGGTAACAGACCGTGGAGGAACACCCAAGCAATATAGTATTTCATCACTCCCTTTTGAAAATATTATGAAGGGAAAGAAAGGAGAGTTGATTCGTTTTTAGAATGGAATCCTATAAATAACAAAATGGGTTCGGTATTAATTGTATTGTTTCGTATTTGTAGATACAGGCCATGGTGTTATTGAGCAAAGTATTTTACTTCCCAATGCTTCTGCTCCGTATTAAAGGTCACAGAAAAGTCCAAAAACAATTATTTTTATACGCGTTTCTGTAGAATTCTACAGCTAAAATATTCACAACTTGCTCTTGATAAACATTACGTAGGAAACATTTGAGGCAAATCCCATGTACCCCGAGCTGGGGAAAGAAAGCGCAGCCCGGCACGCTTCGAGTCGCTCCAAACGAAGGAGTCGGCGATACGGAAGTTACGCTTCGGTCAAAGTGGCGCCCACGCAGCCTGGAAACGTCGCGAAAATAACAGCAACGGGTGAGGGGTCGCCGTTGCGTGAAAGCGTCGGTGCCACGATGATGTCGACAAGGCGTAGTCGATGCCAAGAGCGCAGCATCCAGAGGGGCGAAAGACTGATCCGCCAGGGCGATAGACTCCGTAAACATGACTGGGCGCGTGAAAGCAATGTGCGCCATCGTTATGATTGCGATGATAATGAGGAAACCAGGAAGTCTTCTAATGACCCCAATGAGTTACGAAGACATGGTGATACTATCGGTGCTCAGACGCTCCCACAAATTTAAAATACGGGGATTGGTTTTGACAGATTTTTTCCCCGAGACTCGCGTATATGCATATACCGGAAGCGGAGACATGGCCAGTGTTTGGCGAAGGCGGTCTCAAATCGCCATTAAAACGCACCAACGCGGCTCGCGCGCGGAGGCGACCCCGCGGGGGCGTCCGTCGGTCTTTGAACCTGGCCCTCGCAAATAGCCCTTCCGGGGCGGCGCGGCGCGGCGCGGCGCGGCGGGCAGGCGGGCGGGCGTGCGAACCGTGGGCGCTGGGGCGGGGCGCGTGTGCGGAACGTGCGGCGTGCGGGCGGACGGGAGGTGAGGGCGGTGGGCGACGGCGCGCCGGCACGTCGCGGCCTCCGCCCCTTGGCACGCCGCCCCGCCCCGCGCCGCCGGCCCCGCCCACCCGCGCTCTCCTGCGGCTATTGACCGTTCGGTCGGGCCGTACGTGCGCCGCGCGGGTTTTGAGGTAAACGCTCTGGCGATTAGCCGCCCAGCGAGGGGACGGACGGTCCAGGCGAGTGGGTCGGCTTCCGCCGTCGTGCGCCTTCAATGAGGTTTCGCGAGACGCATTTTGACGTCGCGCCGAAGTGTCCAGTGTATCGGTGGTAGAAAAGAGACCTGACATTTTCGTTATTCAAATTGTTTTGTTTTTTTTGGTCTTTTTATGTGAATTCTAGATGTATTTTTTTATTGACAGAACAAAGTAAACTGTTATTATTAACACAAATTGACTGGCTCAATATGGTTGTTAAAAAGAAAACACTAAAGATTGTGTTATAGTTTTTCACTCCTGTTTCCATAATTGCAGAAGTTTTGTCTGGGCGTTTATAAGTTGGAGTATGCCATTATTAAATTAACCTCTGGAAACGGCGCACGTCATTTTATAGAGAAATAGAGTGTGAGTATTTTTTAGTTTCTACTGTAGATACTTCGCATGGTGTTCTTCGACAAGTTCTCATTTGATACAAGAGACCCATGTATTGTGTTAACTCCTGCGCTGGTGAATATCCCTATGAGTATGTGCTTAAAACAATCGCTAGTGTATTAGTTCTAATTCGAAATACTGCAATGAAAGTGGAACTAGTGTTTCGCGTTATAAACTTCACAGGGAGAAAGGCTGTCGACCCTAGATGTGAGTGTAGGTAGAGCAACTGATTCCTTCCTTTGATGTTGAGGACCTCTCGTCTCGCTGGGTTCTCAGCTATCAGTGTACTTCCGCGTCCAGACCATTGCGGCTGTGTGGCCTCACTCGTGGCCATTGCTGCTCTAGTAATCGCTCAGCTTCGCTTCGACTTTCTTCTCTGGTCTTTATGTTTGCAAAGAGTAAATGCACTGCATGAACTTTCATCTTTTCACCTACAAATATCTAATATTACATAATTCTGCATGGCAAAAAATGTTTTTTCAACTTTTTTGTTCGCTTATACTTACACTTTTATGTATTGTTTTGTTGCAGGTAAGTGTGAGGTAGCCAAAACTGAGGGAACCTGTAGCATTTCCGGTAAAGTATAGACCATAGTTCTAAACTATATTTTTGCGGCATGTTTTGTTTTATAAAAAAAATATTCCTCCTGGATCATGCCGATTGTTCGTTGAATTATATTTTCTTGGGTCAGTTGCCAATGCTACATGTGCCAGTTTTAAGCCAGTGAGTATTCTCTAAATTGCCGGTAACATTATTGAGAAAAATTGAAATAAGCGTTAGATTTTAAAATATTTTTAGAATAAATGTATTATTCTGGTATTTCTTTTTATTTTCTTATAGCGAAAAGAATAAAACGTCGAAATTCAAATAAATGTTGATTAAAATCATTTGTTTACGAATGTTTTGAACCTTTCACGGTAAACATTTCACTGGAAAGAAAACTAGTTTGAGAAAAGTGTTCCTCGCAGATCTGATTGAAACCTGTTTCAATTGTTCTTTTTTTGTTGAAACGTAAAAGGAGATGGTCTTATTAACATTCACGTAGCTCTTAAATAATGAATTAAACGAGTCATATTGCTGTCTTTATCTTAAAATCTTCCTTCCTGAGGTCGTGTATGCCAAAGCCATAAAACGTCTACTGCAGTAGTTTGCACATGTGATGTGACTCTGGCGTAAACACTTTGCGACGAGGACTCAAGTTATCTCAATTTTGAGAAACGAAGTAAACATGTTAACAGTTGGTGTGTAAATTGTGAATTATGGATGTCTGAATTCAGGGGAATCGAGTTGAACTGAGTCTCTAATAAAGTAGATGCTTTCACAGAGCATTTTTTGGCTTAGCGTGTAGAACTAAAGACCTTCTCGATTAATAAAAATGGCGGTTGCCGGAGAAATCCTGCTGAACGGAAACCAAAGAATGCGGACCTTGTCGAAGAATGCCGAATTCATGAGCTGGTTCGGAGATTGCACTACACAGTCGCTTCGCATTTGAGTTCCAAGCGGATCCACTGATGAATAAATGATTGGCAAAGAGCCAAATTATCTACCTACCCGTATACTAGCCACATACGAACAGGTACGAACAGGTGTAAAATTCGTTTCAGATCATCTTATTCTCTTTATCGTTCAATTTTATGGCTCCGGAGCCAGTAATTTATATTTGTATTAAATAGATCATATTCATTCGTACACCCTTAACCCATGGCCGCGAGGCAGTGACGTCGCCGGTAGGCCTGAGCCCGTTCACGTGCTGTCGCGCCAAGTACATACATACTTATTACTTATTAATAACCGAGTCAAGGTTTTCTAATTAATGCATTTCCTATCTGCAGGATGTGTGATCGTAAGATCACAAATACTCGTAAAACACCGATAACGAAATTTAAATAAACATGACTTCATTCTATAAAATCCTGATGGGCAAAGTACATTTTCGTGGTCTATCTTATCATTTGCGATATTCTTTTTTCTTTCAGGTGCATTGGCATTGAATGTCTCTCTTATTTATCTATAATCGATCACGTTTCATTGGAAGCGTAGTTTCATGGATAGGTTTCATAAAAAGGGTGGTGTTGTTTAGACCGGGTATGCCGTCATCTCAAATGTTTGTACCTTCCTTCTCTCCTACAAACACGGAACTCCACGGCTCAAAGTGGCCGGGCACAATTTCTTAACCAAAGCAACTACACAAGCTCAGCTACACCTAAACCTGGGAGTATTTAAGCTTCGGAAGTTATGATAACTTGACAGGGGACAGAAATAAACTACGAACTGACACATTTCTTTACGAGAATAACTGTTTAGGCTTTCCGCCATAGAGTCTTCAAGACTGTTAGATTGCACGAACTTAACCCCACCTGTAGGGGTTGTGTGTAATCGTAATGCATTGTAATAGATAACGCGTTCAAAGACTTGACAAAATCGACTAGAGCAAGGTATCGACAAGGTAAGAGGCTTCTACAATCTACTCGGAAGATAGGACGAACATATTTAGCATGATGCTCATCGTGCGCAGCTCCTTGAATTACAATAAAGCGGCCGCGAGGGATGCTTAACGCTGTTTTTGACTGCGCTCCCAGATCACGGCAGTGCCGAAGTTGAGAAGAGAGAAACAGCATTGATGCGCAGACACCCCGCACGACAAGAAGGAGCACAAGCTGACTATCCGAGGTCAATGAATCCCTACAGAGCTTACGGCAGGGCAGTTCAAATGCAAGAATTTGTGCCAGACTACCCATGGCGGCCCGCTGAAGTAGCCCGCATGGCAATCATCTTTCACTGACTAGAGCCGATCGCGCCAACTCGCCTCCCCTCCCCACCTTTTCCGCCGGGCTGACTTTCCGCCGCTAGCAGCGGTCCACCCCGGTGACCTGCAGATAAGCGCTGGGCCAGAGCATGCCAAGTAGGCCGTCCACTTGAACAACCCTGATCTGCGGAGCAGCGGGATCCTGTCGTGCCTGCCAGCCTGCGCGGCGGTGTGCAGCCGTTCGCGCCGCGCCGTGTCAGCGACCGAACCGCTCGCAGGCATCGCGGGTATAAGCGAAAGTGATGGGGCAGCTCTCTCCCATTGGTTGCGCTGGGGTCGTGTTACTCGCGGGAGCGGAAGGAAGGTTGAGGGTGGGGGGAGGATGGTAAACTGCGCCGGGGGCGAGGGTGGAGTAGAAGAAAACAGTGAAGGGAAGCGATGTCAGCGATGAGACGGGCGTTGCGGCGATGGAGGGGGAGGAGGTGGTGCGGCGTATTTTTACTCGACCTTCCGGTGAAGCGCCAGCGGCGGCGCGAGGCCCGGGCGACGAAGGCGCGCGGACCGCTTTGTCCCGCAAGACGGAGGCCAGGTTTCTGCCTCCTCCCCTTGCGAAGAGACTTTTTGAAACAGGGCGTTTCTTACTCAGGAGACGACTTTCGTAGAGGTCAGTGTTCTAGCTTTTCGTGGTTATTGCTAACTACGTGGAGACGTGAGTTTTTGTGGAGGATTTTTCTCGACGTTCACACATTTTCCCTCCCTCTGTATTCAGCATTTATTATTATTATTATTATTATTATTGTTGTTATTATTATTATTCCTCTAAATCACGACTAAAGATGTTATGTGTCGGCTGAATATAAAATCTACTCCAGGTGGCAACCAGCTACCTAAGGAGTAGATCTATGGTCTGTCGGTGCCTCTACAATACTTTGCGTAAAATGTGCGCTGTTCAAAATAAAGCTATTTCTTGCACTTCTCAGTCTTTTGAATTACCGGGGAGTTTAGACAAGTTCTTATACAAATTTTGCGGAACAAATCCCAGAGCTCCGATAACTATCGGGACGACCTGTGCTTTTACGCCCCACATTCGGCTGATCTCGATTTCCAAACTCTTGTATTTAAGACGTTTCTCTGCCTCCTTGGTAACGACGTTTTGATCGCAAGGTACAGCAACATCGACAAGTAAACATGATTTTTCTCCAAATCCCGGATAACTAATTTCGGTTTGTTTGCCGCTATCGTGCGATCAGTTTGAATTTGTTGGTCGTACAATATCGAACACAATCCAACAGACGTCACCGGTTTCGGTGAGTGTTCGTACCACTTGGGGAATGTGTTCGGAACTTCTAGGGCGGTACAGATTTGCCAGTGGAGGTAGCTACACACCCTGTCGTGTCTTTTCAAGTATTCGGTCTTTGCTAGGATTGGACAAGCTGAGACAATATGATCAATGGTTTCTACGTGTTCCTGACAAATGCGGCATTTATCATCTTGGGAAATTTTGAGAACTGCTTTATCATAATGTCGTGTTCTCAAGGCCTGATCTTGAGCAGCTATTACAAGTGCTTCCGATTCTGGTTTCATTCTTCCCCTTCTAAGCCACATAAATGATTGATCTTTATTGATCTGTACCTTGTCCATTCGTTTCAAATATTGTCCATGGAGTGGTTTGTCTCTCCACGATTTCTTTAATATTTAATATTATTATTATTATTATTATTATTATTATTATTATCTCATTTATTCTCCAACCATCTCTGGTATACAACAGAGCACATATTCACTAAGGTAAAAACAAGCAAAAATAATATTGCCATTGACATATGAATAAAGAAGTGGGTCGTCGCAAATAATTATCACATTCAATAATAGGACGTATATCTTAGACTAGAACGTCTCTTATTGTACTTCAGAATGCATGTCAATAAAATAAATTCTGTGAATATTCTCCATCAGATGACTAACTCTAAGAATCCATCGAAATGTGGTTTCATTACAGCGGCACCTAAAGTTTTTCGCGAGTGGTTTTTACAAAGTGAGGTATATCTCGAAGCAAGATCGCTTCAAAAAATTGTGTTCGAGGATAGTATTGTGATTTGATATTTTGTGTTACAGTACCAGTCTCAGTTATTTTCCAATCATTTTTATTGAAGTCTGATTTTCAGAAAAAAAGTGAATTTGCTAAGTAAACAGCAAAAATAATTATAACTTTCATTTTATTATTATTATTATTATTATTATTATTATTAGAAGAAGAAGAAGAAGAAGAAGAAGAAGAAGAAGACAAGAATATTCAGTAAACGGAAGGATTTACGAACGAATCGCCAAAAATTCTAGTGTGATCAATGTTCGTAGAAAATATTGAAAGTAAATTAAAACAGCAGATGTTCCACCTAAAATATTAGAAAAGCATACGAGCGATGTACATGTTGTGAATGTTTTTATTGAGTTACCTACCCATGTATAGTGCTATTTTGTGTCATTCGGTATACAATGTCAAGTAAATTTGAACTGTCATTTGCGTATTTTTTGCAATCATTGTATAAATTAAAATATGAAAATAACATTCGTAAAGAAACAATCCCAAGAAATTTATTTTAATTGTTCAATGCTACGAAAATATTACATTTACCTCTTATGCGAAGTAGCCTATCTTTCATGTTTCCATTCGATGTGCATATCGTGATCAAGACAATAGCTGGTTATAAAAATAAGAAGTAAATTAAATTATTTCGGTTTTAATCGCCATAAAATGTTTTGCAATTTACATCACACTAAATTGGTCGCTGACTCATTCCGTTTGGATTTTAGCCAGTGGCCTTGTATCCATTGTGCCGAGTGGTGTGTGTCAAGTCGGCATCCGAATAAACTCTATGAAATCGTGCGAAATGGTAAGTCAAGGGCGCAATTGGAAATTAGTAGCAATTATTACATTAAAAGCGATTCCCTCAAGGAAGACAAAGTTAACTAATTACGTTTTGATCAACGTGAATTGACTGAATTGAAATGCCGTCAGATCTTGTTTATTATGGACACTGTTGCGGCAGTTTCACAACCATCCCCAATATTATGAAATGACATTAGTTAATGAAAGTAAATAAATTAAAAAGTAGTGTATATATTAATTAAAAATGAAAGTAACGATGAGACAGCTCCACCGATTTTAATGATCTTTACGTTCTGGCTACCGCGGTAGAGAGAAAGTTATGTAATGCTTCGCGAAAAAACGGCGAAATTTCCGCAAAAAACTCTTATTACAGGCCCTTGGCAACGAAAAAGTGTATAAATAGAAAAAAAAAACTCTAACACGTGGTGTAGGCAGGATCCTGGTTTTTTTGGGTCCTTGATACCGAAAAGTCGATTGACGGCAAAACATGTCCTTCCGTCTCTCTGAACAACGCTAGCGGCTATACCATTTAGTACATTTTCTCCAAAATTGATTCCTGTTTAGAAAAGCATTAGAGCTTTCTACTCAACCAAATTTCTTAATTTTTTTGTTTTAAATAAAAGGTAGAAAGCCCTATATGTTTTGTCACTTTCTCATAGTAACCTGTTTCGTAGTACAAACACTAAAATATCAATATTGCCTTAAGATTAAAAGATTGATCGCTTCTCTGCTATCATTTGTTTTTTTACTTCGTTTTTTGTGCGGGTTGCAATCGCTCTATCGAAAGCAATTGTTACGCCGCCTGAGGCTGGCAACCGTGTGCATGTGAAATCCGCTCTGTCCATCCCGCCTACCCCACCTTCTTTCCCCGTCCTTCCCACCCTCTCCTTTCATCTCCCGTCCCGCGCGATCTTCCAGAGCCTTCCGCTCCTTCCTCATCGTCTGGCCTATCCTTCTTCCCCGCCCTGCCCCTCCCCACCGCATCCAGCCCCGCCCCGCTCCCCCTCTCCGCGCCATGCGCCACCCGTTCCTTTTACTTATTTCAACCGGCAACAATGCCATTTAGGTTCATTGCACATTACATGCAACTACACTTTGAAAAGAAAACACATTTTGGGTTCACATTTTTAATCAAAACCCCGCTTTGTCGTTTTTCTTGGCTGCTCAAAAGTATTTGTACAATATTTGGGACCAATCTCTCTAGGGGTGTAACCTTTGGTTTTTAACAAACAAGTATCACACCTATACACGCACTCATGTTTATACAATACAGCACATGATGAGAAAAGCTGTTGTTTGCGCTTTTCTGTTCTTTGCTAGAATTCCATGTTATCACCGGCTTACGTGGCTCATGGCATCAATTGATGTCTCCGCAGTGCCTCTGACCGGGAGGTCCTGAGGTTCGAGCCCCGACGGTGGCATGATTTTCGATGCTAGTACATACCTACGTCGAATTCAGCCGCTGGCTGGAGGACAATTCTATCGGCAGTTTGCTCCGATCGGTAGTATTTCGTGGTTTCTTCCGTTAACACCAAGCAAATGCCGCAGCAGTACCTTAGTGATATGGTACCTCTTGCAAACTTACCTTCCTTGTCCTATCCTCACTCCTTACTTACACACACTTACATGCATACACCGCCACATATGTCGGGAGACCAGTGAGGAGCTTAGAGGTTGTCCCGGCTGGGGCGGAGACGGTGCCCCGCTGAGAGATTCGTGGTTGCGGAAACCCCCCCAATCCGACAGGTAGGTCGGAGCCGCATTTCGACATCGAGCGGGAGAAGATCACTGCCACCTCCCCATAGAAATATGTTCTAGGCTTACGGGGCTGATGATCTTAGCAGGTAACGCGCCGGGAATCATCAATCAATCAATGAATCCACGCTATCGCTGCATGCGTTTAATCCCAGCGGTGCTTCGCGTACGTGCGCACGCCATTTGCAGGCGCGGCTGGGCGCCGCATTGCGCCACCACCCGCACAGCACGCGCCCCACCCAGTCCCGCCCCGCCCCCCCCCGCCCGCTTCCCGTCCCACCTCCTCCTCCCCTCTTCCCACCGCGGGGGTGGCGCGCTCGATCGTAAAACGCGAGCCGCGGGCCGTCAGCGCTTCGAAATACGCGCCTGCCGCCGCCGCCGCCACAGCCGCCGCCCGCCGCTACGAATAGACGTGACGGAGGCGAGGAGAAAACGCCCGACCGCCGCCCGGAGAAAGAGCACAAAGACGTCCTCCCTCGCCACTGCGTCACGCAACGGGACTCGGCTTTGTTTCGCTTCCGCTTAATCTGCTTGCTCTATTTTGTCTTTCGCTTTCCTCGGTCCTCCTTGCTTTTTCTGTCATTTCCTTTTTAGTGTTTTCTTTATTTCGATGTCCGGGTAACGAATTTCGCTTTTTCTATTTCTTTTTCGCTTTCGAATTTTCTATTTTTTATTGATCTTTACGATTTCCCCTTTGAACAATTCCTTATTTCAAGAAATTTTAGAACTATCTTATTGTTATGATTTACAAGTTTTGCTGCTTTGTGCTTGGGTGAATGTAAACAGATCCGCCGGAGATCTCTCGAAACTTCTTCAATCGATCACTCGATCGACCGGTTAAAATATTGTTTGCTTTATATGCCATACAGCATTTATGAACGTATTTCATTGCCAAGAGCGCAACATTAATATTAATTAATCGTCGTGAAACGCACAAAGATTGCCTATTTACAATATTTATTGCCTCCAAATATGTTCTTCAGTTCGATAACATTGCTTCCGTATTTTGACCTTCGTTATTTTAATTTTGCCTTCTGTTGGTGGTTGAGGAGTTTGGTTGGTAAATTTGTGAACAGTTTTGTGAGGTTTAAGGTTCTCATAAAATCACTTTACCTGGAACGTCTGGTTGTGTATCATTATCTCAGAAAAAGAAAATATTTGTGGTTTGTGATCCATGAATAAGTGCTACCTTCTCACCTCGGTTACATATGGTCAGCTCATAGAAAACATAATATGAGGTTGAGACACGAAATAAAAGTTCTGTTAAGTGACACGAAATAAAGGCATTTTCATAATAACCAAAATACCTCAATCCACCGCAATAATCAAATCCATCTCAGTTGTTTGCTTTAGTATCGTGTTCTTAGAGTTCTGGCGTAGAAAATAATAATGACATAAAACGACGAACTATATGATTGATCAATTTAGCTGGTCGTCTTCCATCGTTAAAACGTCTGATCGAATACCTGTTCCTCCGAGGAAACTTCTTTGGGCAACACGAAATTATGAAAGGTCTTTGGGTTCTCTCGTTGTGTCTGCTAATTATTAACATATCATCGTTGTTTCTTTCATTACATATTTACATATTTAATTCACATTCGTAATATTACACGTAGTGAAACGTTAGTACTATTCCATAGAGATCTGTGAAATGCTTTCTTCTCTACTAAACGCTTAAGAAGTGAAAAATTATTTTATAACCTTGTGGAAATTGAAGATAAATATGAAAATGACCCAGCTAGAACTGAAACTACATGCCTTTAACCTGACATCTGATCTTGGCTACTGATGCAGTTAATTTTATGCTCGTTGGATTATGCTCTAGAGAAGCCTATTTTCGTGGCAGGGCCAAGTTTCAGGCGACGGGTGAGCGGGGGCTCTTTTCGAATTTCCTCAAGTGCGTCTGGAGCGTCTTCTGAAGTGACGCCCGTCAGCGTGCCCTGCGTAGGAGTGGATGCACGGCGCATGCATAAACGAAAGGCAAAGCAAAAGGACGGAGAATGAATATTCCATCCGAGAGGAACTTCCCTCTTGTACTCTGTTTGTTTTGAGACTCTTAGAGCCAGTGACGTGAGTTTATGCTGGCTGAAAAAAAGAAAAGGAGAAAAAATTAGACACAAGGCAGGCCCAGCGTTAGCATCACGTAATTTGCTGAATGACGTCGTATCTTCAATTGAATATTCTGATGTTTATCGAGAGATATTGTGTATCGTAATTTGACTAATATGGAAGTAGGTGTAGATCAGTATATTGAACGTTTGGTAGTCATTGTGTTCTAAAATTTCATTTCAAAAATTGAATTCGAGTACACCTTTTTTCACTCTTTGAGCTGTAAACGTGTTCTATTGCTGTGAAAAGAATTAAAAACGTTGTTGAATCTACAAGTAATATTTTCGATAGACATCCTCTTTTCGTTATGCAATTTTAGCGATGCGAAATCAACGGTTGTAAATGGTGCGCATTGAATTTTTTTTTAAATTCTCATATGAGCTGTTCTGTGAAATTAATTTGTTAGTGTCATGAAGTATCTATGTTTTATCCTTGTACTGTTTTCTCCTCTCAATGTGCATCTCTGAAGATCGAAGCGCAGAAGAATTAGCATTTCGAAGTACGTCGTATGCTGACTCATCATAATACTTTCGAATCTAAGGCTTCTCGACCATCGCGTCTGAATCTGATCGTCCTTGACCATGACAAATTCTGACGGTGTTGCAAGCAAGGGAAAGGTGTGCCGACACCTACACGACTCTTCCTCTACAAATTACACGTCTCCAGATTGTTTAAATAAGATCTTGTGATTCCTTCGCTAAGCATCCATGTTGAGAAATGACTCTAGGGACGTACCACTACCCAATATTAATTGGAATTCTGCTACACCCACTGGAAATTGACGTACTGTTGGGCCCAAGAGCATATAAATGATATTCTGCATCCATCCACGGTGATGTTGTAACGGCCTAGGTGCAAAAGAGGTGGATGATGCTGCAAACATTGAACACCTCAAGAAGCGACCGGCCACATGGTACCATCTGGCACATGAGCTCAATCGCGATTAACCACATGGCAGCACTGTGGTTAGCTGTGTTCTGCCTCTGGACGCATACATATTTCGTTAGAGCAGTGATGTCACCCGCATCTTACCTGTCGCCCTTCACCTACTGTCAAGTGTCTTTTTGCACACTGTCGTGTGCGCTTACGCCGCTCGCCCTACTGTAGAACATGAACGCCAGCGTTGCTAATGAGTCGCAGGTACTTTCGGGTTGCGTCAGCGGACACACGTCTGGTGGCAAGATCTCCGTTTGTTGTTGTATAAGAGGGGACGTGATTGTGGAATAGGATGCTTGAGTTTGTATTTGGCTTTGATTGTATTGTACAAAGAAGATAGCAAACCGGATGTCCTGCTTTTACAAGATACAATAGCTGGCGGAAGAGTATTGTGCCACGCATAAGTGTGGCAGGTCACGTAGACAAGACATGTGATGCCATGAAGCCACGATGTGTGTGACGATAGCAAAAAATCTTATGAATAAAGAAGAGTTTTGTTATACAATGGCACCGAAAGGAAGAAGTATGGAAAGTAATGAGGTGATTAAATATACAGGAGAACAATATTATGAAGGCAGATAAATTGCATTAATTCGTATGCTGAAGAATAGGTACTAAAAGAACACCTGATGAAAATATGTGTAAATAATATTGTGTTCTCAAAGACGTGAAAATAAAACTGACTTCCTTTCTAACTTTAGTTTAGAGACAGCGCAAATGATCTTACAAAAATAGAATAAAAATGACCAAAGCGACAATTAGAAAACGAAATCGCTTTAATAGGGAGAGTGCAACGCAGTAATTTGCTGGACCCGTAATAAAATAGTTTCTGTTTCCGTATATAAAAGATCTTTATAATTTCGTTCTGTGGGCTCCCGTTTCGAGTAATAACTCTTCGTGAAAACAACCGAGGTCTGAGTTCATCTTTTACGTTTCTTTTACATCACGTAAATTTACGACGGGTAATATTGGACGGACTGCTTTACTTCACTTCCCAAACAAGGCGTGGGAATTAAAAATTTTAGGTGGCAAAAACTCGGCATACACCGGATTTGAAACCGCGATCATTAGGGTGCGATGGTCCGAATCTTAACCGCTTCACCAATGCACGCCGCTAGAAATAGCACCGAGCTTTAAATAGCAAAAAAATATTGTTTTGGTTCATTAAGAATATCCTACATCATTTCAGCATTAATTCGTTTTTTTCTGTTTGTACCTTCGTGGGAGTTTTTTGATAAGGCTAATGTCCGATCCTTCTGTCTGCGTCTACCTGTCGGCATCTGCGGCTCCAGTCGATCACCTCTATTACGTGAGCCCGATCCGCTTGCAGTAAGCAGAGCTCTCTGGTAACAGGTCTGGTGCGGGGCGTGGACCTCTTCTCGGCATTCCGGGGAGTCCCCTTTCTGGGAACTGTTCCGGAGGCGGCTGGGCGACGTCACCACCTCGCTCCCACTGCTGTGTACCAAGTGCCAATGGAGTTCTGTTACACTGTTGGTCGTGATGTGTCTATTAGTTTACGAAAATTTAGGGTAATTTGCAGTGAGATTGTAATTTGTGGGGACTGATGAGCGAACATACGTTTAAGGCCGTGAGGGCAAGACGCCTTTTGAGACTTCAAGTCAGTTAAGAGAAATAAAATCAAGAATGATGCCAACTCTCTGAAAGTAAAATTATATTTGAAAGAAAGATTAGTTTTCTGCGTGTTAGAAATCCATTTTTCAGTATTAAATTACACAAATGGTTCATGCATAAGATCATAATTAGTTATAATTTAATTGCTTGCTTTTTCTTGTAATTCAATGAGTGCGAAATATACATTCTTTGTAGAGATAAATGGAAACTCAATCAAGTAAATATTAGAACACGATAAGAATCACATGGGATGAAAATCACATAGGAATTTTAAAAGGTAAATTAGAGAGAGGAATTTTAAAAGAGAGAAGATAAAGTGATTAAGTTTTGAACATTATTTTAGTGGGGCATAATAGTTCATTAATCTGTTACACTCCGACCGAATTGTTCAACAAAGCTGTTATTCGCATCAAACAACGGTTTTCTTTTCAGTGTCTGATGACGTTTTTCGTCTTGTGTGGTCCTTGTGCACAATTAAACTGTTGTGAGAACGTTGATGAAACGAACACATGCAACGGCAGTCTCTTCATATAAATATATTCTGATTTCTTTAAAATAATGTATTGTTTGAATCATGGTAAACATCACTTTACTCTAGACGTACTGCGATGGAAAAAAATCTTGAAAAATGAGCTTATTTCGCATGGTGTAGGGAGTGCCCCACAAAACCGTCTTATCTATACTGTAAGGAGTTGAAGGATCGATGGACAATTTAGATATCGATTGGACCTAAGCCAAGGTCAGTGGATGTCACGTGACTGGCCTTCTAAGCATGTCACAATCGGATTCCAAGTGCACCAACTGTTACTGATACTGAACGTGTGGCGACAACAAGTCGAACTACGGGCGTTCACGGGGCTGTCTTGATCGCAGGTGAAGGCTGACCGGGACGGAGGCGGCGTGTTGTAAGCTACTTGACACTTGGCGCACACCCGCCCCTCTACGCCGCGCGCCACCATGCCATGCTCCTTCTCGCTCTTTTCCCGCCTAGCCCCACCCCACCCCACCCCACCCAGCGCCGCCCCCCGGGGGCGTTGCGCCGGCGAAGGTTGCCGCCTGCAGCTGCAGCGCTGCCGCCGCTGCTCCCGCGCGCGCCCTTGTTCCGCCGCCGAAGCCCATCCGCCCCACGCCCCCGACCGCGCCCGCGCCCGCGCCCGCGCCCGCGCCCGCGCTCCCGTTTCGTCCCAGGGCCGTGACGTCAGGGCGCGGCGCGGCGCGGCTCAGCGTCAGCGCCCGTTATACCACCCGAAACGCCACGCGTCGCGCGCGCGTTGTGGGTTCGTGGCACTTGTGTATCCTACGCCCCTCCCTTCCTCTGCAGGCGACTTGTGCTTAGGGATTTAAATTTCTGTCGGGCCCATCAAGGAATTAGAAGCACTTTGTTTACGGACATTACTTCCTTTGGTGGAAACGTGCTAGACGTGTTCACAGGGGCGGATCCAGCCGATCATTGGGGGGGGTTCATACATTTTTGTTATATTCTACATTATTTTTGCAGTATGTACTTGATACTATAAAAATTATTTTTTAAATAATTACATAATTCTAACATAAATAAATATTTTTATCAATTTTGCCAAAGAGAGGAAGGAAACAAACGAAAATTCCAGGCCTTTTTGGGGGGGAGACCCATACCCCCCTGGATCCGCCATTGCGTGTTCATGATGCAGTTTTTCCATAAGAATTTTAAATAACTTTTCAGTTTTCTGAGTTTCTTATGATAACATTTTCAAACCACAGATACGGCTACTTACGGTATCTGAGTTTGAATAATTGTTAAAGAGTTAGATAACGAACTAATGAAGATGAATATTCACCTCATATTCAAAAATAAATGAATTACATTAAACCCTCATGAACACGAATTCCAAGGGACTGAAATAATCGGAGTTCGCGCTATAAACATTCGTGTTATCCGAGTATTATAAACGTGCGTAATACTGTAATCCCTTACAGGGACCAAAGTTTTGTTCGTGTTACGGCGAAATTCATGTCAAGCGAGTTCGTGCTAACGAGGGTTTACTGTGTTTTGGATGCATTGTACTTGATCGCAATTATCTTGCAGAATCACCTTTGTATTTCATTTCCCAAACCTATCTCTATGTTATATATCTACTTTCGCGATAAAATAGAACGAAAACTTCGCACCACTTAATGCTTTCATTTGGAAGAAAATTAAATGAAATCCAATGAAAGTAATTAATAAAAAATAGCAATTTCTGTAAATGTCTTCCTATCCCAAGTAAAGAAATTGTGATCTAATCCCTAAACATCAATATTACCAATTAATTCACTTTTGCTGCATTACATGATTCTTTAATGAAACAGTTTAACAATTCATATCTACCGTCTGTAGCGAAATATTAAGTCTGAAAAACAATGTAGAGAAATTCACTAGTTCTCTTGATTCGTTAGAGAGTTGAGGTGAATTAAATCGTTTTCAAATTCGAAGTCATTGTTCTTTGTTTTTTTATTTCTTATTCACTTATATGCAATGTGAATACAAAGGAGCGGAAGTATCTCTATCACAAAGTACTAAAATAACTCAGCGGGCTGCATAAAAGATTCTTTGAATGCCCTCCTATTGGAGAGAAGTAGAACAGGGGCCCTACATGAATTGTAGATTCAGCCTGACTGCTGACGCATTATACATCTTTAATACACTGCGTCCGTTATGGCAAAAGCTCTCTCTTGAATGCATCAGGTCACTGAACTCTGATGAAACCAGCATGACAAAAAGGAAGGACTTTATTTAGGTGTATTACATACCTCGAATGGAAGAGAATATCTTCATAATAACTGGACTTTATTGAGCAGTGCCGCTTTCATCGTCAGTGTTGAGTAATTTAACTGGAGTTATGGTAGCAACATTATCTCCACTTAGTTTCTATGTTTGGCGATGAGAGAATAGGAAACAATGAAGTCCTTTCCATAATGGCTTTCTGACGTCATTGATGCCACGCCACTTTTTATTATCACTCGTTTCCAGGTGCAGTAAGAGCTGCAGGAGAGAAAAGAGAGCAGCCGCAAGGAAACTTTCAACGCTAGAAAAGCGTATTGCTCCAGGTTGCGATTTCTCCCACAAGAAAGTTTTCTAATGGTCTCGTATTTTTCGTAAAATACTCTTTTCGATATATTCATAGTACCGAATATTACTATTTCATCCCTCATTGATGAAATATTTAGTCATCAATTTGTGTAGATAATTTATGAGAATATACCGCATCATCGTCGTATGTGGTGCAGAATTATAAGTTGGTGCAATTGTCTACCATACGATCTTGTTAAAAGAGAAGACGAATATAGAATGCAAAACATTCGAAGAGATTTAAATGTTTGACGTGGCGTTTAAGTCACCATATTTCGAAAAAGAGGGGTCAGTCGAATTTGAAGTGTTTCAAATCGTTAAGTTTTATATTTTTCAATCACTGCATCTTGAGGACAATTTAAAATATTTTGCTTGTTAGAAACATTTGAACTATACCAATCTCTTTTAGCATGTGCGTACACAAGTTTTCACGAAGATCATGTTGCCGTATACTCAATTGTAATTGTCTCTTCTTATCATCTCATACAAAGTACAAGTTCATAAAAACTGCCTACTATGTTATTGATATGCTTCATTTTGTTTTACTTTTGTATAGCATTTTCTACAATATTTTGTTTATCTTCGGTCCTTAGGTTTAATCTTGACTAATTACTTGGAAGGGTTGCTTTTGATTGATTGTTTAGTCATTTTGGGCGCGTCATCTGCTGTCACTAGTCCCGTAAGTGTTGTGCATATTTTCGTCACATCATGTGGCGGGGATCTTCCCCCCTTATGTCGATATCCGGCGCCGACTTACTTCGACTTGCGGGGATTTTCCCCAACTAGTACCTCCTACCTGCATGTCACCGCCACAGCCGGGACAAGCTCTAAGCTCCGGACTAGTGATAATGTAGTGAAAATGAGTGTAAGTATGTAAGTAAGGGGGTGAGGATAGGAGAAGGAAGAGGAAGGAAAGATTCCGTGGACTTTTAGGGTACTGATCCCGCAATCGCCTGGTATTGATCGAAGAAACCACGGAAAACTACCGATCAGAGCAGCTGGCCGCTAGCCTCCAGGCAGCGACTGAATTCGATATAGCTGTCAAGCTAGAGTCGAAAATCTTGGTACTGTCGGGACTCGAATCCAGGGCCTACCGATCAGTGGCACTGCAGTGACAACAGTTGATGCCCTGAGCCACCTTTGCCAGGGGGGTTGTTTGTGTTAAGCTGTTTTCCAAATGGTTCTCAGCGTGCCCATGATCTTCATTGAGATAAAAATAGCGTCTCCCTCTGACTCGATAGTTTCACAGGCACGCGTCGAATGTCTCCCGGCCGTTCCACGCGTCGCGTCGCGTGGCCGCCCGCCGGCAGGTCTCCGCCCCCTCGTCGCTCTCCGTCGATTCGCCTCCGTCGACGGGCCAGGCCGCCTCGCCCCCCCCCCCCGGCCACGCTTCCTGCTCCCTCTGCGCCCGGCCTCGCGCCAAACCCCCATTGAGGGAGAGAGGGTGCTCCAGTCGAAAATATAAACTTGGCGCTTTATAGAGGTGATCTAAGTGCGCGCGACCTAAACAGACCGAGCGCGGCGGTGACTAAGGTGTCGGTTGTTGCTGGGCCTCCTCTTTATTTGGAGGAGGCCGGGACGCGCGCAGGCGAAGAGAACGCGTTCAGATGGGCGGCGCGCTTTCTCCGCGCTCCCCCCGCCCGCCCGCAGCGCGGCCGAGGACCTCACCTCATGCGTGGGAACGATTGGCTGGGTTCAAGTTTGTTAGTTTTCAAGAACACTACAAGAAGCAAAGTTTTTGTGTCGTAGGTCGTGAACGTTTTTATTTTCTCGCTCTTTTTTCTTAAGAAGAGAAAGTATTGTAATCGTGCTCCGGGAAACGGAAACTTTTCGACAGAGAAACTCTAATTGTCGGGTCTAGTAACGAAAAATTGGACAAATCTTGTTCCTATTGTAATACATTATTTCCTCGAACACGTACACGGCTCCATGTTTTGTGGGTCCATGATCCCGAAAAGTCGATTGAGGGCAAAACGCCTATCTGTGGTCAAAGTTACCGCCTAAACCGATCAGCCTTTTTTATCCAAAATTGATATTCTTCGATCAATTTAAACGAACTCGATGCCCTGTGCTGAGTGCCAGTGCCAGTTACAAGGAATAATTTGGTAAAATGTTTCAAAATGTGGAATTTTGGACGTGTTTTGTTCTTGCAACAAATCCCTTACTTGGCATAGATCCGATTTTCACTGTTAACTCTGCATTTTCGATAAATGCAAAAGTTCGAATTTTTTCCGATGTCTTTCCACAACTATAGAATCAGCTGCAGAATTTTTTTCTAATTAAACTTCTTCTTTATAAGTAATATCATTTACTTTTTTAAAAACATTAGTATTTTCGTATAATTTTAAGTCAAATATGGGCAATATAAAAAACATTATTTTGCTCACGTAGACATTGCTATCGTTGAAATATGGGCAGTACTATAATGTAATGATTTCATTATTCTTAGGAATACTCCAAAACAATTGTGGACAAAAGAATAAATATTTAGGATCTATAGTCTATGAAGTAAACAACGTGTATTAGAAATCGATGAACAAGACAAAAGAACAGCGCGCCGCGGTGTATTTCGATTATTCTGGAGAATTTTAAGGGGTTCAACAAATTCGGAAAGAAATTTTGACTAACCAGTTAGTTGAAGAAGAATTAAATGAACGCTGTATTTTTTGTTTGAACGAGATCGGACGACGGGTTCTCTTAAAATTGTAATTTGAAAATTTAGAGGAAAAGCCCAGTCGAACATGTCAAATGGCATAACTTGAATTATCGAGATTTTGCGAAGAAATGTTGATTAAAC
This sequence comes from Acheta domesticus, assembly GCA_031308135.1. Taxonomy (NCBI): domain Eukaryota; kingdom Metazoa; phylum Arthropoda; class Insecta; order Orthoptera; family Gryllidae; genus Acheta; species Acheta domesticus. Next base: position 80,125,807 of record JAHLJT010000631.1, on the reverse strand, counting down.
AATGAGAGGCGGCGGGAATCGTCGTAATATGAATTAAGCAAAATTTATAAATGGTTTAGAGAGTTATAAAAACATTGAACGTTCTAAATAAATAAATATTACAAACTAACAATACCAGAAAACAAGCGACGAATTACTGCTGGGGAATGTCGACAGAAAAATTAGCATTTTCGACGTGAAATAAATAGAAAACAACCGTTTTGACAAGAAAACCTTAACATTGGGGAAAAGCTGAAACGAATAAACACGAACACAAGTTAAAACGGGAAATATTGAACATTTTAAAAAATTTTGTGGAAACAACAATGAAAAAAAAGCGAAATGGATTTCGCCGGCATTTTTCATAATCCGAGTTAACATGTTAAATCGACATGATTTTGACTTCACTTCGGTCTAGTCAGCGGTTGAGAGGACATGGTTTCCACGTTTGCCGTATTCGTGATTTTTAAACTTTTTCGGACTTAGACATTTTTTTGGGCGGCGGATAGAAAGTAAATAATGAACATATAACTGTGCAGACATTGTCAATGCAGTAACACTTTGAAGAGAGAAGAAGTACTATTTTCTGTAGTGAATTTGTGGCGCAAGGTGGTTGGACAATTTTTGGAATTCCTGGGGAGAAATATTTGAAGAGAACCGGCCCGTGCACGAGTGGAGCGTGCGTGGACATTCGATGCGTGCGAGTGGGCGCGCATAGGACCACCGAACCGGCAACGGCGCTGTTTTTCGACGAGGCAGAAAAAGGGAAGTGATGCATTCGCGAAATAATAAAAAAAAATCAGATCTGAACTTGCGGATATCAAAGACGTAAATAAACATTCATGAGACTCTTGAAATTTTACGAAATTTTTTAAGCGGAATTAGTGTAATACAATAATTTGTAAGCTAGGATTTAGTAATTGTTAGTTTTCATTTCATTGTTGCCTTGGAAGTACGTACGTACATAGTTTTGGTAATAATATTGAGTTGTCTTAAAGAAAGGAATTCCTAAATATCAGTAAACTGCTAAACGACTAATTAATGACCATTTGAATTGTAATTAATTGTAATTCATGTAATTGGGCAATGTCATTTTAAAGAAACCCATAACAATATTGCCAAGCGGACGTAAATGTTCACGCGCCGTGCATTGTTGACGGAAGAAATAGAAAAAGGAATTAAAATTCTTGCTTTCTTGTTTGAAAATATATGTTTTTATTTCAGTATTTAGTAGCTCTGTGCACGCTGCTTTGTTAAACGTTGTTTACAGGTAATTCCCGTACGGGGCCGTCCACGACCTACGACCCAAATAAATTTTATGCAACACCATTAAATAATAATATTGATAAATTGAATAGTGGTAAGAGAGGTATAGTTGCATTGGCTCCAGAGTAAAGAGCAATTAGGAGAAAGGGGAAATAAATAAACAAGGGAAGTAGAGGGTAGACCCGTTGCAATAAACATCCTTTTTTTTATTCAAACTGCTATCCTTACTAGAGCCGTAGACAAATATACATTTTGATCGTTAAAATCCAATAATAATTGGCGAAATGTCTTTGGCGCAAATTTGTTTTTATTTTCAAAGAAACGTGTCCGTCCAAGGCATTGGGTGCATCAACGTTACTGAGGATTAGATCGAGCCCATCAACCGTGAATTCTGAGCGAAGAGGATCAGTCTTTTGAAAGTGATTGAATTCTCTAGTTCTGTGAAGTATTTTTGAAGTCTTTTGTGATCCATTTATTCTCAAGAACAAAGAAAGTGATAGACCACCTTGGTATCTTTCTTTGGTTTCTTTTTGTGACAGCGCGTCTTCTGAAAGTGTTTTTTTCACATGTAACTTATATTTAATTTTCCATAGTTTTTCCTTGCAGTGTGGTTTGAAAGAACGCACGTTTGTAGGATATGGGTACGCGGGGAGTACCTAATTGAAAACTGATTACATTTGAGATGTGCTTATGCAATGAAGATGCTGTCATATGGACGAAAATTTGATCTCGTTGACTGAATTGATTGAGTGTCTTTTTATGCTGGCATTGTCTGTCCACATTCTATCTGGACTATTCGAGTCAGGAAATATTGGAATGAGACAAAAATGTTCTAACGCCTATGTTATATTATTTGTTTTTAAAACAGTTTAATGTTGCGTTTGCTTCGTTGCAAATTATAACATTTCATGAACGACGGCGCGATAATGTTTGATCAATGCACTCATGTGGATGGTACAGTATAAGAAGCTCCATTAAATAATAACCTCCAATTTGTTTCATACCAAGTAGCATGTTAATTGAAGACCGAGCACTTTGTACTCCCTTCCAAACCCTGACTTTTCATTAAGGAATATCATTCAATTAATCTGTTTACAGAGCATCCATATTTCCAAACATCGAAAATAATTTTTCATTATTTTTGCCCTGTATTATTCGTTTAATCGTTGTCAAAACAGTTTCAACAAAAGCTTTTTTTGCAAACCGAGCAAACCTATGTTAAACACACAATCCTCCTTTGGTCGCGTAAATCACGAAGTATAAAGAACTAATTTAAAGAAAAGAACGATACGACCTAGAAGGGGACTATCTTTGTCTGAAAATGAAAGAACCGAGTGTTTCATCTTTCTGTCTTGCTCCATTAGTTTTATTGTAATGAAGACACCGATCTCTTGTTAACCTCGACATACGTTGTCAGAGTTACGTCACCGTAATTCATATAAATTGATTATTCATTGACGTCGTACGACAATGCCGCGTTTGTCACCTCCGTTGTACTTCTTGTCCAATGTTTCATTGAAGAGACCTACAAAATCATTACAAACGTCGTGGCCTCGTTTTAAAATCTATGAACTTCTAGAGATAGACTACTATGAAATTTAAATATTTTTCTTTATATTTCCACATACGATCCTCAGCAGACAAGTAAGTGGTTGAAAATTAAAAGATCTTTTTGCGTATTTTAAATTTAACATACTATAAAATATGAGCTCTCCCAAAAATATTGTTTATTGAAACGTTTGGGTAAATTGAGTGTTTATTTCGTGTAAATCAACGCATTTTTCTGTTGATCAGTTAAAATGTTCACGGCGTGATTGATGTGGTTGTCAAATATCAATACTTTGATACCTAATGGATGCATTGATTTCACGACGCAGGTTAACTGAATCATAAACAGAAAGAAACCGTTCATCTGATCCCTAGTGGCTGATTAAGTCAATGTTAGTACGTTACAGAAACAATGGACCATTACTACGAAGGCACTCCTGTGTGAGCATTCATTTGCAGGTATTGTTGTGTTCCGTGTAGTAGCACAAGGGATCAAGCATCGTTGCACTAAACCTACTAACGCCGAAATTAACTGACATCGAAATTTATTCAATCGAATTCCATCTCACTGATCTCGTGCAGAATTAGAACTTCTTACTTCCTCGCATACTGCGTACTTACTGTTTAAAGGGAAAGTATGGTAGTGGTGCAGCGGAAAGTGGCAATTATTCATCAGAAAAACTGGCATTGTAGGTCCCTGACTTGGAAAAAGTGGATAAATGTTGTTTCTAATGTAGTAAATTACTTCCTCTAACCTTTGTGTAGACTGAATACATGTGTTGTGAGTCCTTGAAAACGTTTGTTTAAATGACTGTCGAAACGTCTGCCTGTCTGATCATGCGGTCGTCAGTCCGTCCGTCCGTCCGTCCATTCGTGGTCAACACTAGTCTTAACTGAACGGACAATTTTCTACACACATACCGGGACAGATAGCTTAGTGCATCAACTGATGTAACTGCAGTCCCTCTGACCGGGAGGTCTAGGTTCGAGTCCCGGCGGCGGCAGAATTTTCGACACTAGCTTTTCAGTTAGTCGAGTTCAGTCGCTGTGGAAGAGAATTCTAGCGGCCGGCTGATCTGATCGGTAGTTTTCCGTGGTTTCTCCGATCAACACCAGGCGAATGCCGGAGCAGTACCCTAACAAACGGTCCACGGACCGCGCGCGATCTTTCGTTCCTCTTCCTTGTCCTATTTTCACCCCTTACACACGCACATTAACACGCACATACCACACATGCCGGGAGAGCGGTCGGGAGCTTAGAGCATGTCCCGGCTGGGGCGGTGCCCCCCTGGTGGGAGATACCTGATTAGAGCAAAACTCCGCTAATCGACGATAGGTCGGCGCCGGATTTCGCCATCTAGCGGGGAAATATTACCGCCACCTCCCGAGGAAAAAACACGCACTACACTGACGAGACTAATGACCTAAGTAGTTGACTCGACGGAATCACGAACAATCAATTAATCGATTTTCTACAAAACTGATATTCCCCGATCAGTTTGTTCGAACTGTTCTGTCTGTCCGATTCAACTTTTGCAGTTTTCGAAAATTCAGTGATTTCAAAACGAAAATGAGGCATGCGCCGTTTTTTAGCGTCCTTTACGCCATCAAAGGAAAATGTTTAATCAAAAAAATTGGAGCGATTTTTGAGAAAATTTTGAAAATGTTGAGGCTTCATGAAAAGAACACCGATAAGTCGAAATATCCCATTCAAACTCGCAGTGTCTTGATTTCGTTCGTATCCGGGAATGCCAACTGTGCAGCAAGTTTTCAGAACGATTTAAACGCCAACTTGGAGCACAGACCGACAGATGGACGGACATTTGACATCAATAGATTTTAGGCGAATTATCGATTCAAGAAGGATAATTCTTATCACGAACACACCAAACGTAAATTCTAACTACGTGTGTTTGTGGAAGTGATTTACTACATAATCGATCAGATTTACTCTTTTTTCTATACCAAGCCTTCACAAGCGATTTTTTCTGTCACAAAATCACCGATTTCTACAGCGTCATTACAAAACTTCCTCTTTACTGCGTAAGTACATACCAAGACGAGAAAGTAAAAATCACTTTCCACAGCCACGATCGCAACCGTAGTGGGAAGTAAGAAAGCAGTGAGATAATCACTACTCTCTTGAGGGCATCTTCATGGAGCCATGATTGCCAAGAGGCGAAAGTCGCACATCTGTCTTCAAGTGATGACGTAATATCTTTCAATAAGAATAGCGCCTCCTTTATTTGCTGCGTTCAATCCAGCTGTGATGTTATCTTGCAATTGCTTTAGTCTCGATGGAGGTATAGATGTTGCAGTTTTATTTTCAAGCGAATGGGCTGGAAATGTCTAATGTGTTTTCTTTATCATATTTCGATAAATATAATAGAATAGAGAGTACTCAACCTGTATTACAGAGGTATGGAGATCCAATGATCGAGACATTAACTTGTATGAGTGGTCGTGTATTTACCATGAACCACGTGGTCTCACAACGGATTTGAACCTATTCTAATACTAAGTCTTCGCTCTCAATTCTCCACGAACACACTATAGGTCTTCCAGAATGCGTTTCATCACGATAGAAGTTATATTTTATAGAAAAATAAGACACCAAACGGGAAACATATCTCTTCAGTGGTATTGAACAACGACATACAAAAAACGCACACAAAACCAATACAGTAGACAAACATTTTACTAGATTAGGCTTATGTTGAATATAAATTTGGAATATTAATTTCAAACACAGTAATACAAGTAAAATATCAAGGATTAAATTAAGAATTAAAATGTTTATTTAATATAATGAAAAATGGTCTGCCACGATGGCGCATCTGCACATAAGAACGCGGAGCCCAAAAATTCGGGTTATACCCGTGGAGTGAATGTGTATGTATATTACAACTTTATCAGTGAGGTTAGTATGTCCGCTAGCCACATTACGGGTGACGCGCGATGTTAGCACGGTGGTTGGGGCTGCCAACATGCTGCCTCCGGCCTGCAGGATTTCTTTAGGTTTGGCTCCCCTAGAAGAACAGGCTTCTCTACGCCTGAAAAGCTCCTTCCGCCCTTGGTTTTCTGACAGGGTTTCCCTTCCCTTAACCCAATGTCTCGTTTTAAGGTGCCAGAGACTTGCCCTCGCCCTTCTCTCATTCGCTATCTGAGTTATAATTCAGAGAGTACCCCGGGGCCTTCGCGAGGAAGATAGAGACTGGACTTGCTGACCACACTCGGCTATTGCTCGCTCTTCTCCACGCTCTTTTGTACGAGTACCCCATTACAAGGGGTCATCTCTGGCATTTAATGGTACCGTATACATCTATGGGCATTGGCCTACCTACTAGAGCCCTGGGCAATCTTCGACCTCCATCATTATAATAATAAAAATACAATATCTGCGTTTCATAATACTTGAAGCCAGACACCTTAAAGAAATTCCAGGCTGTTGAATATCAGTAGGCTTCATTGTAACTTTCAGAGTGAGGTGGTTTAAAGAGATCGAAGACGCCATTGGACTCTTCCATATTTGTCCACATTTCAAAATTATCGAGCAATATCTTTCAATGAAAAAGGAGTTAGCATTTCGTCGTTTTCCACCAGCAAACAAAAACGATGCTCCTGTCCACATGACTCCGAGAAAAACACGTGGAGGTGGTGGGGCGTAGGTAGCGGCTTCCCACGCGCCGCTCCATAGTTCGCGTTAGTCACACTTCGGCTGCGTTTGCGCCGTTTGGGAAAGCGCTAACTCGCGAGTGGGCCGCCGCCTCACTCGGCGGCTGACGCGCGAGGCGCCCGCGTGCGGCGCCGCCAACTTACTCGCAGATTGAAATTAAGCGCCGCCGCCTGTCGCGCAGGGCGCCCACCGGGTGGCGCGGCAGGACGCTGTGGGCCGCTACCCCGTCCAACGCGCGCGCAGAAGGGCACATGGACGTGAACGTAATAGAAATAAAGGTCAAAATTAAGCTTTTTCATTGCACAATTTCTAGGAAACTTCGATATCGGTGTAAATAAAAACTGTTACAGAATAAATGAGTTGTTTTTGATAATTTAATATTAGTTTCTCTTTAATATCTTTTTTTACTGCATTTTTTATTAATATTTTAGTTTATTACGACATTTTGTTTTTTACTTTGCTCTTTAATAAATTTAGTTTTTGTTCTCTGAAACTATAGCGAGTAGATAAATCGGATTATTCACGCTTTTGAATCACATAAATTCACATCACCTAAATTCTAGACTACTATAAAAAAGTTAGAATTATAGTTTGTTGCGAAATATTTTTTTAAATATATGCTTAAAAATTGAACATTTTTTAAAAAAGTTTGTCATATTTCTTTTCATTTTGAATGCAGGGCATTTTGTAATCTACATTATTGTAAATAGTGTCCTGAAGTTATCTGAAAATATGAGCTTTTTGTGATACATAATTTTTTTCTCTAAAAGATTTATATGATAAAATGTACCTTACAGGAATATCATTTTAAACATTGGCAGTGACTACGCGAAAACCCTGATCAGTCATCAACACATGGATACTAAAATGTAAACTCAGGACAAACAAACAAGCATCGCAACATGCTGCTGGCACCAGACTCTAGCAGAGCTACCAACGGTTGCAACAAAATATATTGCATCGAAATATCTTCAGTGGAACAAGAAATAAAATGGAACAAAATTTGATATTTAAAAGCAGCCCGCTTGACACGAAATGTTTAAAATTGTTTTTCTTAAAACTTCCCGAAATGTTACACATACGAAACTTACATGATTTTGTTCAGAAAAGATTACAGATATTTTGAAATGAAAATTGAAAAATTGAATTTTCAAAAATATTCACGTACATGTGCTCTTAAAACATTACGCCTGCTGTCCTCAGTTGATGCCTCTCATTTCTTGTTAACTTACTTTTTTTTCATTTACTGAAATTTTTGAAAATTATAACGGTAAAATAAATTTACCTGAGCACTTTGAATTGTTTTCCCTGCTTGATGCAACACGCTTAACGTTTCTACATCACGATTGCAGAGTCGCTGTAACACGTAGCGACCCAGCAATCGTGATGACATTTAATATTAACTGAGACACCAAGGAGAAAAACAGAGGAAAGAGGAGAAGGTGATGAAAAAAGAGGAAAATAAAACAAGAAGAAAATATAAAAGAAGAAATAGAAAGCGAAAGGATGAGATGTAAAAGATGAAGGAGAAAAATAGAAGGAAGAGGAAAGGATTTTAATCTCTTCAATAATTAGGGGAGAAAAATATAGAAGTGTTTAGAAAATCTGGGGAAGAATCAAATGTAGCTGTGGAAGATTTTGCGACATAATTTTCGGAACTAATTGAGAATGATCTTATATTAGGATTAGAGAATAACCCAGAAGAACAGGTTACAGGTAATCTTAGGGTATCATTGTGCATATTAGCAAAAATTGTAATAAATGTAGTTGTACTAAACTCTATCTATTTGCATCATCAATACCTGCTAGTATTTTTTTTACGGCGATTATAATTTTGATATATAATGATAACAAAATTAAATATACTGATAAATTGCTATATTACCAGTTCATATCCCATATGGAGGTATCACACAAGGTCTTTGGGTGATAGGAAATGTTTAAGCGGAATATAACATTATCAGCTACTACGATTCATTGGTAAGTCCAATGCCAGATACTCCAAGAACATATTTGAAAAAAGTAAGGCATGAAGGAAATGAAGCATGAAAGAAATTTTCAACACATGAAAATACTTTTAAACCCGTTTACAGTGTTGGCGACGCCACATTCAACTAGTAACTTATGTAAGGGGTTAAATCACATCAACTACTCGTGTTCTATCCCCTAACATATCGTAGTGAAGTGGATCCAATTTAAAACTTGACCCTCCACCCGAAGCTTTCAACATCACCTCTCTGTGTAATCTGGGCTTCACAATTGATAACAACGTTTGCTACTTAGCCCTGCGTATACTCTTTCGTCAATAATTATCTCTTATTGATGACTATTGAATTAAATTATTAAATTTAGCTATGCTAATTTACTCTGACATTGCGAGAGTTAAAGCACTCTTCTATGGAGCACGCACTTTCTATAAATTCAATAAGATAATGATTATTTGTGCCCCTCACATTTGAGAACTGAAGGTCTTGAAGGTATTAAAATTTAAAATATTCTGATTAAGTTTCTATTATAGCTAGAGACAAAATGAGGAACAATATGTATCAAACCTTTATTTAGAGATTGCCATTCTAACAGGTGTTTTCACATAGTTTCCAAGATACACATTGTGCGCATCCTCTAATTAGCCAAATGAAAAGACAGATAAGAAAATTAACTTTTGCTTTAAATCATTATTATATTTTTTTCAATACACCGCAACGATGTAGCATACGCAAGGCATTCGCATACGCAATAGCGTTGGGAAATGAGGTCGTCATGATCTACCAAGCAATAAAAATAGCACTTCCGAAATTGACAGCGCTTCTTACGGGACATGCATGACAAGTGACCACTTCATCTCCGACAAGCCATGATTCATAGCCTCTTAGTTGATGAAAGCGTCACATGCTGATGTCTCAGTCATGGAGGAAGGCGCACGCGACGCCATCGAGAAGAACTATATTAAGAATTTCAACTTGGCGTTATGTGGCACTGTGTTATTTCAGCAGAGGACTGGGGTGAATAGACATGCAGGTCGCGAAAGTTGCATACATCCTTTTATTCGTTGTAAATATTGTAACAAGCATTATCTACATAAGTACCCAGTTATTTCTTGTTTTTTATTAAATACCATTCTTTTATGGTCAGTTCGAATTTTTGCTAGAAAAATAAAACAATTCGATTTGGCCCAAATTGTACGATGATGGGTATCAGTAGCGCAAAGATGTGGAAACCGTACAATCCTTTGATCAATATCTTAAATAAGGTATTTGTACTATAAGCCTTATTATTAATCGTGTTTAAAGTAAATCGTTTTGAATTAATTTACTCACAACGCAGACCTCAGTAATTCCAAAGTGACAATATTTTGGAGTTTTTTATTTACTTTTGGGATATAAAATCTATTCCGAAACGCCTCCGTTTCCTAAACCCCCTCCCTTTGCATAAGTTTTTATATTCGTATTCATTAAACTTGGTACGTCAAACCGCGCCCACACAGCTAATTGCCCGCCCGGGGAGCCCGGCGCTCCTACCGGCACGGGCAACTTCCCTGACACCGAACTCATTTACCCTTAAAATCCGGAAGGGAATGTGCATTCGCAAGCTGAAGCGGCGCGATGCAGTGATTTTGTGGCTTCGTACAAAAATATGTTTGCCAGATTTTTTCTATCAAATAACTGAGAATTGTATATTCAGCATTACTTATTACTATTTGATGTTCATTTTCTTATTAAATTCTCCCTTATATAAACATCTTTGCTAAGAGACAGGAATATGTTTGAATGGCGAATTCTTTCCTTGTTTTCGTTTTGTGCTGTTATTAAATCATTCAGTTACTTTTTGCATTTAGCAATAATGTGAAGAAAATTACGAAGTCTCTACAAAGTAACAATTCTCGCTAATGGACGGACAGCGCTTTTAACAGAAGAAGTGAACGTTGTCTGTTAAACCTTCTAACCTGAACGTAGAAAGTTGATACTTTTATATCACTTAAGAAAACAGGATTACAAAATCAAGATTATTTTTATTCAATTTTTTAAATTTTACTCTCAGTTGAAGTTTTTCAAAATTACAAACGGTCCCTGTGAAAATGAGCTTTAAATTTCGCATTTACAGTAGTGCTTAAACGACATTTTCTTAAAAACGGCTCAACTTTTTTCAAAGGAAATTGCCATTTAGGACGTGGTTTTACTGTTCTTTAATATTTTTAAAGTAATATTTCCGTTCTACTATTAGGAAACCGAAAAATTAAGAAAATGTCAAAAAAATGTACGTTGGGCGGCGATCGATGACAGCTGGCTAGTGTATGTGGTAAGTCCAAATAGCTAACCGAGACTAAAGGAAATAGAAAACGAATACGGGAAAATCTATGCCATTCTGTAGCACCACTAGTCACTTTCTCTTATACATACGTATATACGGAGTATTATACGTAGTATAGGGAAAGTTATGTAATGTTGCGGAAAATCAATTTTAACGAATATACACTTTGTGGTGTCCCCTGATACCGAAAAAGTGGTTCTTTACAAAGCGTCCATCTTTCTGTCTGTCTGTTCGCCTGTCTGTGAACAGCCCTAGCGCCTAAACTATACGTAGGATTTTTTCCAAATTGAAGAAACCCCTGTCCATCTGGCTCGTGTCGAAGCTTTATGATTTCGGAAAACATTCTTTAAAATTTGGAGGTCCGTTACATGAAGCCCCCTAGTCATTTTCAAAAATTTCTCAAAAACGGCGCCAAATTTTTTCTTAAATCTTTTCGTACGGATAGTGGTAATTGCATTGTTTAAAATTATTTGAAATTAATTTTGATGTATTCTGTTGTTTTTTAAAAAATTACACAAATATATATTTTTTTAAAATATCTCTCACCCCATTAATATGCACATTGCCAGCAATTTGTATGCTTTCCTGAATTTGTGACTAGAAGTTCTTTAAATGACTTCAAATGAAGTTTTTCGAAAACTAAGTAGTTTTCTATGAAAAAAGCTTCACATTTCTCATTTACAGTAAGGCTTAAACATAATTTTTTCTTAAAAACGGCTCGAAATTTTTAAATGAAAATTGCTATTTAGAACGAGTTTTTACTCTTCTTTAATGTTCTTAAAGTAATATTTATGTTCTACAATTAGGAAATCGAAAAAATGAAAAAATGTAAAAAAAAAGTACCTTGGGCGGCGATAGATGGCTGCTAGGAAGAGTAAGGGTAGTGGTAAGTCCGAATAGCTAGCCCAGACCAAAGAAAATAGAAAACTCTACTACCAGAAAGTGTCATTCTGTAGCACTACTAGTTCGTGTCTTGAATATGGTCTTCTCCAGTTCATCCCGGAATGTATGTTGTATTCTCTGTGAAAGAAAATCCCTTCTAGGTGCTGCCATGAAATAATTGGTCACCGCTGTGTGAGAAGTCTTTTGAAAGAGGCGTGCGCCCCGTTCGCAAGGCATTTGCCAGCGCCCCGTCAGAAAGGTGAAGGAGCGCGACCCTCTGCCATGCATGAGCGACAGACTCCTCCATGCGGGCAGCAGCCAGGGGCCATTGTATTAGAGCATTTTATAAAAACTTCATGGTACGGAATAAAGATCCAGCCGTCCCAAAACTCACAATTGCGCTAAATTTGAATAATTTCAGGGGTATGGAGTATTGAAGTTGATAATTAAGCTGGAAACTCCACAAAGCTTGTATTTTATTGTTAATTGTTATAGGTTTAAGAACGTACCGTTACTTAGGTTTTTAAGTAAAACATTTTTTGTCGCAGTTATGTTGAGTCTTTGGTGTATAATAATAACATGCTATGATTATTTTTGGACTAAGCTACGTGAAGGAGAGGAAAAATTGTTGTTGTTTCTTTCGATTTTACCCGACGATACCTACAGGATGGTAAACGAAACAACTCGAATGTATCCCAAAGGAACCGAAACATTGTGCAGTCAAATTTGAGGAAAACATGTCTCAATAATCGATGAATAAATCGGGATATAATATTTTCGAGAAAGAGGTTCTCGAAATGTGTAGTCATTAAAACTAAAAAATCTCAACTTAAAGAAAAATTGGAAGTTATCAGTATTGAAATAGACAATAATTTTGCATAGATCTTGGTGAGGGGATTGTGTCGTGAGGCAAAAGTATAATAGTATTTCTTCAAGAATTTCGATAAATATATTTGAAATTTTGTAAAAAATTATTAATAATGCCGAAACATTAACAGAGCGCTCAAGTGAGTGTCGAGAAGGGAGTCTTGTAAATCAAATCATTATCCTACAAAAAATATTATTTTACAAATTTCCTACTTTTGTGTATTTGAAATTTCACTTCTAACGCTAGTGCGTCACGTACCGACTTCTGTACAGCTTATATTACTGCTTTTTTTATTAAGCAAATGTTTATTTATTAGAATTCAAGGACTCCAAAACAGAACGTAGATCAGTTCAAACTTAATGTATTAAAAGAAATTATATTATTGTACAGAATGTCTCATAATAAGTGTTACAAACTTCTAGGACCTTTAAAGGCCGAGAAAATGATCACATTTACCAACGGACATTACCAGTGGAAAATTATAAATAACAGAGTTGTAATCATTTATATTTCAGGCATTTCTCCTTAATTTTTAGGTAACCTCACAAGCACAGATGTTTGTTAGGTGTTTGAGATCTCTCTGAATGCGCCAGAACGTGACCTGGTGAACATCAATGTATAAGGAGTTGCCTAGGAATCAAGGGGAAATGTCATATGTGTAACTCCAGGGTCCTTCCTTCCAAGTCAGCATGAAAAATCTGAAAATGTTGAGATTTTTAGAATTTAGTTTCATTAAAGTATTTGGAGTTTTCTGAACAATTTGATGTAGAAATTATGGTGTTGTCTGTCATTTAACGTGATTTTTATGGCTTTTTTCAATGTCTGCACCTGTCAAAATGGGTGCCGAGTTTTGACATTCAAAGTTTTAAACACGCACAACTTCGGAACTAATTCATCTAGAAGGCTACAACACTTTGGTTTACACTTTCCGGAACGTTTTATTTCAAAGGTTGTATGCAGGCCATTTGCTTGTTGTGATGTATGTGTTTGTTTTCGCGTTTTGTGTTGAGTAGGCAATCGCATTTCGTAGTCGTTCTTATACGGCGTCTCGATTTTGTGTGAAAAAATGACTAGAAACGAGAAGATTGCTCGAAAAGCGCAAATTTAGAAGAAATAAACACACATGTAAATCAGAAGAATGTAATAAAGATTTATGGAATAAAAATTCAGAGATTGGGTTAGATTGCGGGTAAGACCCAGAGCAGGAAGAGGCACCTCAATATGCTTCTAAAATAAAACTGAATTTGTAGTTTCTGGAGCAGAATAAAGTATTAGTGGTAAGTTATGGTATGTTTTAATAGTTTTAAGCATTTAAAAGACATATGTAGTTATTTGGAGGGTATCACTAGATAATAAACTATACACTGGTTATTTTTGCTTGGGCAAACTTTAAAGCTTGTTTCTGAAAAACATTTTTTTGGTCGAATATTCTTTTTTCTGAGAATCTACTCAAGCACTGACAATGGAACTTCTACAGAATGTTAAAATATAGACCGTGAAGATTCTGTACTAGATTTATCAATTTCACTCTACAAATCTCAAAGTAATACTAAGATAAAATCAAATGTTTGTATAAAATTTTTGACCTTTATTACTTTTTCCATAAAATTATTATTAACTACGCAAATGTTATAACTCTACTACAGTATATTTAGAAAGTGTTGTTTTATTCTAGTACCGAATTTCAAGACAGTGTTTTCATTAGTTCCTGAGAAAAAATAACATGAAGTTGAATTTAACATGGACAACATAAAATTCATAATTCCCCAAAACACAGAAGTACTCCTTTAGATCACATGTATACATGTGATCTAAAATAACGAAAGTTGTTGAATTGTGGACGTTTTCGTGCGCCTGCCATCCACTGTGCGACACCGACCAAGAGGTCGTGTGGAGGAGGCCGTTGTCCGTGCGGGCGCTTCGCAGCCGCCAGCAACGGCCAGTCAGCGCGGATGATGATGCCATCCGCGCCGCATCAACGACCGCTGTCTTCAAACGAACAGCAGCCCGAATCCAAGGGATACAAAATGAAGTGACGACTTCAAAATTCGGATTGCACGACACACACAAGGACAGCATTAAAAATTCACCAGATATGTAACTTAAGGGAACATTGACGCCTACACACTTACAATGCAAACTCGATAAGTCAGATTTTGAAATTTTAAAATTACCTTGTTTTGTTTTGTTTTCTGTTGTTTCTTTTTACAATTTTCATTTCTGAATTGGGTGCAATCATTGTATGCACCATTTTAAATACTATCTAATAGTTTGCATATTTTTCAAATCTAAGTCTTGAAAACATAGCTATTTTAAGGAATATATAAATTTTGTGAGCTCTATTAGGTGCGTTATTGAATTCAAATACCCGCAAAACTTCTGAATACTTATTGATAATATTTTCAACTAAAATTAAATAAAGGTTGTTGAGGGTTATTATTACATTTCGTATTGTTTTTTCGTTTCGTTTTTCGTCCGTCCGAACCACTGTGCCGAGAGGTCGTGTGGAGGAGGCCGTTGTCCGTCCGTGTGCTTCGCAGCCGCCAGCGGCGCCCAGTCAGCGAGGATGATGGTGCCATTCACGCTCTCCGCCGCCGCCGCCGCTGCCGCCTCCGCCGACGCTTGGATGCATGAACGGCCGGCCGGCGCGGCGCCGGGCGCCTTCGCGCGGTCGGCAGCCGTTGGCCGGCAGGTTGCTTTCACTGCTACTTCGCAGAGCTGCGCTGCTGAATAACTGCAGCGCGTCGTTGCACGCGGAGAGGATGCAATTTCAGAAGGTTGTTTACGCTTTGACACGTCTGTCAGCACATTGCAGGTTTCTGAAGGTCGTTTTAAAAAGGCTGCTGCAAATTCCGTCGGGGTAACATTTTGCCGATGTCAGTACATTATCAACTTTATTTCTGAGATATGTTCTAGCCTGCCTTTAATTTGAAACTTTTTGGAATGAGATGTCAGGTTTCAAGATGGCATATTTTATGGGAAGCTCTGTCTTCCTTGTATGTTTGAATCATCATTTTCGAAACTTTCAAATCTTACTAATTTGATATAGTGCAGGTTGTCGAATTTGAACCATCACCGAAATTGGTGAATTATTATCTGTGAATGGGAGCATTTGAATCATAAAAGTTATGGATGCTCTAATGAGATCGTTAGTCAGTTTTCAATGAATGGCAGTATTTTTAAGGAGTATGATTATTTTTTCAATGTTTTCGTAGAATGTTGTATTATTATTGTGCTAAGTATCGTAGGTCATTGTGTGTAGGGGCGAAAGTAATTGTAACTTTTACTTTACATATTACGAATATACTTCATTAGCTTCCGAATACTCGTAGTAAGACTGATGTTCCCCTTTAACCCATTAATGCCCAACGTATGATATATCATACGCTAATTTCTGGTCTACTTAATTTTGCATCTTTTGCAATACTTTGTGAATTTTAGTTCTTCAGTTAACATAGATATCCTGAACGAAACATACAAGCAAGATTTTTCATTCTTGAATGCCAGGTGTTGGTTTAGCCGTGATCGCTAAGTCATTGGACATTCCTGGCCAGGATGTGCACATGACTTGGGTCGTTTCGAATCTTCATCTAAACTCATGTCAACTGAGAGCAATGGCATGGAATGCTGTAAATAGAACGTCATATTGTGCGCTATCTGACGCAATGCAACGAACCTACTTCTAACAACATTGGACAAAACGTTAAAGAAGAATACTCTTCAGATGATTCTTTCTATAAACACAAGAAACTAGTGGTGCTACCAAAGCACATACTTTCTCGGACTGTTTCTAGATGGTCTTAAATGCTATTACACTACTACATAAACCAGCAAAAGTGTTTTCAACCAGGATATTTTTCCGCTCCGCGACCCGAACTCAGATGCTCAGAGTCAACGGGCTAGTACTGATACTACCACGACAAACAAGCGCCGTAAGGATCGAACTCGGGCAAAGGCATAAAAGTGTAAATGCCAAATTCATGTAAAAAAATAATTTGGCGCAAGGTGAACAAAATTCTAGTATAGATATATTTTTTTGCTTTCTCATTGAAATTCAAATTCAACTAGTGGTCCTACCAAAGCACATACTTTATTGCATTGTTTCTAAATGCCCCGCAAAATTATACCTCTACATAAAATATCAAAAGTGTTTTCAATCATCAGTTTTTTTCCTCTTCGAGACCTGAAATCAGATCCTCAAAGTTAATGTGCTGGCACTTATACCACTACGCCACAGCAGCACCGTATGTGTTGAACAGTCATAAAATCGTAAATGCCTGATAGGAAAAATTGGAAAATATGATGGTACATACGATTTACAAATCCAAGAAAAGATGTGGAAAATTGTTAAAAACTTTAAAATTCGAAAATTACAACCAGACGCTTCCAGTTTACTTATCGTAATTATCAATATTTGTGATTAGAATTGATTCAATTGGTTGTCAATAAAGTTTTGAGAATTCTTTATTATTTCCGGCGACAACAGAGAATTGTAACAAATAATACTCCCCGACAAAGCCTCGAACCGGCGAAGCTTTTCACCGAAGAACAAGGTCCTTGTTCGCCATTTAGCGACCGCGGCCATCGTGGCAACACATAGCATTTACACTTATA
The DNA here is from genome assembly GCA_031308135.1 of Acheta domesticus. NCBI lineage: Eukaryota > Metazoa > Arthropoda > Insecta > Orthoptera > Gryllidae > Acheta > Acheta domesticus. Next base: position 80,108,666 of record JAHLJT010000631.1, on the reverse strand, counting down.
TAATAGAAATACGTGTATGGTGGTTTAATTTCTAGCATTAGGAGGCCGAAAAATCAAAAAAAAAAAAGAAAAAATGTCCTTTGGGCGGCCAAAGAAGGTTCCTGGGAACATAATCATTCGTAACCGAAAACCTAGTTCAGACTAAAGAGATTAGAAAACTTAAATTCCGCGAGAAAGTCTGTGCCATTCTATAGCACCACTAGTTTATTTATATATTGATTTGCCGTCCCTTATTTCACTCGTGGAGAAAATTTTTTTAAAAATTTGGAGCGTTTTTTGAGAAAAATATTTTTCGTAAATTTCAAGCGCAAATTACGTAAAAACTACTCGTTTTTCAGAAAATTATGTACATGACTTTTTTAAAGAACTAATTTTGTACAACACACTTTGTCTGAGGCATAAATCTGTATCTTCAATTTTGCGCTTTGAAATTGTTTTTTGCAATTTTCGAAAAATTGGTGATATCAACGAAAATGATACCTGCATCATTCTCTAAAATGTCCTTCGCACTATTCAACAACAAAATTTAATCAAAAAATTTAGAACCCTTTTTTTATCTTTGAATATGTCCCATCAGCTTCATGTAAAGTACCCCCAAAGTTAAAATATCGGTTTCGAATTCCAGGAGCCTCGACATCAGCCAGATCGGTTGGGGAATGTCAATTTTGGAGAAAATTGGCTGAACGGTGTAGGCGCTAGCGTTGACCACAGACGGACAGACAGACAGACGCACAGGCCCACGTTTTGCCGTCAGTCGAGTTTTTGGTATCAAGAAGCCACAAAACATGGATTTTTCGCTACACCACGAGTTAGAGGATTTTTGTTCTAAATTTAGCAACAGGTTTTATCCACTTTTTCGTTACCAGACCCCAGCTAACGTAACATAACATAATTTTTCCACGATAACATAATTTTCTCTTCTTACGAAGTATTCGTAAGGCGAGAAAGTAACAATGAAAATAGACAAAACGGTCATGTTTTCTATAGTGTTTGTTTCATTTATTGGAAGAAGTGGAAAGGACAGTTTTAATAAACATTCCATCCGAACTCCAACTAGAACAACCGAAAAAGCAGGGCAAAAGATTTTTTTTACAAGCTCTGAAGAAAGATTCGAGAAGATGGTCGTTAAAAAAACACGAGAATATTATTAGAAGGTGATCTTTATTTTTATAACAAAGGGTCCTAACGCTTTCAAATGGTTCATGAAAGTTAACATGGATTCATCGAATCAGATGCAAATGTTCTTTAACACGTTTAAGAAAAGAAGCTGTGAGAAATGTTGGAATTCTAGACTGGACGATCCGACCTGAAAATCTGGAAATGTAAATGGTTGTTTGGAAAGTTTATGAGCCGCGTCTTATAATTTTCTGCATGACTTTTTGTTTATCTAAATAAAAACAGCCTAATAAAATTAACCGCAGCCTAATAACAATCCTTCCTGATGCAGAAGGAATAAGAAATATTACATTATCTTTGTGTGCTTAAAGTTATCAAGACGAACTCAAAAACATTCACTTTAAGCACATAAACGTTCAGCTCGAATATATTTTTTAGATCCTATTTAGATATACCCGATTGCTTTAATCGGAACTTGTGATGTGACATAAGTGACTGGCAGGTCATTCGTTTTCGTCAATTAAGCCGATGAATGAGATGTTCTCATCCTATTAGGGAATTACATTGAAGAACACCCCAGGGCTCAGGGGTTACTGTGATAACCTCACAGCGGGTCACCGGCAAAGGCTTAGCTGTTTTCATTAGCTCATTCTGACAGGGAAAGCAACAAACATTCAGAGTTCCTTAGCATAAGAGTGACTATAAGGGAATGAGAAATTTAAGTACAATGATGGGTCGATAACATGAACATTGATGACGCCAATGGTAAATGAAAATACATTTTTTTATTTCAACACTACGTATATCTGCAAATGTCGTTCTCAAGTATTGAAAGAATTTGCTCAAAGCCTTCACAATTTGACCCTTGAAACTGAATATGACTTCATGTAAAGTTGGGGAGAAGTGTATTTTCGTGGTGCTGTCGAAGAGGGACTTGTGAGTGCTGTACAATCTCCTACAACACGCATTAGATACTCTCTTTATATCCAAAAGTACATGGATCATACTCCAAATGGTTGCAATTTTAGTACGGATGTAACTGGGGTCCTTTGCAATTTTTCTATAAATTCTCAAATACTTTACCAACCCAGGTTTTGAAAGTTAATGGATTTGCGACGCATCTCTATAAAGTTTCTTAAATTAATTCCTAAAATTGCCGACCTGGATGGCCGAGGTTGCTAAGAGTGTACCAACTCAGCGCTTCGGTCCGAAGAAGCGCGAGTTCGAGTCCCGCCTTGGGCTTGGTTGTTTAGTCATTTTATCTCGTGTATGTGTGGTCGCGAAGGGCTTCGCGACCGAGAAAAAAATACCTGACAAAATTTCGCCCGTACGCTGCTCAACTCGGAGGTGGATCACGGGGGCCATGCCTCCCTCCCCAAACGGCCTAAAGAAAAAGGTTACCTTTTTTATATACCAGAATTTATTTAAATATTTATTTACGTTAGAATTATGTAATTATTTAAAAAGAATGTGGTATCATATATACACTACAAAAAATGTACGGTATATGTTGACTTTTTAACAAAAATTCTATGATTCCCTCCACACACACATACACACACACACACACACACACACACACACACACACACACACACTAATTATTGGCTGAATCCGCCACTGGTTGAACCGTACACACTTCACTGCAAAAAAAAAAAAAAAAAACAGAACCCAGTAGCTGTTCCTTATGGTGTGATAGGCATGAACTTCCTTCGTACTTGTGTCCTCGTTCGAAGAAGCTAACTTTATGTCATGCGTGTATTGATTTTGCCCTAAATTCAGTTGGAATTGACCAACTAGGCACTCCCTGTGAACCCACTAAGCTATCGCAAGTTACAATAATTAAAGAGGATTGACGAAACTCTTGATTTTGCTATAATAATAAGAACTAGGCTTCATGGCGCTAAGGTTATTCTATTTTCGAGTTCATATCGTAACGAATTTTATTGTTCCTCGACACAGTCGAAAACTTTAATTTTAGACCAGAAAGCAACTTTGTGAATCCGTAACAATATTCATAGCAGTGCCAAAAAATGATATTGTGAAAAAAAGCATGTGTGACGTAAACAAGGAAAATGAAATGAGAAGGGACGGACGTTTGATACCCAAGAAAAATATTGAAAGCCATGGGCCCAAAAAAGAAATTAAGGGGTTACAAAGAAGAAGAAAGTTGGGTGGTTTTATTCAGAAATTTATCTGAAAGTGATCTCCAGAAGCAATGCGTCAGTAAAATTGGGTACATTTGAAATTAAAATAATACAATCTCTGGCTTGGTGCAAAAATCATTAATGTCATCAAGTGACAGTGTAAGAACCAACAATTTTTTATAGAAATGCCAATGACATTAATGATTCTGTCACCAAGCTATGGAATGACATTATGATCCTTGTACAAAGACGTGGAAATATCACCGTTTTGTTTTCAAACGTCCACATAATGGAATAATCTAATGTACATGTGATTCCTATTTCTAGCTCTGGGTTATTTAATTTGGAAGATCCATTGTCTTTCTTAAAAAATATGTATTAAGAACAGTAGGAAATTGTGATATTTTCAGATGTAGAAAATGAAATCTCGGATGCAATTCTATCATAGTTTTTTAATAATGTTCGATGATTCTTGACCCGTTGTAATAATGATGTGAGGTTCACGAGTTTGGGTCAAACCCAAACTCGTGAACCTCACATAGTTTTTTAATGTAATTCCATCATAGTATTTTAATACTACCTACTTGAGAAAGTAATATTCGATAGCCGTCTGCTGTACTTCTGTTTTTCTACGTGAAATAGTATAAGGACTGTTTGGAAGATTGCTTGTTTTAAACTTTCATTCCCTAATTCTTGTACATGAATTCATATTTCCAGAACAGAAATCATAAATACAAATCGTATGCTAGAGGACGTTCTTGCACACTTTCACGTTGCCTCTGTCTCGATTCAATGTTCAACCTTTCTTGATTCGAATCAAGTAGAAGTAGATCATCTCTTCCATAACGATCTTTGATTTCAGAATGATCAGTAACTTGACACAATTTACGCCAAGAAAAAAGGTCAGATATGCAGCAACTACAAACACACTTATCCAGACGAATCAGTCCATCTTAACTTCCACACTCTTTTACGTCTCACACTTTTGATGCAGCACTATTTGCAATTTATTCAATTTACCGAAAAGTTTGCAAATTATAACATTTAGAAGGACAGGAGTGGAGAAATCAGTGTGTGATCCCTGACAAGTTCGTACAATTACCCAGTAGTTACAACCCATGGTATTCACTATGTTAAGGTATGAACCAGCAGCAATCCTCCTTACCAAGTCCACGCACGTGGACGCAAACTCGTTTCACCAAATCTCTTTCCAGGTGCCATTGAACCTTACAACGTCCCACCGAGAAATACGGAACATCTCCACCATTCACCACGAAAACCCAACAAAGCCGGTCGTCGGGGGGCCTGCGGCGCGGCGGCCGCCATCTGATATCACGGCGTTAAAATTAGCGCTGAGTCGCGCCTTATCGTGCGTGCAATTAAGAGCAGTCGGCGAGCGATTGCCCGGCGCCTGCCGATAAGGCCGCGCCGTGGGCCCCGGCCGGGTGCGCCGCCGCGCCCCCGCACCAAGGCAATGGGCGCCACAGAAACGAATTAAAATGTTTAAACACTCTGGTTATTTACTCATGGGAGACCTGACGAAATTGTGATAAATTTCATTATGAGCGTTATTCGTTAGTTATTATACTAAAGCGAGATTAATTTATTAAGCGTTATTAGACTAAACCGGGCTGATTATTAGACTAAAGCGTGAACATATTCTCGATTTACCCTTTAGATTCACTTAATAGTTACTTATATTTTGTATACAATTTACTAATTGTTCCAAGTGAACAGATTGTAAATTAGATGTGCTGAAAATAAAAAAAGAAGTATTATTCGCTTAATCCGTAGCCTCCATCTACTTTTTTCATCAAATATTTATTCTTCAAGTGTTGGCTGAGGCCCCATAGAATGACGAAAATATAATTTCCGAAATTCAGAACACTAATATATTCGTATGATGAAACGTAAGTTGTTTATGAAAATTAATGAAAAGTAAGTTAATTAAAGTCTACATTCAAATATGTCTTACTTTTTAATTACACATTTCTTCATTTTATGCGTAGTGTCCGTGTTCGGTATGTTCTCCTCCCGCGCACGTGGTTCTTGTTTTGATTTCCAGTGGGCACTCGAGTTCTTATATTATAGTCAAGTATTTAGAAAGCTGACTTTAATACAATTCATACAAAACAAAAATGATCTGGAAAATATTGTGATTGCACTCCAGCACATAACATCAAACACTATAGTTTGGATACGTTTTACACTTGTTGATATCATGATCTTAGTTCTTATTGTTGCTACTAATGGTGATAACGAAACAAAATTATTTAATTTCACTACCATGGCATGTATTGCGATAATGACAGATCTTCAACACACTCGTATTCACAACGACGCTCTGCTGCACTTGCACACACCGTGTGCAGAAGAGGAACAGAAAGAGGGACTTTCTTTCAGAACGGCCAACTTTACACAAAGGACTCATCAAATGTATATTTTGAATCAACCAACCTTACATTTAATTAAAATAAAAGGATTACCATCAGCAATATTAATACCAACTATGGTACTAATCATGTCATGATTATAAATTGTGAAATCATCAATATTTTAACATTACTTTTAAAATACAACTAAAATAGAGGAAGGGTGAAAAGCAACGATATTCCGACTCACTTTGTACTTTCTTGCCTTATTTCGAATTCCCAATGTAAAGCTCCTTCAGAAGTTGGCGATATTTCGAGAGAACAAAACTCGTGTTGTTGGGCCTTGAACACGAAAAAGTGGATAAATCTTTTTCCTATTTGTAGTGAATTACTTCCTCTAACACTTTGTGTAGTCAGAATCCACGGTTTGTGGGTCCTTGGTTCCGAAATATTGATTGACGAAACACGTCTACGGTAAATGGTAGCGCCAAACGGCTCAGATGATTTTCTCCAAAATTGATATTCCGCGATCGATGTGAACGGACTCCATGCTCTGCCAGTTTGAAATGGATATTTTGATTTTGGGGAGTACTTTACATAAAACCTAGACATTTTCAAAATTTTCTCAAATATGCATCCAATTTTTTTCATTAAAATTTGCCCTTGGGTAGCGTTAAGAGCTCTTTAAAATAGCGCGAGTGTCATCTTCGTTAAAATCTCTGATTTTCTGCAGTTTCAAAAGTTCAATTTTTTCTGCTCTTTCCTACATCTACAATATTGAAGATAGAGATACTTCCTTAATAAAATTTGTTGTTCAAAGACAGATTTTTAAAAAAAACTGTGCACAATTTTTTTGAAAATGTGGGTAGTTTTGGTGTATTTCTGCGTGAAAGGCAATTTTTTCTCTCAAAAAACGGCTCCAATTTTTTTCCTTAAACCTTTTTCTCGTATGAAGTAAAGGACAGTAAATATCTAATGCTGGTCCCAATTTCTGCAAACTCTCTGCATTCGAAAATTGCAAAAAAATTTGCAAAGTTACCATAATGATGATAGAGATATTTTTCTTACATAAAACCTGTACTAACAAATTAGTTCATTAAAAAAAGGCATTAGAATCTTTTGAAGAAACGACTTTAGTTTTTGCGTAATTAAGTACTAACTGCTGTGGTTAAAAAAACATTTTCTTCAAAATGGTTGCAAATTTTTTCTGTATGTTTTTTCACGGATATATGTAATATGTAAGCGTGCATGCCACAAGTACACCCGTAGAACAATATCGGCTGGAACGCAGTTTGCCCTCTCGGCAACCTCCCCATTCAATGCCTGGGTCCAGGACCTACCTGCCAGCTCAGAGCTACTAGCTATCCGGGTTAGTGCCGGAGTCTATGTTGACAACGCGCCACTCACTTACGCCGGAACAAGACCCTCCTCTCTGCCCAGAGTATTGGGCCACTGCCACGACGAAGCCAAGAGCCGAACTGGGGGCCACCTGAACTATGGTTCGGGTAACTTCCCGCCGGATTGTAAAAGAGGATTCCAGAACACCCCGAAGGGTCTCCACCCAATCCTGCCTTAAGGTCGGCGCGCCATGGGCCCAACTGGTGGGTTGCCGGATTGAACCGACAACTAGAAGCTTAGCTTATCGCCTAATCACTTCCTCCACCCTTCCTCCACCTTGCAGCTAACGGCGTGAGTGCCGCCATGAAACTCAGGGTCCGGTTGATCATCTCCAACTCTTCACCAGAGATCGTGTCCACCTACGTGACCATGACCTCCCCCCCCTGTAAGGTGGACTTATCTACAATTTCCGTATGGCCTGTCCCCATTGGCTGAGAAAATATCTGGTCCAGGATGCAGCAACCTGCTAGGAGTCTCCCGAGATCTGATACATGCTTCGAGATGGGACGCAATAAACAAATGAATTACAGTTATATTTGAGTTCTTACAAGGAATAGTAAAAAGTACCGGTGGACACCTGTTCTGACTTTTTAATTTCATTGTAACAAATAATCACAATTGGGTCTCATGACAACTTCAACATTTTCGGCTTCAATTAATGATAGGAATGGAAGCTACGTGAGGAAAGGAAGGTATGTAGACTCTCAATCCTTTTCTGTGTTAGAAAATTCAACCCATTGTGCACAAACAAATTACGCATCAAATTCCAATGAGTTGATCAGCACTAGTTAACGTATGCACATTATGAGATAACGTACACACTCTATTTTAAATAATATTTATATGGCCGTACGATTTCATCTGATTTCTTCAAAGATGCAAGAATAATTTTTATTTCATCATAAAGCTTACACGTTATGCAAATGCGAACACTGAAGGTAAATCTAAAGTGTTACTACATTGTACACTACGTACATCACTTCAACGTTTGCACATCAGGAAACATGGAGAGAATCAGTCACCTTTTCAATGAGGCACACACATGTGTAGTACTCCCGTTTTCTTGGATCTTCAATTATTGAAATATTACTAAAGATCTATTTTAGAAATGCGGTGTATGAAAATAATGATGTGAAAGTTTTCTTTCGCTTATCGACTCTGGCGGTTGGCATATTTCCTTGTTCTTTGGTTGTTAGTACTACCATTACAATATCGTCGCGGTTTGTAGATATTCTTTCGTTGAAATGCCTCCACCAAATGGAAGAACCACATTGGAGGTTTACCGTCACTAATGTTGGCTTCAGTCAGTCCACTTATAATCGTGTAAAGCTTGTCTAAGAATTCCATAGAGATATGTTCCTTATAGAATATAATTGGGAAGAATGGTCAAATTATTGTGAAAACAAATGTTTATGCGGCTTTTTACTTTCATTTGTTAGTCAATACGCAGCTATAAGACTCGGTTTTCACAGAATTTCCATCCATTTCTGTAGTTTTCTTTCTAGAATTGAAGTTTTAAAGTGCTACATTTGACGCAATTGTTCGACGAAAAGCGTATTCTCTTTGAAGGAAATGTTACTCTGCATATTTCAAGTTTCACTTTATGCGACTTCCAAAGGATTCCAATTCCTCCTAGCGTGAATCAAATTTCTTGGAATGAGAGAAAATGTGATCTCTCGGTTTTTGCTTGCTTTTTACGGCCAAAAATGCTGTGTCATAAATGTTATAAAGACACAAAAGTTGGTATTGGCCAGTCAGAAAGTAGATTTTTGAAATAAGTATGTATTTAATACATGTGTGCCCCAAAGTGAATTCACTTACTGTTATTATCTTTATTACCCATATTTTTAGTATTTACGTAAAGCAACGGAATACACAAAAGTTGGTATTGGCCAGTCAGAAAGTAGATTTTTGAAATAAGTATGTATTTAATACATGTGTGCCCCAAAGTGAATTCACTTACTGTTATTATCTTTATTACCCATATTTTTAGTATTTACGTAAAGCAACGGAATACTTCAGAAACTGCTTTCTCAATTCGTACAAAAGAAAATTATGTTTGACCATCTACCACAATTAAGAAATTGCATTATCAAGGAATTACCACCGACTTATTTTTTCCCTTCACTTATTACTTTATATTTCACTTGTACTATTATACTGAAGAATGTTTAGGGTTCCTCATTGGATAACCCTCATTTGTTAAGTAAATGAATTATGTTAATGAATTATATTCAGTGACATAATGCATTTACTTACCCAGAAAATGTACTGATTTATAATCTTCTTTTTACTAATGACCCAGTCATTTTGACAGAATATCAGGATGATATTGAATGTATGTTACAGACATTTGTAGAAACATGTAAAAAATGGGTACTTGAAATAAATAATGAAAAGTTAAGATACATGGTTGTTAGGAAATCTGGAAATGATGTAGATATAGAAATAGGTATTTTTCGAGTAGTAAAGGAATATAAATATTTTGGAGAGACTCTTTAGTGATATTGGATTTTATGACACCGATATTAATAAAAAATAAGCAAGGGAAGGGCAATTAATGGCAGAACTAGAAGGGCAATTACTTCATAATATTTTATGAAAAAATGATATTAGAATACAAACAAAGAGACACATATACAAGACAATGGGGGGAGCTGTGTTACGTATGATTAGAAAGTTAAAAAGAATGAAATAAACTCTCTTTTCAATGCTACGGAAATGTACGTTTGAAGACGATCTTGTCGGTATATTGTGTTTGAAAGAATACCTGACAAAGAGATTAGCAGATAATGCATATAGACAAGTGATCAAAACTGTTGTATTCAAACTATTCCTATGACCGTCTAATGAGAATGCATGCTGATGAAACAGTCGATCTTTCGTCTTTGAGTCGATCCCTTTCTAAAGAAGAAAACGAGGAAGGTAGAGGGAATCTTGGAAGGCGGCCATCGATTCGACAATAAAGACTAGAAGATGCATGTCGGAATAAAAGGTAGTGACGTGTAAAGTGCAAGAAACGGTCAACACAACTGTAAAAACTCGCTTAATAATTATTTTTTATTTTATTAAATCCGTGGAAAAAACATAACTTGCCAAACAAGGATTTTTTTAATGGCTTGATTTCTTTTCAGTATCGATATTCACCTTTTCTCATGGCAAACTGTATTTACTTTCTAAACAAAAAAGATAGTATTTCGTAGGTTGTGTAGATACTGAAATTGTCTTGACTTCGGAAATGCATTTCAACACTATTGCTAGAATACGTTTTATATTTTAGTAGAATACTGTTTATTATTTGAATATGTTCCATTCTGCATAGTTTTTGAAGATTGTATTCATATCCAATCTTCTGTAAAGTAGGTAGCGGGCACACGTTTTCCGAATGGGCTGATAGAGCATGTGGTTATGAACCAAGCAATATGAGAGCAGGTGAAGTCTTGAAATGGCGGTCAGGTCTGGTCTCACTGATCTTTGTGAGTGTAGATTAATGTGATGCTTAGGACCAATTCGAATTGGTGATGGATCTCCAGACAGAATTTACCCCAGTTACCTATCTTATTTCTTGTGTAGCTTCTTGGGATGTTTTCTTTTTCGCTCTGCCAGTACCTTTCTTAGCCAGTAGAGAAATCGTTCTTCAGGTCTCCCGTTCATCTCGTATTCGAAATCGTAAACTTTTATGAATCTTATTGAAACTCATTTTTCACCAACACCGTTCTTATCCTCTCTAAGGAAAAATGTCGGATTTTGACTGTTGATAAGAAACCATCCACACAAAATCCTGCAAGCGTATTGTTGCTTAAAAGGTAATATACCCCCGGTCCCTTAACATAGTGATTTAAGTCGAAAAACATTCGCAGATTATGACACATGTGGGAAATCAGTAATTGTAAAAACTTCTGACATGATGGAGAAAATACAGATACTTGATCATCATTCCTGAAAACATTATATAAAGACCTCCATTCCAGACACCACTTAAGTCATTTTTCTTACTTTTTCAGAAAAAGCAAAAACCTTTATCTTTATAGTGTGCTTTACTTTGAATTTTTGAAAAGTGGCTTTAATGTAAACGTGACCAAGGAAAATTTTGCATGTTACAACAAAACAGTTAATAAAATCCATTGTTACTATTCATTCTAATAAATAAACTGAAACTAGTGGTGCTACAGAATGGCACAGACCTTCCCGTATTGGTTTTCTATTTCCATGGGCCTTCGCTAGCTATTCGGAATTGCCACAAACTCTTTCTTGCTAGCTGACATCTATCACCGCCAAAAATACATTTTTTTTGTCATTTTCTTAATTTTTCGGTTTCCTATTGGTAGAACAGAAACATTAATTTTAGAATATTAAAGAACACAAAAACCTAGTCATAAATGGCAATTTTCTTTTAAAAATCATGTGCTGTTTAACAGAAAATGGCGTTTTAGGGCTACTAAAAATGCGAAATTTGAAGCTCATTTTCACAGAAAATGTTTGAGTTATCAAAATACTTTATTTGAAGCACATACACTTATAAATACGTATTGCACTTACACTGGTAATGAGCATATTAAAGATGTGAGAGATCTTTCAAAAAAATACATTTATGTAATTTTTGAAAAAACAAAAAAAGTTCTCAAAATAAACTTTACGCTATACTAAAGAGTGTAATTAGCACTATCCGTTCCAAAAGTTGCAGCCCTATATGAGGAAATAGCGTTTGAGCGTTTCTGAAAATGCGAAATTTTGAGCTACTTCTCACAGAAAACGGTTGTATTTTCGAGAAACTTTACTTGACATTATTTAAAGCACATGTACTCATAAATACAATAATGTGAAAAAATCGCCACTAATGTAAATATTATCGACGTGATAAACATGTGAAAAAATTTACATTTTTGTAATTTTTGAAAAAAAAAACAACTTATATAGCAATATGGCTTTTATGTCATTTGATAGAGTACATTTACCACTATCCCTACCTAAAGTTTAAAGAAAAAATTTGGAGCCGTTTTTGAGAAAATCTTGTTTTTGTAATTTTTTAAAATTGCACATATTGCACGCAATATTGCACGAAAACTACTAAAATTTTCAAAAACATTTACTTGACCTTTATGAAAGAACTCAATATGCAAAACAAATTTTATTTGAAGAAAAAAATCTCTATCTTCAATTTTGTAGTTGGAGAAAGACGCCGAAAAAAATTCAAACTTTCACAATTTTCGAAAATTCAGAGTTATCCGTGAAAAACGGGCCTATGCCATGTTAATAAGTGTATTTTACTCTATTCATACAAGAAATTTAAAGAAAAAATTTGGAGCCGTTTCTGAGAAAATTTTGAAAATCCCTGGGGGGCTTCATATAAAGTACCCCCAAATTTTAAGAATCTTTTTCAAAATCTCAAAGCTTCGACTAGAATCAGATCGACTGGGGAATATCCATTTTGAAAGAAATCGTACGTATGGTTTAGGCGCTAGCAGTGTTCACAGACGGACAGACAAACGGACGGACGGACGCACAGACAGACGGACGTTTTCCTTTCAATTGTTTTTTCGGTATCAAGGACCCAGAAAACACGATTTTTACTCCAAATCCCGGATAACTATATCCGGTTTGTTTGCCGCTATCGTGCGATCAGTTTGAATTTTTTTGGTCGTACAATGTCGTACGCAATCCAACAGACGTCACCGGTTTTAGTGAATGTTCGTAACACTTGGGGCATGTGTTTGGAATTTCGAGGGCGGTACAGATCTGCCAGTAGAGGTAGCTACACACCCTGTCGTGTCTTTTCAAGTATTCGGTCTTTGCTAGGATTGAACAAGGTGAGACAATATGATCAATGGTTTCTACGTGTTCCTGGCAAAGGCGGCATTTTTCATCTTGGGAAATTTTGAGAACCGCTTTATCATAATGTCGTGTTCTCGAGGCCTGATCTTGGGCAGTTATTACAAGTGCTTCCGATTCGGGCTTCATTCTTCCCCTTTTAAGACACATAAATGATTGATTTTAATTGATCTGCAACTTTTTCATTCTTAGATATAGTTCATGGAGTGGTTTGTCTCTCCACGATTTCTTTAACATTTTTTGCGTCTCACAATTCTTGTTAAGTAGCATCAAAAGTTCAGTATCTGTCGTTCTGCGTGTCTTGTTCGCAATGCTTCTTGCTACACTAACAATGCCTCTGTTTCCCATTCTTCGGTCCGATTTCATAACCTGCCTCATTACAGGGTCATCTTGATGGCTGACTACATTTATTACCATCCCGACTATTGCTTTGTGCCAGGAGCCTCAATTTGTCGCAAACTTCTTCCTCCTTCCTTACGTGACACATAAAGTCTATGTACATCAGCTCGAGGGTGGGAAACATTATGCATTGTTAGCAGTTTTCTGTTTTTTCGACCCATGATGCGAATATCTTGCTCAGTCCAGTCCACTAGTCTAAACTAGTCTAAACTAGTAGAAACTCTATTCGGCTACAGGCATTGCCAAGCTACCAATTGCTGAAATATTATTCCTGGAATTCAGAGCGGACTGTAGTACCAGTCTCACTCTTCTGTAATACTCCCTCCAAATTCTCTCTTTCTTTGTCTCGTTCGAGATGGTCTCACATTTTTCAATTCCCAGATATTTGTAAGTTTTACTTGGATCAAGGTCTTGAATTACAATGTGCGTATCAACTTCAACGCTCTGTGACGTTGTCATTTTGCCTCTTTTTAAATTGATTTTTGCACACTTGTCAAGACCAAACTTCATAACAGATGTCATTTCTAAAGTCATTCACGACAGACAGCATTTGGGAGAGAATCGCTTCATTCTTAGGAAACACTTTAAGATCATTCATGTAAAACATATGTGATACTGGCCTTTCATCATCATGGAGCTTGTAACCAATGTCAGCTTGCGACAACTGTCTAGATAGTGGGATCAAACTAATGCAAGACAGCAGAGGGGATAGTGAATCTCCTTGAAAAATACCCCTGTTGATCTGAATACTTCTGGTTTCTACTGCTTCCTTTCCGCCATGGATTAGTAACCTGGTACTCAACGATTTCATACTAGCCTTGCAAAATTCAATAAGTCTAGGATGAAATCGATAGATCTCCGGAGTCTTCAAAATCCAATCGTGTGGTACACTATCAAAGGTCTTTTGGTAGTGAATCCAAGCCATGCTCAAATTACGTTTTCGTTTCTTTACATGATTCAAGATGACTTTATTCAGTAGCAAGATTTCCTTACCGCCATAAGAGCCTTTACGACATCCTTTTTGTTCAGCTCGCATCAGATGATTCTTATCTAAATGTCTGTACATTTTGTCACCTATGGCTGCAATTATAACTTTGTACAGTACTGGCAGACAAGTGATTGGCCTATAGTTTTTCGCCAAAGAGCTGTCTCCCGCTTTGGGTTGCAAATACGTGATGCCACGAGTGAGCCATTCCGGGAGTTCGTTTAGGTTTTCTAAAATTTTATTAACAGCCTTTGCTAGATGAGAAAGTATTGCTGTTAATTTCTTAATCCAATGAATCTGGATCTTATCAGCCCCGGGCGATTTCCAGTTTCGCATGTTTTTAATTGCTTGGAAGAGGTCCTTTTCTGAGAATTCGTGAACATCTTCCACTGTTTCCACAAGTTCATTTGCAGCATCAACTTCAGATTGAATCCAAGATGCGTCTTTGTTGTGAGATCTGCTCTCCTCCCAGATTCCTGTCCAAAATGCTTTGACGTCATCTTTTGAAGGAGTGACTGAGTTGCCATTCGGTGTTTCAATCAGATAGCGATAGAACCTCTTCGCGTCTGTTTCAAACAATCGGTTCTGAATCCGGAAATCTATTCTACGTTTGTAACGTCTAATTCGTTGAACCCATGCTTGAATTTTCTCTTTAAGATTCTCAACTACGATTAGCCTGCTTGTGTCATTTTCAATTCGGTATTTTTGTTCAACATTGAATATCTTTCGCTGAACTTTAGTGGTGTGCGTTGATTGAGAAGATGCCTCAGCTAAGAGTGATATTTCACGCCGAATGTCGGCAATCCGTTTCATAATTCTCTTCGTCCATGGGGGTACTGGGCTGTTTACTCTGTTTTCCTGTCGGCCGTCGGGGTTCTTGGCTGGCCCCAAAATTATCTGAGAGACCAGATAACCAGTTGCATACACGATGTGATTGATTTCAGTAATATCTAGATCTGTACCTGGGGTCCGTAGCACCTCATTTAAGACAGAATTTGCTGTCTCTATCACTCTCGTAGCTTTGGGATTTTCGTATATTCTCCTCAACGGTGCACGAGATTCAACTGGAAGTTGACGAACTCTTTCTATCTCGCATCAGAGGAGATTTCGCATGATGTTCTTATCGTGTTCATTGCCGTTCATTGCCAGATTAATTTTCCTCACTGACGTAGGTTCCATTGGAGAGAGATGAACCTTCAACAAGACTATCGTTTCCAAGTTCTACATGTTCGTCATGTGGATTGTTCGATCGAAGTACTTACTTCGCATTTCTCTGAATGTCAACAAGTTGTTCTGCTGTGAATTTTCAACTGCTGAGTATGTATCGTCGTTGACTGGCAAGCTTATCGTCGTTGACTGGCAAGTCTAGGGTGGGTCTCATATCTGGGTTCCGCTCTCTCCATAACTTGGCTCTCCTCTGATCTGAACCAGCGTTTGAGGTACACTCTAAAACGAAGAGTGTTACGAACTCGAAGACGAACTCGAAAACAGCAGTGCCAGTCCAACGGAATCCGACGTGTCCACGTCGGCAAGGGTGCCCGCGGAGACTCGCGCACACACGGCGATATTTTCCACCAACCAGCTGCTGATCTTATTGGATAATAAATAAAAAAAAATATTTTCCAGCGGCGGCGGCGGCGGCGGAGCGGCGGTGCCCACCGCCTCCGCGCGCTGCGCGGCGTCACGACGCCGCCGCTGCCAAGCGCCGCCGCCTATCACTGGCCGTCGCGACGCCCCGCGCTGCGTCGCTCGCCTCGCCTCGCCGCGCGGCGCCCCGCAGGGCCCCGAAATAACCGCCGGCCTTGGCTCCAGCGCCACGCCCCCGCCCCGCTGCCACCGCTACACTTGTCCATCGCCTTTGCTCATCCTCCTTCTGCAACATGATAATTGTACACGTCTTCGGCAAGTTTAGGCATCAGATGAGAAAATAGTGGCCAATAAGGGTCATTCGTGGATTCGGACTCTGCGGATTGATTCAAAATTACTTTTTTTTATGTTTAAAGCATTAAAAGCAAGATTTGATATTTGTAGCTGCATATTTCTTCACGAATGAGTGGAAGTAAACAATGGACACTGAAACCTTACACGACCATCTCGTTTAACGGCCTTGATTTCATGGAACCGATTTTTCATCATGCAGTATACATATCCCCTACATTTTCAGACGCCTACAGCCAGGGACATTTCGCAGATTGACCATAAGCGAACACCTGAAATGCTTTTGAACATTATTATAAAAAGAAGCGGAAAAGTATTGGAAATTACTGTTCATTTAATTTCTTCCTCCGAGTGACGCATTGTCAGATTACTTTGCACAGAGTGGGTTATCTCGGAGGAGGAATAATTTCTGTTTCAGGTAACAACATATGATTTTAATACATATCTCTTAATGAAACAACTTCGCGTTTGCTTCCCCAATTTACAGCATTTCTGTGGCTTGTTAACTCGTATTTCCCTTCTGGGGGAATCTGCTAAGCTCTCACAGAGCACGCCGTGTACGTAAATTCGATCTGACACTAACTCCTTCGACAGATGACCCTGCTGTAAATTTTCTACAGGTGTGAATTGCATCTTCAAGGCTAGTTTGCTTGTTCGATTCGGTGATGACGGAAAGTGAGTTTTTCATTAAAGAGGACTAGTGATTAGTCACAGGACTTAGTGGTGTGTTTTGATATTATCCGAGAGGAGGCAAAGATCCTTAACACTTTGTTTAAATTATGTGTCGTAATTAAAAATGTTAAAGAGAACACACATCGTTTCATAGCAATTGGCACAATTGACTTTCATTTTCGCTTTAAGTAGTCTCATAATTTTGTTAAATTGAAGTGGCGAATTTTATTAACGGCTATTTTTTACCGGAACCGTTGGTGACACCTTAAGACAGGTTGTACTCTATAGTGTTTTGATTTTCCTATGGACTTTATTAGGAAGCAGAAGGCATTGGAAAGAAAAAGAAGTCCATGTGACCATAGTTAATGTTTATAAATGTAATGAAACAACAACACATAACACCTGCAATTTGTTATTAATAGACTCCCATTCTAAAAAAAACTCTCCCTTATTTCCATGTGTAATATTTTCAAATAAGAACGTGTAAGAGGATATTGCTTCAACGCCCACTAGAGGTGTATTACCGCCGCTGGCTTGAGCAAGTTACCGTACGAGGTTTTTGTAACAAACTTCCTAATGTCTCCCACTCCATAAATACCACAGAAAAGTCAAAAAAGTTGTTTATTTCCGCCGGTTCCTGAAGTATTCCGCAGCTAAAAGTCTTATAACCTTTTTAAAATATTGTAAAGTAAAGTTTTAAAGCAATTCAGAGATTCGAATCGTGAATATTCCTTGTAAGACCATTTGAAATCAATTATCGGTCACGTTCCAATAAAAATTCTATTTTATATTTTTTCTTGAATTTGTCTGTCGCGTGAATAGGTCTTCGAAGGTCGCGTGAATAGGAATATTATTATTAGGCGTAGACAGAAAGATCTTCCCTGTTCCCCTACTCTAACTGAACTATGTTATCCGAGGCCGAAAGAAAAAAAATAATAAAACCTTTCAGTATTTTCTCAAAAATACGGCTTTCAGGATTTTTATATCTATTAATTATATATTTCTCTAGAATAAAATGACTATCTAACTCTGATAGTTCATTTCTTAGAATGCTTCTCTTCTGTCCGTTCAAAGCTGATATAAATTCCTTGAGATCTCTGTCAGTTGGCAGCATTTGAACATCTTGGCAACTTCTTTTCCAACTTAATTTCACCATAGGGAAATTCACAAATGTTCTAATATGGTATTACTCCGTGGGAAAAATATTGTGGTGTGATGTAGAGAGAGACTTCCTGAACATATTCATAACTATCGCGTCGTCTTCACGCGTATTCACGTCGTAGGTGCTGTCACGTCGTCCTGTAACGAAGAGCTGATTACATCCCCAAGTCTGTATCATACCTAATTCCTCGAGGCTATGGGGATGTTGCACTTCTTAGGATTAGTGTCCTCATACCTCCAGCTCATGTTCGATTAACCTATGTACCAGGTACTCATGTTCGATTAACAATCGTGATATTGTTTCAGAGATGTATGAATCTTGAAGAAATTTTGAGCTTACATTTAACTTGGGTGGCTTGCTCTCTGAGAGTAAAAAGTAAGACTCGTTTATTTAGTTATGTTAACGAAAAAATAAAGAAAAAATACGTTGTAGTAGAGAACACGTATTTTGAAACCTTTACGAACTTTTGCGTAAGCAGTCTCGGGAAATTATTGGCAGTGACACACTTTATTTACGATTTAGGCTTTCTAAACTGGACCTGAATCTTGAGCCTTCGAGATGCGTCGAATGTCAGAAAGCTTGGAAAATAGAAAGTTTCGTGCCAAATTGTATGAGTTTTAATTGGACCTAATGAGTATTGAAGAATACAACAGATTACTGCAAACGCCAAATTGGAAAATTATCAAAGAACGACCTTTCACTTTACTTAACAAAACTTGAGTAACGGTATTATTACCCAAATTATAGAATTCAGGAATTATTTCATTATTTTAGGGCGGATGATGCAATCTGGTGTTACTACGCAACAAAATACTCTCCACGCGGTACTGCACGAGGCACAATCTGTTTCTGTGGTGAGAGTGAAAGTTATTCCATTTCTGCCTCTACAGTAGAACGTATTAAGAAAATTACTGGCTTTCAGGAGAACTAATAGAGGCTTCAGTTTGACTGTCATTTCATGTTAAGAAGTCATGTGGGAATTCTGTGTCTATCTCTCAAATCGTTTTCCATTTAATATCTAAATGGCTACGAATATTATCGTATTTTGATCCTGTTTCACGAATCAAATTACGATGAATCTTTATATGAGGAATATTGGTTTTTGCTCATTCGCAGAAGAACTATTTTTTGGGCAGCTCTATTTTGTAAATAAATTTCAAAGGAAAATCCCTACGTTTCTTCAAGAACACTCGAGTGAGAAACATGATGTATGCTGTTATAGTCTACAACTTGATTACTAATATTCATTACATATTTACTTTCTCGCTACCGCTTACGTAGTAGACAGAAAGTTATGTCATTTTTCGCGAAAAAACGGCGAATTTGTGGCAGAAAAACTCTTATTACAGGACCCTGATAACGAACTAATTGCTAAATTTAGAAAAAAAAACCTCTAACACATAGTGTAACCAGAATCCATGTTTTGTGGATCCTTGATACCGAAAAATCGATTGACGACAAAAAGTCTGTCCGTCTGTCCGTCCGTCAGTCCGTCCGTCCATTATTCTGTATGTCTGTGAACAACGCTGGCGGCGAGCGACGCGTTCAGTCGATTTTCTCCGAAATTGATATTCTCCAATCGATCTGACTAAAGTCGCGGCCCCTTGAATTTAAAATCTATATTTTAGTTTTAGGGTTACTTTACATGAAGCCCCTGGGACATATTCCAAATTTTCTTAAAAAAGGCTCCAACGTTTTTGACTAAATTGAGTTGTTGGATGTGTGAAGGACGTTTAAGAGAATGACGCAGGTCTCATTTTCGTTGAAAAACCTGATTTATGGATAATTCCAAAAAGTTCAAACTTTTTCGGCAGCTTCCTACAACTAAAATATTAACGATAGAGATTTTTTCTCTGAATGAAATCGGTTCCTTAAAAATAGATTTTGAAATAAGATCATATACAATTTTTCAAAAATTTGAGTACTTTTCGCGTAATTTTTCGTGAAAATATGGGCAGGAAAGTGTGTGCTGTTTTAGCACTACTAGTTTTTAGTTCATTTCACATGATTGTTTTGATATCTAGAATACATTATGGACAGAAAATGTTTTGTAAGTAATACGTAGTATAAATGAACACTTTTAAACTACGAGTTAGCTTAATTACTTTTCGTTAATATGTATGTTAATACAGGGTAGAAGTTTTAAATCTTAAAACTCCACGTTAATACGACGTATTAGTTTCTTTCCAAAAGTCGTACTGGAAACATTGCCAAATTTTAGACCACCTTGTTAACTGGGTTGATATTTGCATTCTAATTGGCTGCGAAGGAAGCAAAGATATATAAAAGCCCAGAGCACACCTGACGTACAAAATTGGCACACGACCGCTGCGATTTGGCTGCTGTGTACTGGAGGATCTTGGGCTTGTGGCCCCTTAGCTTAGCCCCTCAACACTGGGGCGATCCCTTGTTACTTTCTCGCTACCGCTTACGCAGTAAAGAGGAAGATATGTAATGCTGCGCGAAAAAAACGATAAATTTTCGGCAGATAAATTCATATTACAGAGCCCTGATAAAGAAAAAGTGAATAAATCCAGTTTCTAAATATGATGGAAAAATGATCTTAGACGTGGTGTAGCTAGAATCCATGTTTCGTGGGACCTTGATACCCAAAAATAGAATGAGGCAAAACGTCTTGTCTGTCCGTCCGTCTGTCTGTGAACAACGCTAGCGGTTAAACCGTTCAGCCGATTTTCTCCAAAATTGATATTCCCCAATCGATCTGGCTGATGTCGCGGCCCTTTGAATTTGAAACCGATATTTTAATTTTAGGAGTATTTTACACGAAGCCACTGGGACATTTTCCAAATTTTCAAAAAAAGTGGCACCTACATTTTTGATTAAATTTTTTGGTTGAATAGTGTGAAGGACGTTTAAGAGAATGGCGCAAGTCTCACGTTCGTTGAAAACCCTGATTTTTCAAAAACTGCAAAAGTTCAGAATTTTTTTCTGAGTCTCTCTAGAACTAAAATATTATTGTTAGAGATTTTATTTCCTTAAATGAAATCTGTTCCTTAGAGATAGATTTTAAAATAAGGTCACCTAATTTTCCGAAAATGTGACTACTTTTCACGGAATTTTGCAAAAAAGTACGGGCGAGAAAGTACGTACTGTTTTCGCACAAGTTGTTGATGTGGTTATGTTCCTCCCTTCCTGATGGGCGGGGCGCGGCATGGCGGGGCGGAGCGAGGCGAGGTGGGGCGCGTGGAAGAGCCGACGCGACGCTTCCAGAATGTGTCATCGCGGGCGCCGGTGTTTTGCCTATCTGCCTTTCCTTCCGTCCGACTGCCCTCCGCTGTCTGACGGAATGTCTGTTTACAACTTCTTCTCTCCGCGTGGAAATATTCTGAAAGACGTGGACTTTTGGCTTCGCGAATCAAGGCGGATTTTCATATTCCTCCTGATGTGTTTTGCTTTGTGTGTCAAATTTCTTGAGAATATTTTAAAGACTGCATAAAGTCTTTATGTTTTTATTTACGTTTTCAGAGCAAAAAAAGAAGTGACAGCGAAATATGTGTTAATTCTTAGTAGTATACAATTCTTCTTGGTTTTGGTATTAATCAAAAGATCATTTGTTTATCGCCAGAAGATCTCAGCACACAGAACAATACTTCTTAATTAAATGTGAAAATTTATTAAAATTTTTCCATACTGATCGACATTAATACTTCAGAGCATCCATTTACGTTTTGGTGTCGTTCGAATACAAGTGCTATTGCGTATAAAAAGTCAGGTATGACAGATAGGAGACGAGAAACGACTGATGCCATCTTCTCTTTCTTTATGTATTTTCTTTAAACAATTTGAAAGAGTCCAATTTCATTCGTCAAAATTGATTTTTGCACTTGACTTAGTATTAATCAACGTGAAAAATTGAAACGAAAACGACTCTATATTTTTGATCTCTTATTTCACTTTATTTATCTAATACTAATATGTGGAATGAAGTATTCCAGCATTCTACCGGTCTGTTTTCTTTGCTTCGGTGAATTTCTTTTCGATGAACATTGAGGTGTAGAAAGACTTCTGCCTGATAGTCTTATACGTGATTATGGAACTTTCTATTTGAATTCATATTTTCAAAATACTCTGTCTTATTTTTCGTGTTGAACAATAATGATAAAGTTCATCGATACTCTGGTGTATAACCGTTTGTTTTATAAGTCTAGGCTTTCTTCTTATATTCTCATTTCCATCTTGTCCACCATAAACAAAACGCATGGCTATAATGGGATTCCCTGACGTGGTATAAGTTATTTTTCTATCAAGTGAAATTCTGAGAAAAAACTTCAGGTGCCGCTCGAACCATTAATTTGTTGAAACATATTACAAATATATTCCGTCATGCCATTGTTAAGTTTCTGGCGATATCGTCTGTGTGCATTTCCTTTGCTCAATCTGTGGTGTATTACGTGCTATCTTTCACATCTTGGGCGTTGCTTTCTTCACCTGGCGGCAATCCCCGTTTTCGTCGAAAAAAGGCGCCGCGTGGCTCACTCGCTCCGCGGCAGGTGACATGACATGGTTGCGTCGTTGCCGGGCTGCCTTATCGCGGTAAACTCGCTATCTCCAGCAGCTAAGTCTGGCCATCACGTCACCCGCGGCGCTGGCGCGTGGAGCGGACGGGGGCCAACCTAGAGCTGCAGCGTTGTGCATCGGGCCCAAAAACTTGAAATGATCATATCCAGGTGTTTTAACGCGCAAGAATTCTACGCACGTACTCAGAGGTCCTTAATACCTTTTAAAGAGCATTTTGTTTTAGTTCCTAAGCGTAAAAAAAATTAAAATAGGCATTTTAAGTTTCAAACTTTCTCATTTCAAGTTTTAACACTATTTGTGGGACTCGTTGCCTGGGGATGTTGAGGGCCCCTCACCGTATTAACCCGGCTCCGTTCATGGTGTCCCGTTCAAAGGATTAAACCTGCTGATTCAAAATGCATAACCTTTTGGGAGAAATCGATTGAAATATCAGTTAAAAATACTAAAATTTTCTTATAAGCAGTTGTTTGAATGAAGTACTAAAGTAAAATGAATAATGTTGGTGTAGAAATGATAATACAAAGAATTTTAATCCTATAGTATCGTTGTAGTATATAGTTGACATTTGTTATATTCAAGATTTCTTTTTGGAGCATAATCACGAGTTAAAGAGGAATCTCATATGCTATTCGTTTAATACAGTAGTACAATATATGCAGTATACTACGTAAGGTCCAAAATATTACCCCGGATCCATTTAATTCATTTAATCCATTCATCCTTCCCATCTTCCCATCCATTTTGTTCACTATTACTTCACTTGTAAGTATTCCGTTTTTGTCTTGAATACCCAATGAAACTTTGCAAAAGAGATGTTATTAACCCTCCGATGGGACGTGGGGTCTTTTGGAACCCGACAGCTATTTTCTGTCTTGTCTATAAAACAGGATGTTGGTATGTATATATGAGCAAAACTCCAACACCGTTGGAGCGATCGCCATGAAAGTTGGCACTTCTACGTGTTTTTTCACCGAGAAGGTTTATGTGTTGTTAATTCTATTGTAACTGCACTACATGGCACTACATATTCACTTCATATCCACTACATATTCACGTCAAATGCAATCTGCAACACATTCGGCAGCATTTTGAATATATTGTCAAGCCGCGCGGGCCCTCGCGTGTGACGTCGGGGCTCGATCGGGCGATCGAGAGCCTCCCCTTTCTTTCACTCACCTGGGTAGTTGCCGGGCTAACTCAGGAGCAGTGATTCTCTACGAGAAATGGGGGCCTATGGATGGACGCTACTTGGTTGCCAAAATGAAATACATTGAGTTTTTTAAAAAAATAAAAATTTAATGAGAAGAAATATAAAATAAATCCTATTACTAATAACCCTTCCCTCTTAAACCCAAAGACATCCCTCCCCTCTTTCTTATTTATCCCGCAACTCCAAAAAAAAACAGCTTGAATTTACCCCCCCTTTCCCAGATTTCCCTTTTACTTAAATAACTTTCTTACTTACTAGAAGACAATACAATTAAGATACAATTTACAGAGGAAGAAGCAAAATACAATTTAGGAAGTTTTTTCAAAAAAAAGCCACAGCGCGGCTCGCTTATGATGTGGCACAGGTCTGTAATCCGGGCCATTCACAAGAGTCTAGGGGACAACAGACCGTGTTTTGGGAGACTCGGTAGGGTCGATGCCCGACCTTCGGGGGACGTCACCAGAGCTCCTTCTTCTTCGGCGGTGAAAACCGTGCCAGCAGTGGGTCACAGCTGACGAGGCAGGGTCCTCGCCAGGGGGCGGGAGGTAGGCACTCGTACTCGAAGCCGGCGAGGTGAGGTGGACGGAGACTCCAGTACGAAATATAGCTCTGCGGCGGTCGCGGGCGTAGTGGTGCAAGCCGAAATGAATATTTTTGATTCGCGCGCGGCACAAGATTGCTCCTGCTCCACACAAGCAGCGACTGTCTCTTTCAGGCGACCGAACGAGATTGCTTTGCGCCAAACGAAAGTAACGGCGCACTAGCCACAATAATAGTCCTTTAATATAATTCAAAGCCCCACACGCGTGATAGCGAACACCCGTCAGGAGCAATTCCGCGTTCCGCATCACACACAGCGCACCAAAAAAATATAACAGTTCTGTCTCTCACACTGCGGAGGCGTCCACGCCAGCGGCGTTTGCTCCCCGAACGACGCACCGCCGAGGTGCGCGTTCCTCGTTCCTCCCCGAACCCTCTCTCAAGACCGTCTCCTCCCTTCTTTTTTGATTTTCACTTGGTCACTTCTCGCGAAGCCTCTGTAACCCCCTCTCCTTACTCCTTCGTCGAAAATTCTGGAATGATTTCGGTTTAAATTTTGAAAGGTTCCTCTCTATTGGCAAAAGGCTACTGCGTCTTAGGTTAATTTCGACCAATGTCCGGAAGCGTTTTCTGACCGTAGTCGATGGAAAAATTTCGCTCAACCCTCTCACTCTAACGTCGGGTGGGGCCGCGGGTCGCCTGGGGGGTGGCGGCGCCAGAGGGACGCCGGTCGGGTCATAATTCTTGTACACGCTGGCCCTGCCGGACAAGGGGCGCGAGGGACCTCTGCCTGCACGTGTGCATCGCGAATCGGCACGAACCGAGCGCGCACAAAGAAAGAGGTTCTGGGTAGGCCCGCGACAGGCTACTACGACGTAGGTTTTAAATCAATTTTCCTATCAAATATTCGGTATCGTCACAATATGTCGTTAAAGAACTCCTAAACGAGGCGTTCTAGGGCCTTAAAAACTAAAAGTTTGAGGCCGTCAGCCTCAAAGAAATGTTTCTCACTCCGTAATCTATAGAATGAATTCTTTCTGAACATTCTATTACTTTTTTGCTGGTCCAGCGCTTCCCGATATTACCTCACCTGCTCAGAGACGTGCAGAATCTGCAAGTAAATGTGAATGAGAGGGACAGAGCGGCAGAGACAGAGACACACAGAGACAGACAAGGACAGGGTGAGGGAGGGAGAGACAGTGAGAAACGGAGATAGGAGGGGAAAGAGGGAGATGAAAGGCAGAACAACGTCTGCCGGGTTTTCCTAGTAGTAATTAAAGTATTTGTACCTAAGTCATCAGCGTTCGAAATACCTCTTTTTAGTTGATTTTGTACCACAATATTCACGCGTTTAATTTAATTTTTTTGCACTTCATAAACTTGCCAGAAACATAAAGCTCTTAGAACTGGCACTTTTAAGGTCCCTACGAAAATTACAGTTCGTTGATTACAACATTTGGATACTAAGTATTACTTCCAGAAATATTTTCTTTGTTGTTTCTTTTGTGTGACTGCAATGATACTGTAGTGCCTTATTTCCAAATACTGTGTGTAAGGTCCGTGATTGCTGTAAGCTTGATATATAAATCACGCATTTCTGATATCGTGTATCTTCATTTCCTGTTTGATTAGTCTTTCGTTGACATTTGTCTTTGTGTTTTCTTAGTGAGAAAATAATTCTTGAAATGTGGAAAAAAATGGTGGCCTTCAAACACATTGCTGGAAAACGAGTTCCTGCTGATGAAAGTTCTCGTAATTTACAATATATGTTGGACGAGATAAGTGATAATGAAGAACATTGGCCTACTATTGTAGTGCATCGAGCAGAGATAAAGAAATTGAACACAACGTGCAAGATGATTATGAACTGATTATGATTGCAACGATGAGATAGAAGGCTGCGAATCTTTCTGTACTGCAACAATCCAAAATGAATGAAATAGAATGAAGTAGTGAAATTCCGAGATCACTTAAAACTTCATTGCGAACTATTATTAGAGATAAACTTGGACAAAAAGTATAACGTCCCTATTCACTAAAACACTCTAAAGCGTTTCCAAACACCGGAATTTTTCCTATTTTATTTCTAATAATATTGCAAGGGATACAAAAAAAAGAAGGAAAATGAGTCTATCAGGATCGGAATGAAGCTAACCCTACTGTAGCACCTAAATTGCGGAAGGAAATGGATGCAATAGCATTAGAGGCTTATATTGGGTTATTGATGTCTGCTGGGGCATACCGATCTGGTCGTGGAGATTTTTCAGAATTATTGTGGAACATATAACATGGTTTTGGGCAACTATGAGACAAAAGATTTTAAGCAATTACTCGTTTTTTACAATTTGATAACAAAGTAGACCCCAAAAAAGAGATGTCTGGGAAATGTTTATCTAGAGACTGATCAATAAATATACTCCAGGCTGCAATATTACAGTCGACGATTATCAAGTTGGTTTCAACCCGGGAGTGGTAACGCGGGGGCCTGTGGGACCCCCACGATCCTTTCTTCCTACTTCTTGTATTTCCCACGTTGGCTACCCTGACCACTACTTGAGTACCTTTCTGTTTTTGTCATGATATTTATTGTGCTCTCAGTTTGCCATTTTTATCTGACTTTTATCCGTGTAACAAGCTGATGTTTTGTTTGGGGTGCCCAGGGATCCCCTCGTTACCTTCTACGTTAGCAAAGATGTCTTCAGTCTCTTACATTCTATTAGTTTGGCAACGTATTGCATGCTGTATTTTTACGTTAGGATTCCCCTGCAAAGTTAATACTAAAGTAGTGTAACATTGTCACTTACAGTACTGTCACTTTATATGTTGAAAAAGGAGTTGAAGAAAATCGTTACTCACCTCCCTGGAAAAAGCAGTCTGCACGCAATTCCAAAAGATCAGGATAATGTTTTCTTTATTGATTTGGATGTAATTGAGAGAATTACAGTATCCACCAATATCAAAATTTAAATGGATTTAGAGAGGAATAAAAATTATCGCAGCACCAATGACTGACAAAGCGGAAATGAAGGCAGTAATTGGGCTACGTATTTTGGCTGGATCTGTGAAATCTGAGTATCAAAATCTTGCTGAATTGTGGAATGTGGATAATATGGGTATTGAAATTTTCCATTGTACTTTGAATTTGAAAAGATTTCAATTTGTGCTATGAAACATGCGCTTGGATGTGACAACACGCGCAATACCGGTAGAAAAGTTAACTCCAAATACTAGATGCTTTCGTGAAGAATTCTCAGACTTGTTTAGCAAGTAAATTGTTAATAAATTGTTTAATTATACGCAAAACATTGTTCATAATATAAGAATAATGTTATATTAATTCATTTTTTAATAATTGAGCATATATCATGAAAAGAGTGTGGGGGTCTGGAGACACCCTACGTTACCACTTTTGTTTCAAAAAGTCACGTTACCACTGTAGGGTTAAAGGCAGGTGCCCAATCCTTCAGAGTATGAAAAGTAAACGCGACATGTACAGAATTAAAATTTGGTGGGCTTGTGACTGCTAATTCATCCCCATTGAATGGCCAAGTTTATTTGGGAAAGCAACCAATCAATAAAAATATATAAACCAGGGTAATCGTGTTGTCAAGGAACTGACCGTAAAATAGTTGAATTAAAAAAGAAATAACTAATTATGTAATAAATTCATTGTTTTCATTTCAATCATTATTTGCGAATACATTTCTTCCGTCAGTAGCGTTTCCTTAAAACAATGAGGCTGGTGTCCTTAAAAACCCCAAGTGCCCATCCTCTGTAGTTTTACAACGTACCCAGTGGAGGATTGAAATGTAATTTCTGGAACGCCTCGGAAAAGTATATTATTTTCGTCAAAGTCTTTCGTTTGTGTATAGGTTTTGATAAAAAGTTTTGGCATGTTCTTCCGCACATTCGTTAGTGCATTACTCGCAATGAGAACCACTTGTCTCCTAAATTCTGCATTTGCAGGCCAAGAGGCCTTGCGAGTTGTGTTCCTTAGCTGCAATCTACAAAATGAGACCTTCTGGATCGTGTATTATATTTTGGGGCTTTAGGTCTTTTGAGATCTTCTCCTTGGCTGTTCAGAGACGTGCAGATTATGGATTTTGATGTGGACATGAATTGATTATTTGGGTCTGTGAGTGATTTTTGAAAGCACGGGTCTAAATCTATGTTTATTAATAAACGCTTAGAAATGTGTAATATATACTCAGGCAAAGTACTGAGCCTACATGGTGTATTCAAAGACCCTACCCTGTCGAAGTTGGGTTCGAGTTGCGTATCGTTATGTTCTTGTGGTAGTAATCCATGCTATTTACACATTTAAAATAATGAATACTTTAACAACTCTGTATGGGTATCCCTTGAACCCTGCTGAATTGCAGTTTCAGCACTACCGGATTAAAGAGAATGTTAATTAATTGCTAATTAATTATTTGCAATGTTAGCAAAACTTTTGCATCTTTTATCTTGTTTGAAGGTGGAAATTTGTACCAACCCCAACCCCCAGATTTTCAAACACTTTTCTAATCGTAAATACAATTTGTTCTATTTATTCCTTTACTGTTTAAAGGAAATACTTTTTAAAAGAATATATAGGTATTCTTAAATATTTTAAGACTTTCTACTAAGAGTCAGACTCTGAAGAAAACTTCCCTGTGGATCATAATATCTTCGATGATTGCAATTCTTTTCTCAGCTCCTTAATTTTAAAATAGAATCAACATGTCATGGATTCAAAATTATTTTAGGAACTGAACCAAAGCTTGATCTTCATTATATCCATCCAAGCAGTCATGAAATAAATCAGCTCAAAAAGTCCCCAAAAATCAGATGAAATATACTGGATGGTTATAATTAAACTTTCTCTACAGTACACGTTATAACAAGAAAACTAATTATAATACGAGTACCAACTACGAATTATAATACGAGTACTCACTAGTATTTCTGTCCCGAGTATGGAGTGCATGATTTCTATGCGTCACAGCACTACAGACTGGTTCCAAATATGGTCACCAGGTGCCATGATCAGGCATAGAGCTGAATAGTCGCACAAACCGAACCAGTCGCCGTGTACTTGTTGACGAGTCAACATGGGTTTGGACAACCGGGCAGGGCATTATTGGTGAAACTCTTTTTATCAAAACAACAGTAATGCTGCAGCTGCACTTCGAGAATATCGTCGGCTGAAAAGATTCAGAAAGTTTTCAGACAGTTCTTGAAAATAAATACTTAAAATATTATATGAAAACAAAAAAGGGAATGTAACGCTATCTCAAATTTTAATACAAATCTCTAAAAATCTGTATTTTCAGTTATATTCAAATTATTGTTCAAAGAATTAGTTCCCTCGACCGGGAATCGAATCCGAGTCTCCGGGTGCTCATCCAGCTGCACAGTCATTGAAAACTTTAAATGGCTAAAATACATTTGTTATACAGTAATGATGTCACATCATGGATTAAATTTACTATGCGGAACTTATTTCCTGACCCAATTGCCTCTTCTATAAGGTGACAGGATGGTGTCAATTAAATGTCAAATAGCGGGCAATATGCCTGTGCAACTTTTCAAGGTTAGTAGTCTCGGTAGGTCAGTGGTTAGAGCAGCTGTGTATAAACCAGGAGACCCGGGTTTGTTTCACGATCGAGGTGACATAAATTTTGAACAATTTGAATTAATAAAGTGTACTGTATGGTACATTTCATATGAAAGTTGATGAAGTTCGAAAATTTAAGGGACAGGCAGTTGCCCCCTGCCCCTTTGGCTACGCTTGTCTACGGAAAGTACTTCTCCAAGACCGGATTAAGGGAGATGTATAGGAATATAAATTGGAAGGGAAGATCGTGTACAGTCTTTGTTCCGTTTTACTCATTTATGAAGTCCAAATGCCATCTCTGCTCGAAAAATATCTTAATTTGGTTTCTTAAAATTTTAATAATATAGAACACGAAGCACATGATTTAATCCCTCCACCATGAGTTACCTTACATTGGTGTCGCCCTTTGTCTGCCTTCCGCTCCGATTTCTTTCTTCCTTTCAACTCATTTTCTAGGCACTCTAGTTTAAGCAGCTGCAAATGTTTTGTTTGTTGGGGATCGCGGGTTCTTTTTTGTGGTTACAGTGCATGTCATAGCCTATACAACGTTGATACAGTTTTCCTGCGTGATAACAGATACAGAAACCGCATAGAATGGAAATCCCTCCTGATAAAGGACAGCAGAGTGAAGTAGATGGTACTGGAGGCAGATAACGCGCCTTTCGTCACAGATTGCGTCGGAAATTAATATTTGGGATTGTACATCTGGTTCATTTTCAGTTGAAACTATTTCTGTTATTGCTTTCTTCAATTAATTTTAAAATTCATCTTAATAATTATGAAAATGAGAAGTGTCACAAAGTAATTAGCTTCAAGTTATATTAGCATTCAAAGGAAGGTAGGAGTAGGCGATTGAATCATGATGGACGGCTACTCTAATATGTAGTTTTACGTGGTTTCTCCTATCTATCTTAGACGAATGCCTGATCAGTACCATACACAATCGAACCATGGGCCATGCGTGCGTGTCTAGGTCGGCGCCAGATATCAGATTCCAGGCGATATACTCTTTCGCCTCCCAGCTGTAGCATGTACTGCACGTGCGGGGCTAAAGACCAAAGTAGTTGGCCCTCTCGAAATCACGAAATTCTCACTCACTCTTAGCATATTGTGCTTCAAGGACTCTCGTAAACATGCGTGCTTAGCGAGCATGGGTACTACTCGTAACGTGAAATGTATGTGTAAATAAGGTCCGATTAAATTAAGAAGGTGATTGACAGTTCTGTGTGACGTCAGGACGCCTCTCCCGTTTCCATGGCAGCTGCCAACCAGAGAGACAAAACGTGACGTGTCAGGTCGCTCAGTTGCCACTGCCGAACACGGGAAACATTTGAGCAACGCACAGCGACTTCCCTGCCGCCGCGCCGCCCGCGTTTCTGCCTGTGCTGCGCGCGCAATGTGTACTGTGTTGTGATGAGTTGCGTTGAGGTTAGGCTTTTGTCGTATTTTTTACACTTTACACGTATTTTTTGAAGTGTTTGTTTTCGTGTCCCGGTAACACGTGCTCAGTGGTTTGCGACGTGGCAACGTCGCTCCCCTCCACTCACAAATGTCAATCACCTTCTTAATTTAATCGGACCTTAGTTAAGGCACCCGTTTGTTTCGAAACAGGGCCCGTTAGTAAGAGTTTCTCTGTCGGAAATTCTCAGTTTTTTCCCCGCAGCAATACAACACTTTCTCTATACTGCATTAGCAGAAGTGCGGAAGTAA
This sequence comes from Acheta domesticus, assembly GCA_031308135.1. Classification (NCBI taxonomy): domain Eukaryota; kingdom Metazoa; phylum Arthropoda; class Insecta; order Orthoptera; family Gryllidae; genus Acheta; species Acheta domesticus. The sequence continues at coordinate 80,077,050 of JAHLJT010000631.1, read as the reverse complement.
AGAAGGTTAATGCATTACAACTGCAATGACAATTAACATTTATATGTCGGATTTACATGTACATGATGCAGAATACATTTATTTGATATACATATTTATGGATTTTCATGTAGATGATATACATGTATATACATGTTCATGTATATACAATTTGCAACATACATGATATACATGTATTTGATGTAGAAATAATTATCCAGAAAATATCATGCCAATAATTTTGATTCCGAATCTGATCAATTTTCCAGACAGAAAATAATTTCATTAGTTTAATATCATTTTTTACCCGAAGCAAATAAAAAACTTCCCAGAAAAAAAATTGAGGGAACAAACAGCAAAATCTGCTGAATATTTAGGAAACTGGTTGAAAAAGAGTTTTGTTTATAAAAATCTGCTAATACCAGCAATATAATGAACCTAAAATTTAAATTTTAACATTGAGCTAAAGTGATGCCATTCCCAATGCACAACTTATCTATTAACACTATAGATAATATTTATGTAAAAACCTACTCTTAATGGCATAGTTTATTTTCTTACAGCTTAATCCTTAATTGGAACACCAGAGTCTTGGTGACCCTGTATAATTTATTTTGCTTCCGCATTTTGCCGCAAGGATGACTCCGAAAGGCTGAGGTTCCGTCGAAACGTCTGCCCCTCAGCCATCGACGCGGCATCACCCCGACAGCCCAGATCGCACTCCCCAACTATTTGCCTTTCGGTCGCACTTGCGAACAAGATCTGAGCACTGGAGAGCTGTGCCGGCGAATGCAAGTGTTGTACTGACCTGATCTAAAATAATTCTCTCAAACAAGAAGTGTTAAATGTACGATTGAGGGATTATCTCATTTCTGTCTTTTCAGAAAGAAACTGCAATAGTATATTTATGATTTTGTTCCTTAATGGTTTAGCACAAATAATTGGTTACATTTTTACGTTCAATAAATACCTAATGCAAACTTATTTATTCATCCCTCTGTTCGCTTTTGCTGTGATGAATAGTGCAAAGGTTGCTAAAATGCAGTGCATATTCTTTGGTTTGTCCAAAGGAAATGTTTTACTGTCGCGTCAATTACTCATTCTGGAAACTGCAAATGGAGATATCATCTTATGTTTCCTTCTTAATGTGTTTTGAAATAAGGAAGAAGGAAGACTGTATGCGGACATTTCACAATATATTTTGTTTATACAGTGAACGGTATCTCGGGTGGGAAGTAACTGATTTCCTTACCTCCTTTAGCATATAATGGGTAATTTTTCCACTCATGCTGAAGCTTAAATTTCAAAATAATGATGCATAACCCATAACATCAATGTTACTTTCAAAGTTTTTAATTCAACTACATCACCCGTAAGTGAGATGTACTGTTACTACATATTGACATTACGCAATGGTTAATGCAAAGGTGGCTAAGAGGCGTCCTTTAGGAACTAGAGTTTGTTCCTAAAAGTACCCTTGACCTCTATCCAAATTGAGATAACATACGTATATTTTAATTATTAGTGTTCAACATAATTAAAATGCTGATTTTCGTTGGCGATAAAAACACAGATAAATTTGTGATTAGCTTGCTCATGAATAAACGAAGTGACTCTGAATGTGAACAAATTTCCGATTATATAATGAAATACTTTTTAAACATTTTGTTTCCGGGCTTGTGGCTTTGATAGAAAATAATTCGTTCATAATTTAGCAAAATACATCACTTAATATTGTTCACAAATACGAGCAGGAAAACGTTTTCCAGGATTGAGACAAATTACAGGTTACACATGAAAATCTGTACATTATCGAAACACAGTGTGGTTGACCCTGCCTGAGCAAAGCAGCGAGCTGAGAAATCTCTACCACCATCCTTGCTACTGTGCACGACTGTTGCAAGACAGCGCCAGAGACGTGACTTTTATTTTAATGAATTTCGTTCAAACTTAAATAAAGGTATCAAAAGCAAGGATTGTAGTTTCTGAACATTTAGTCATAATCAAATTTATGTAGCTGTAATGTTTTGCCAACGTAATTACGATTGTCGACTTTTCCTTGTAGATAGGTATTATGGGTATCCGTGCTCGCATTCTGTGTGTGCATGAGTCCGTGAGTGGGTGGGCATGCTTATGTAACCAATGTCACGTGCGGGTGCATGGAGCGTGTGCGTGAGTAAGCTCTTGCGTGCGTTGTCACTAAAGAGATTCACGACTATATTGTTGACACACAAACAATAACTCGCCTAATGTCCTTATTTGTAATATTTAAAGTTTTTTTCATTTCAATGTTGGTAGATATCATTCTTGAAAGATCGAAAATAAATTGTTGAGCTAGCTCTGTAGGTGCAGAAAATCAGATATATTACTTCCTTGTGCTGATGCAAGTGCACGTGCGCGTACTGGTGTATGAGTGAGCACACATCCGAGCGGGCGGCTGTTTCTCATAGAGAACGTAGGCGAACAGTACAAATGTGCGCTTTAGGCTAATGCATCCGCATCGCTTCGCCAACGTGCACGTGCACGTGTATGTGTGCGTATGTGTGTGTGTGTGTGTGTGTGTGTGTGTGTGTGTGTCAGTGCAAGCGTGAAAGTTGATTACGTGTGTGTTTGGTCTAACACACAGGAGGAAGGAGGGCGATGTTTTCACACTAGCATGCAGAACGTGCACGCGCGTACTCACGAAACCTTGCAAGCACTCGCACTCGGAGTGCGCAAATGCGCACACACAGACACGCACACACCAGCACAAACACGCGCACTTCTTGAACGAGCAATCTTCCACTGGTGTCTACGCACACAAGTGCTTGCATGCGCCAATAAACACTCACTTATTCACGGAGAAGCGCACTCATCGCCTATCCGCGCACTGTCTAGGGCACGCACATGCCCACCATCGTCAATGCCTACGAACAGGAATACGCTCCAGTACGTTCAACGCAAATCAGGTAAGAAAGCAGAACTAAATTGCCTTCTATTTAAATAAGCGCTTTGTTAAACTTATTGAAATTGTTTTGTTATTTATTGTGCGATTATTCGTGAAACAAAATCGCAGAAATATTTCTGTAAGTATCCGTTTTCGAAATTTTCTGAAATATTGAAGAATTTGATTGTTTAATCGTGAACGGAAGTTTTAATGTTTATTTCGGAGAGAAAGTATTCTGTTATAGCATCTGCTTTGCTCGTGGCAGTAAAACTCCTTAAAACAGGGTGAGTCATTTCATATGGAAGAAAAAAGATTACGCCACCGTCTTCTCCTCCATCAAATGAACAAGTGTTTATTTTATTACGTTCGCTTTTGAGATACGGAAGCGATTGCTGAAGTTTATCTACCGTCACGGTTTCATGTTTTTTCTTGAAAGGCCAGCCGTTTGAATGAAATGCCTGTCTGCAATTATATGAACAACAGTATATTGCCATCCATTCTTGTTTTCTAATACTCTGTCCAAGGATATATATATATATATATATATATATATATAGAGAGAGAGAGAGAGAGAGAGAGAGAGAGATATGTATGTATATATCGATCCAGCCGATCTTTTGGACGGGGCCATTGTAGATTTTTGTTAAATAATAAACATTTGTTATTATATTGTATATTATTTATGTACGCAGATAAGATACTATACAATATTATTGTTTAAATTATTACAAATTCTAACATAAATAATTATTTAAATCAATTGTGACAAATAAAAGAAGGTAACAAACGAAAACTCTAGGCCTTGGGGGGGGGTCATGGCCCCCATGCCCCCCCCGGAACCGCCACTGTACGATCGTCTCATGGGGAGGTTTATTTGACTGAAAGAGATATGTGAGGAGAGCAAGAGGAAACATGAGTACTTCCCCGAGTGTCACGTGATCTACGGCATGTAGGACGCGCGTAAAGCCGGCGCGGCTACCGTTTCTGAACGCTTGTGCTTTGATTTGAAATCTTCGTCATGGCCACCTCTAGCCTTGGCGAGAAAATTCGCCTGTTACTACCTGCAATGTTTGTTTTTCAATGCACTCGAGTGTCTTCGCAAGTGCACTTCTAATCCCGAATATAAGCCCAAGGTGGGATACTAGGTCATTACCATTAAATTATACCTCAGTAAACGCTGAAGGGGTATATGGTGTCAAGATTGCTCAGTTGCAACGTGCGCGTGCTAGACTCATCCTCGTGGCGGACTGTCACATCGACCTCGTGGACCCCTTCCCTGCTTTTTATTACCAGGTCAGGTTTGAGTGTAACCACCTCGGCAACGGAGAAAGTGGCTTCCACCAATCGGTTCCACACGTGGACACCACGGTGTCCGATTTCCGGAGCATCTTCTCCTGTATGGTTGATCTCTTCATGATGCTTTATTCTCGGTGTTTTCGTAAATATGCACTGACCGAGGATGTGATTCATGATTTCCACCGCTGTATTGCACTTCCTGCGATTTACATCCTGTCTGGGCCTTCCTCTACTAAGTGTAGTTTTGTTGGCAGCGGTATTTGATCTCAATTGGAGTGCAGTGATAAAAAGGCCAGGTTTTAGAACATCTTTCAAAAAGGCATTTCCAATCGCATCGTTTATATGCGCCTTAACCGCTCCCCCTTAGGATCCCAGCTTTTCCCAGTCGGCTACCTCGTCATCGGCCCATATCTTAGGAGCCCTTGAATCTTGTTCAATATAGGGCCAGTTGAGTGTCACTGTTTGGGCGGTCTTTAATATCCATTGGTAGAAACTCTGATAGGAGCTCAGCCATCTGCAAATAGGATCTGCAGATTTTTCTATTTGTAACCCTTGGTTCAACGTTACCCGAGGAATGTGTTGGGTGAGCCGCAGCAATCCAAGTCCTCCATCACTCTTGGCCAGGTAGAATAAGCCATCTGCAGTACTCATACGCAGATGTAGGAACTGTTTGACTGCACTCTGATTTGACCGTCCTCTTACCTGAGCGTCGATATAGTGGCATCGATAAAACCAATTGGTAGGGTAATGTGTATTATGTAGGCATGAAGTAATGTCAACTTCTGACAACTTCTGAGTGGGCTTTAAATGCGCCTTCTGAAGTCTCTCACTGCTTCCATCAAATTCGATGTAGATGCTTTACATGGGAAGCCGTTCCAGATAGAGTAGTTCACTCCCAGGTATGCTAGGGTATGATCATTACAGACTAGAGGAATTATATACCCCAACCTTCCCAGACAGGAGTCATCAATGAACCAGGATCGTTGTAATTTGAAGTGATGAACACTTCGCGACGGACAATGTCATTCCGAGGGCTCCAAGAGATTCCACCACAGCATCAACCAATTCTTTAGCTCTTCTTGTGCTAACAGCACCAGATCGTTAGCAAATGTTAACATGGGCACACTGCTTTCCAAAAGCATGTATCTTTACATGTTTTACGATTTCTCAAGGAGGCACTCCATAATGAGATTAAATAGGAATGGGAACAAGGGATCTCCCAGTTTTACTCCTCTACGAATTAGCACCTCAATTGCTTTGGAGGGGTGCTGAATGGCGGAAACGTCGACCTACGAGTCCATTAACAAATTGTTAAAAGTGTCAGGGTTCCCTTTTCTGGGCAGAGCCCACCGAACCGCAGCGTGAGGAACAGTGTCAAAGGCTTTGCATATATCTAGCTCATCGCCGACAACACCCTCTACTATTTTCATGTCACCGACTGCTTCGTGAAGAACTTAAACATTGGCGAAACAGCCAGGTTCAGGGATATATCCTTTTTGGAGTGAATTGAACACGTAGCGGATGTGTTTGTCCATATTGCCCTAATAGATTATGCACAGATGATAACTAATTGTGATGGGGCGATAATGACAAACGTATTATCCTTACCCTCTTTTAGTATAAGGATGGTGCGATTACCTTTCCACCCAGAAGGCATTAAGCCACCGTATAAAATTTGGGTGTACAATAGGGACATTTCAATTTTTACTCCTGAAGATATGTGGCTGTTATCTGGTCCTGGAACCATGGCATTTTTCAACGCAGCCGGACGACTTTTAAAGTCGGCAACTTGTACCACGTGTAGTTGAGTCTGGGTCTAAATTTCATGTGTCCAAAATTTATTACCATCTCTTAATTCGGAAAGCTGAATTTAGAGCGTGTTACCTCAAATGGATTTGTACAGGTCATTAACCTCATCCCTATTACGGGTCTGTTGATCGACACTAGTACAGTCAATGCCCGTTCTAATGCACTTTACGAAAATGCTGGATCATTCTTGAAAACGTCCTGCGCCCTAGCATAAGAATAGCGTTTCCTAGCGCGTTTGCCTCCATGTCTTCAGAGCCTATTAGGACTGGTGGTGGTGAGTACAGAGAAGCTTCCTAAAATTTCCACTAACCTGGCATAGGTCTCGTTCAATTGGTCCTGGGATTGAATATTTATTTTGAGTTTATTTCCACCTCAATTAACTCTTGATCTACATTAGTTTGAGTAATACCCCAGGTTCCTATCCAATGTTTTCCTTCCAGTTAGGCTTGGTATCTGGTGTGGCCCTGTTAAGACAAGTATTAGTAGTTACGTCTCCGAGCGTCATAGCAGCCAGGGACTCAGTAAACGTTTGGTCCCGTCCTAACCGACCAGCGTTGTCGGCATGGGCCGTGTCAATAGCAGATAAAACAGAATCAGAGGATGGGCACATCCGAAAGCTCCTGATTCGTCACTGAAACTATAGCGGCCCCCTTGTTAGGAGTTCGCACTCTGTCTGCTTCCGGGGAGGCAATATCTAAGTTACCATTGAAAGTTCCTCAGGGAATCTACGGATCGAGTTTTTGGAAGGGATTGGGTAAAGCTCTTTGTTTATCTCTGCCTGTAAAGACGTTTCCGCCCCCTTTGGACAAGTGTCAGAGCAGAGTATCACAGGCTTTCTTCCTGTCTTAAGGTTAGGAATTCGATACAGGGGAGAAGAAGAAATCAGCATTGGGATTTGGCTCACAGGAGTCTTCGGAGGGCTAATGACTCTGGGAGGCGATGCGATAACAGCAGCTCTTGTAGAAGGTGTAGCTCAACCATCGGGCCTGCGACCATCAGATGGGGACGATGATGATTCTGCAGTCACAGTAGATTCAGCTCCAATGGCTGCTAAATATCTTCGTATGTAGTATATTTTCTTTTCTCACCCACCTGTCGGGCGGTCTTACCCAGCAGAGTAGCCACATTATTCACGTTCGGCGACTGGTTGATCTTTCTCCAATGCTGCCATTTTCATAATATCCTCCGAAGAGAAGACTTTCCGTGTTCTAGGCACAGCAGTCCGACCATTAAGCTGCGTCTTGACAGCTCGAGCTTTATTACGTGCCTCTGGATGAACATGAGCGTCTGCATTGCGTCTGGACGTCGCAAAGGTTGTGAGAGCCCTGATTTCGTTGCGAAGTTGGCGGAGTATAACTCACGTATAAAGAGTATTAGAAGACGTTAATTACTACACGCCCGTATAGGAGGAAGAATGATCCACTTTTTCTGAATGAGGAACATACTGTGCGAGTTTTTCTGCAGAAAAATCCCGTTTTTTGTCGCATTATTACAAAACTTTCTCTTTATGACGTAAAAAGTATGAAAGTAAAAATTATGCTATATTTCCTAATTAGGTTTAACTATAATGAGTCTGACTAATCAAGTGGTACCGATTCAAATCAAAATATGAATCGGTACCACTTACCGATGCATATTAAAATATGAATCGGTCAATCAAAGAGCTATTGATCACCTCTGTGTGGATTTAAAATCTCGTTTCAGAGTCTTTAAACACATTTGCTCGAGAATTCTCGTAGAATGTTGTGGAACGATCCAGAAAATGCCTGTAGCCTACCAGTTGACTGATTTGCGTACCAGGTATTCATCAAGTGACAAACACCTCCTGGTGCTAACGCTATTTATTCTGATTGGTATGGTGCTGTGGTTTCGCGGAGCTGATAGCCCAGTACAGTCCACTTTCTTCCTGCTTCGGATTACTTCCTAAAACCTTTCCCTCGTTAGGCGTCGACCTCGAGTGGAGCCACCAACATTAGCAGTGCCATAGATTACGTATATTCTCCGTTCACACAAAGTCACAGGAATCGCGTCATCATTGTCGGGTCGACTCACATATTGCGCTTCAGCACAGGTTCTTTTCTCCGGTAGTACACATGGTGTATTCCTAGAATGACCGCATATGATTCGCTAACTCGGTGAAATGGAAAGATAGAGGAAAATCTCGAGACGATTTCCAGCCACCGCCATTGCGACCGGAAAAAAACCGAAAAAGTCTCTAATGCCGCCGCCGGCCGACGCGGCAGTGGTGAGCGCCGACTCGCGTCGCGGCTGCGGGAAATTCCGCAAGCGACGCTGTGACGTTGCTCGAGCGGACATGACGCGCCGGTCACCGCGATTGCCCTGCCTCTGGTCGGGACTTAACGCCGTGTGGTGGCGGACAAGGGGGTGAAAACCCGCGCAAGCGTAGGGCCCTCTATTTAAGCCCTCATACTTTTCTCCTCTGGGCACAGGTATTCAATCACTGATCTCTTCGGGTAGAATTTGTGCTGTGCAAATGAAGATAGTCTCGGGTTTGTTCGTGGTTCTCCTGCCTCTCCTCATTCGCCCACTGACCCGTCAATCGTACTATTATTCGCTCTAAGTATCTCATTGTCTCTTTGTTAACAATCTGGTGTAAATGCCACTGATCTCAGGTACAAAGGAACATAATGAATATGTTACAAACTTTTGATTTGAGACTTCAATCGAAACCAAAGACTACCACTCTAATTCTCTTTTTCCTTCCATATTATGAATTGCAAAATCTTCAGACCCTAGTGCCTATAAGTTGAAAAAAAAACAGAAATCAGAAAAAACTAGTGGTGCTGTAGAATGACACAGACTTCCATACTAATTAGTTTCATATTCTCTTGCGTCTGAGGTAGCTTTTGATTTTGCCGCTCCCTCCTCCCTGCGGCAATAAGTCTTTCAGTGCTTTTAGCTCTGCCCGTAGAAAAAAAATAAAGGAAAAATTGAAACTGACAGACGGACGGACAGAGAGACAAGGAAACTGACGGACAGACAGACAAGGAAGCAGACGGACAGACAGAAAGACAGACGAACAGACAGGGAGGCAGAGAGGCAGGCAGACAGACAGGCAGGCAAGCAGGCAGGCAGACTTGATAGACAGACAAGGCAAGAAGTACACACACGGACGTTTTGAAAGAAACACTTTTCCAGTATCCAACACTTTTCCACTTTTCCAGTGTATTTCAGTTTAAATATACAAATTGATTTTCTGAAGCATTACATAACGTTTTCTGTTCTGCAATCCGTATAGACGTACGTATACGAGAAAATAAAAACTCTTATGTTTACTTTTTTAATTGCGCTAATGACTATTCTTTTCCAGGACTTCTTGTCTGTCTACTTTGATCTACAGTCCTTACAATTGAAATCAGCGATGCAATCAGATGATTTTTCACTACAGTAAATTTATTTGAGGTCAATGAAGATAGTTTAAACATATAGAATTAAAACGAAAAAGCCGTATTACGACTCTTGTTGCGCATTTTTTATTCAGACTTTGTTCGGTCTTAAACACTCAGTGAATTATTACGCTCGACTAATTAATTAGCAGTAAAAGCCTAACACTAGTTCAGTTATTGTAGACGATTGCTAACGAAGGGAACTGCCACGACAGTCTTCCGGATTCTATTTACAGAAGTGATAATCTTTTAGTGCCCTCTTCACAGTCCTTCAATAAAATCCCTTGACTTTTAATTTATGCTTCCCTCTAGAACCCACTGATTACGTACAATGACGGCAGAAATCCGCGTAATAGATGGACAACACATTAGATATATATTATTTAATAATATGGTTGAATGTCGCTTTCACGCTCACAAGGTGAATCTTCATCGTTCAAGTACTGTAATTGAAAAGAATTATAATAGAGCTTGAACATGTATTTTAGGCTTGAATAAATATATAGTAAAGAAAGAGAAAATAATGATAGTCGTCAAGGCTGATTACAAACTACGTAACCATTTTTAAAGAATTGAGTTGTCTCGCACAAGGCCGTTGCTACATGATACGGAATTATTGAATTGTCTTCTAATAAAATTACTAACATTTCGAGCAGTACCAACGGATAGACCATTGACAGATCTGAATGAAATTCAGGGAGTAAAGAGTATACTATTAAAATTTATCGACACCTTTATTTCAGTGATCCAGTGATAAATGAAAACTCTACTACATTTCAGAAAACTACGATAAAATGGAAATTAAAGATGTTTAATCACAAAACTCATCGATTACACTCGTTTCACAAATCGTATAATTTGGATTTGGAAGTCACTGAAACATAATATTCTAAAGAGCCATCCATCGCCTGAAAGATTATCATTACATGGCGAAGTGATGTCCAAATATAAGTTTTCTGAGTTCGATGCTGATTGAGGTAAAGTCAACCATCGGGCTAAGTAAATATAATGAGCGGCGAACATATGCCGAGCCCAACCTGTTTCCTTCTAGAGGAAGAAACATTGTGTAGGGGATGGTTTGAATATAAAAGGTAATGCCACTATTGTAAGGCAGTTAAGATTATTCCAATTATTCGTATCTAGCGCGAAAGTGAAGTTCGAGCACGGTCATTCTGAATGATGATTTCTGTGCACATCTTAACACCGTAATTTACCAAACCAAAACGCCATACCTATGCGAATCGATTGTTATTGGAATGATAAAAGCACATTCTACATAATAATAATAATAATAATAATAATAATAATAATAATAATAATAATAATAATAATAATAATAACAATAAGAACAACAAAGAAAAAGTAAGCCGGTCCGGATAGCCGAGATCGCTAAGCCAGTAGTTACGAAGCGACCTCGGACGGAAGGATCGCGGGTTCGAATCCCGCCTCGGGCATGGGTGTGTTTGTGTATGTATGTGTCGTCATTTCACCTCTCGTTATCATCGTAATTTCAACATCCATACTCACAGGGCTAACAACCTTGTGGGATAAAAATGCTGATCCCTTGGAAAATTACATGCACCTGCCACCGAGATAATGTTAATGAGACACGGTAAGTGCAGGATGCAAGAACGCGTGGTCCAAGTCGGCCTATTTACGGGCAAAAAGAAAAAGAAAACGAAAGTCAGATGCTTCCTCGTTAACCATTTCTTGCCATATCTCTAATATGTGTACACATATTTTTGCACAGCATAAATATTAATTGCAAAGTATAATACGGCAGTATTCGCATAGTACTGCACACGCACTTTCATGCCTAGCGCGAGGAAGAAATACGTAACGATAACCTCTGGCCCTGTTGCTCACGAGCGCTGATCGTACTCCGAAACCAGTCGTCACCTCCGCCCCCGCGTCCGCCCTCGCCGCAGAGGCGCGCCGACCGCAGACCGCTTCCCCCGGAGGCGCCGCCGCTGCCGCGCAGAGCGGCTAATTGGCCGCGGTCGCCGCACGGCTCACAGCGCTGGCGCCTGGCGCCACAGGGGGGCTGCTGGCAGAACGTTGGGAGCCACGAGCGTGGAGGAAGATGCATTATTGCGTCATCTACTATGATCTCATTAGTCGTGTAAGTGTAGTGCATGTTTTTTCATCGCGGACGGTTGCGGTGATCCCTCCCCTGCTGGATGGTAAGATTTGGTGATATCTACACGTCGGCTTGCGAGGTTTTCCATACAGGTATCGCCTCCAACTGGCGCAGCCCGAGCGGGGGCAAGCTCTGAACTCCCGACTGTTCTCCTGACATTTGTGGTAGTGTAGTATATGTAAGTATAAGTAAGGGGTGAGGACATGACAAGAAAGAGGAAGGATAGATCGCGCGGAGACCATGGCCTGTTTGCTAGACTACTGCTGCGGCACGCCGGAACGCCGCGCATTCCGCGGCATTCGCCTGGTGAATACTGCGATTTTCGTAACTTTGCCCCTGACAGGAATCAGCTGTTTCGCTGCCATCCAATCGGGAGTTTATATTTCGCGACAGTGACGTCATTATGGTGACGATCAATCGCCCCATTGGGTGAAACCTTCGACAGCTGTTTCCTGTCAGGGGCAAAGTTACAAAAATCGCAGTATAGGGCAGAGAAACAACTGAACACTGCCGATAAGGGCAACCGGATGCTTTAATACTCCTCCACACAGTGGCTTAATTCGATCTAGCTATCTATCTAGTGTCGCTTAAAAACTGCCGCATATCTGATTTTTGTTGAACTCAAGAATGTGTGTACTATTGAAGCTTCACTAGTTCAATTTATCGTAATCGGATTTGCGTAAAAAATCAGGAAAGAAAGTTATAGAAGCCGCATAAGACCATTATAGTCGCGAGACTCACTGTGGTCACCATCGCTTTGGTATACTCGTGCAGTCTTCTTGGGATCCCCATTTCTTTATTGCTGCAATTGAGAGCCCAATATCAACTGGAACTATGCATATTGCCCGCAAATATTACTCGAAAAGCCACACGAGAGAAAGCTTTCATCTGATTCATCTGGTACCTTAGACCATTTTCGAATTTCAACACCGATGTTGAGTGATGCTCGGAGAACCGGTAAAAACTGTAGCCAGATGACATCCACGGCAACACAGATTCACGTTTGTTCAATATTTTCAAAACCATTCGTCGTGGAGATTACTTGTATGGATTGCAATGGCCACATCCGGTCCGATCTCTCCCACCACACTGATTTTTCGAGAAATTGTTGGAATGAACCGTATGTGTGCTATAAAATCACGACGTTGGCGACCTGACGACGTTGCCGTTGTCGCCATGCCAGAGGCGGCTCCAAGGGCGGAACCTCTCTTGAAAATGCATAGTATTTAAATAAACACTTTTAATAATTTTTGGTAAAATATACTTCAACACCATCTGTTGAATGTACTTGTATGAGAGTCAACATTTAAAATACATTATAAACAATTTTTAATGTTTAACAATTTATTCGTTGAAACTGTCTGAATTCAAACTCATTTTTTATAAACTAAACAGTTCATTAATAATATTTCGAGTGTTTTCGAATATAATAACGGAACAAATTTCGTTAATTTTTTATGTACTACATTTTCTCTTCATTTACGAAATTTGTATTTATTAATTCTTAAAAGTCTACAAAAATTATAAAATTGTAATATTATTGACTATCCAGGCGTGGCAGCTCCGAAGGGTATTTTCAAGATAAAAATATATTTGTGATAAGCCAGTCCATAATAAAAATAAATTTTAAACATAATGCTTATGCCTGACTCCTCCATCCTTAATGTTTCTGATAAAGTATCGATTGAAATATTCTTTCAAAAAAAAACAACCTTTTGTTACAAAATTGGTGTAATTGTCATCAGCTTGATGAACCAAGTCGCAACGATTTACACTATGTTAGGCCGGAAAAGTCGTGTAATAATTGAGAGCTTCATCACTGTAGGTGTCTTGAAACAATCAAAAATATGTTCCTGTCAAATCGACTTGTCGAGGGGTGTCTTCATCTCATTAGGTGCTAAAGTCCCCAAACACGTTTTTTCGGGAATTCTCTTGAATGTTCTGGAAGTATACTAAAACAAATGGTCAGTTCCCCACTAGAAGGCGGAGACTCGAAGGTTTAACTGTGAGTAACGGACCGACACGATGACCAGGTCAGGCATGCCAAGGCCGCGGACAAGGTAAGTAGCCTACTAGAGTTGGCGGGCACTGCGTCCAGAGAAACTGGCGCGAGATTTAAAACTAAGGGTTGTATAACAGCTCTGGAGTGGCGTTACGTCACTGGATACCCAGTCCATGTTTTTTTAAAGAAGGCAGTTGACAGTCATAGCCCCATGTTTCTCTATATTATATCCCCATTTCCTTTAATAAAGCAAAGAAACAACAAAAACAACAACAACAATAATAATAATAATAATAATAATAATAAGTGTGAAAGTGTTTGCTAAGAATGAAGCGATTCTCTCCTAAATGCTGTCTGTCGTGAATGACTTTAGCAATGACATCTGCATGAAGTGTGGTCTTGACAAATGTGCAAAAATCAATTTAAAAAGAGGAAAACTGACAACGTCAAAGAGCGTTGAAGTCGATACGCACACTGTGATTCAAGATCTTGAGCCAGGTAAAACTTACAAATATCTGGGCATTGAAGAATGTGACACCATCTCGAATGACACAATGAAAGAGAGAATTCGCAAGGAGTATTACAGAAGAGTGAGACTTGTCCTGCAGTCTACTCTGAACTCCAGGAATACAAAATCTGCAATTGGTAGACTGGCGGTGCCTGTAGTCGAGTACAGTTCCGGACTAGTGGACTGAACTGAGCAAGAAATCCGGATCATGGATCGAAAAAATCAGAAAACTGCTAAAAATGCATCATGTCGCCCACCCTCGAGCTGATGTACATAGACTGTATGTGTCACGTAAGGAAGGAGGAAGAGGCCTCAGACAAATTGAAGCGTCCTGGCACAATGCAATAGTTGGAATGGGAAAGTATGTAGTCAGTCATCAAGATGACCATCTAATGAGGCAGGTCATGAAATCTGACCAAAGAATGGGAAACAGAGGCATTGTTAGTATAGCAAAAAGCATTGCAAAGAAAACTATGCAAGACACGTCAAATAACACAGACACTGAACTTCTGGTACTACTAAACATGAAATGTGAGACACAAAAAATGTTAAAGAAGTCGTGGAGGGACAAACCCCTCCATGGACAATATCTAAAGAGAATGGACAAGCTGCAGATCAATAAAGATCAATCATTTATGTGGCTTAAAAGGGGAAGAATGAAGCCAGAATCAGAAGCAGTTCTAGTAGCTGCTCAAGATCAGGCGTTGAGAACACATTTTGATAAAACGGTTCTCAAAATTTCCCAAGATGATAAATGCCGCATTTGCCAGGAACACGTAGAAACCATTGATCATATTGTCTCAGCTTGTCCAATTCTAGCAAAGACCGAATATTTAAAAAGACACGACAGGGTGTGTACTTACCTCCACTGGCAGATCTGTACCGCCCTCGAAGTTCCAAACACATGCCCTAAGTGGTACGAACACTCACTAAAACCGGTGATATCCGTTGGATTGTGTACAATATTGTACGACCAACAAATTCAAACGGATCGCACGATAGCAGCAAACAAACCGGATATTGTTATCCGGGATTTTGAGAAAAAATCGTGTCTACTTGTGGATGTTGCTGTACCTTGCGATTAAAACGTCGTTACCAAGGAGGCAGAGAAACGTCTTAAACACAAGAGTTTGGAAATCGAGATCAGCCGAATGTGGGGCGTAAAAGCACAGGTCGTCCCGATAGTTATCGGAGCTCTGGGATTTGTTCCGCAAAATTTGTGTAAGAACTTGGCTAAACTTCCAGGTCATTCAAAGGACTGGGAAGTGCAAGAAATTGCTTTATTTGGCACAGCTCACATTTTGCGCTAAGTATTGTAGAGGCACCGACAGTCTCTAGATCTGCTCCTTAGGTAGCTGGTTGCAACCTGGAGTAGATTTTATACTCAGCCGACTCCTAACATCTGTAGTCGTGATATGAAGCAATAATAATAATAATAATAATAATAATAATAATAATAATAATAATAATAATAATGTATTTATTAATGGCGAGCCTCAGGCCGTTGTGCCTGATCTTCCGCCTAACCATGAATTCTCCGAAGAATTCTCCGATAAAAAGGAATAATACTTCAGGCAGATTTCATATTGTCAATTAAGAGCAAAATTAAACAGTTTGAATCGAAATATCTTGATTTTGTAACCGTGTTTACCTAAAAGTGCAATAATTTCGTTAACTTCCTTTCCTCAGGTTAGGTTTAACAGTCAAAGATTCTTATCTGTTGAAAGAAATGTCCGTCCGTCAGTGGGAATTGTTAACTAATTGAGATTTGTTAATTTATTTCACATTATTGACTGATGATTTAATGAATTGAATGAAACTGAATGATTTAATCAAACACAAAACGAAAACACGCAAAGAATTCGCCATGTAAGCATATTCCTGCACCTTGGCAAAACTTTTTCTACAAGGCAAAATTCAAAAAGAACATAAACATGAAATAGTAAAGAATGTAATCATAATTAAACTCTGGCGAACACACTTGCATTTGTAGCCACTATTCCACGCCTCGCGCCGCGTCAGCTTGTGCGTGTGCCCTTTCTGGATTTGGAAGGGAAATGAGAGCGAGTCAGGGGAAGTTGGCCGTGCTCACAGGAGCGCCGGGCTTCCCAGGCGAGAAGCTCGTGCGGGTACCGCTCGACATGCCTGCCAAGGCAGAAATATGGCACCTTCTTAAATGCTGGATTTGCTGGAGCCGCTCTTGAAGTCGGCAGGGCGCGTCACGCCCACTGACGTGAGACGCAGTACATGAGGGGTAAAATCAACGTACACCACTCGCTTTAATGCTTTTACCAAACGTTCTTCTTCATTACATTAGAAAAGTAGTCGAATTTCTTACTTGTATTTCTTTGGCAGATTTGATGATAAAAATGGATGGTGATTAATGAAATTAAAAGATTAATAAATAAGTTGATGACGTAAACTTAGGTTATTAGTACACACGTTAGTATTACGCCTTGACCCATAGCCGCAAACTCCCAGACCAGAGTCCATGCATTTGAAAGAGCTTCTGAATATTCTAAAATATTACGAAAATCATCCAAGGTATGGTTCGGTAATTAAAAAATAATTGCTGGAAGAATGTTGACACTCTAAAAATTATTTTTGTGGTGCTTAGTTTTAGAATGTAGTGGAGACAATGACCTTCGACTGGAGGTGTCTGACTTGAGATCGCTCTCAGCTGAGCCGGGTGACTTTTTGCTTTGTTAAACACGTTAAAAACTTCGAATGTTGTGGCCAATTCAACTATTTATGACAATAATTTTGTTACATTTTTTGAATTGTCACTGTAGTAATTTTCCCCCGTCTGAAATACTTTATTCTTACCCAATTGTAGGAAACATTAAAGTTTCCATTTCAATTGATAACTCGAAACCAATAAAATTCAAGAATATTTTGTTACTTTGTAAGGTGAGACCCTTTCACCGTCACTTGGAAAGACCATTGCGCACTAGTGCACTGCTAGCCCAATATATATGGCATTAATGTTTTATTGTTCAAGGCGTTCTGGTTTGTTTTACTACTATCTATAAGACTTAAGTAACTTTTAAGATTACTGTCTATAATTATTAACTTAATACTTTTTAATTATTTACGAATGTAAATTCAATTCAATTTAGAACACTTCTATACGAATGATGAACCGAAATACGTGTTTTAGGAATTGACTAAAAATTCTGTGTTCTACAGTCTCCTCACCTCTAACAGAATGCGAGTTTTCATGACAAATTTCGAATGTTTTGTAAGACTAAGATGAAATAGCGAGTAACTATCGTTGGATATAATGGGCAGAACAGATTTAGAATACGTGGTTAGGACAGGCAATAAGCTGTATTCATTAAAAAATAAAGGAATCTATTTGGAAATCATACATAGTCTTTAATAGGGAAAGAAAGTTATGTAAATGTTAAAAATAATACTCCACAAATAAAAGGATGGCTCATGTGATGCATAATAGGATTTGTGTACTCTTACTCAAGAAATATTAATAGCAATATCGTACAAACAAGGAGTGTGAACTAGTGGTTCGCGAATTGCGAATGTTACTTTATGCCAGCACCTTACCAACGACAAACGCAATGAACAAGGAAATATATGTGATAGTACTTCCGGAAGTGGTCGCAAAATGACTCATTCTTCCTGCAGTAAACTGCGGTGATGCAAACTTACAGCTTCATGGACCAGCAACGTAGGCCTTGTATGGATAACTTTGAAGGCAGAAAATTTGAAAATAAAATTATCAACAATGAAATTATCAATTATGAAACCAGGGGCGCCGAGAGAAAATAAGAGGGCTGGGGCAATAGACAAGAGGCAGTCCCTCATTTCAAACACAACATTCCCCACCCCGAACAGAATTCATCTCTCCGTGAAACAAAAATAACTTTTAGCGGTTAATTTAAATCAAATAAAGTTGGGGCTTCGGGCAAGCTGCCCCCTTCTGGACAACACTGTTCCCCGCCTGAAAAGTAATCATTGTTTGAAATTTTGTAGTTTCAAAAGCAACTTTTTCTTTTCATTACATTAGAAAATTTAGATGAATTTCCGAATTGTTTGTTAAAGATTTGTGCACCTGCCATTATACACCCGTTAACTCACATATTTAATGTATCCTTATGCACCGGAACTTTTCCAGATATTTTCAAAACAGCTAAGATTAATCCGCTCTTCAAAAATGGCCACAAAAATGAAATTGAAAATTATTGGCCAATTTCTCATTTGTCAATTTTTCAAAAATATTAGAGAAACATTTACGTATGAATGGAAGCCTTTCTCAGTAGACATGAGGCGTTTTCAGATTGTCAACATGGATTTAGAAAATCAAAACCTACGGAAACAGGAAACAGCCATATTGTCTTTTCTTTAAGATTTCGCGTCATCAGTGGATCAAAACGAAGCACCTATTGGAATATTTTTAGATCTTTCTAAAGCTTTTGATGTTATTGATCATAACGTTTTACTTATAAATTTACCTGTGTATGGAATTCGTGGCATTGCCCTAGATTGTGTTCTTTCCTTAAACAACGATCTCAAAGAGTAGAAATACAAGAACACTAATCCCTCAACATTCGCGGTAGTTAGGTTCGCGTACAGTACAGTTCGCGTACAGTAATCCTTCAAATCCGTGAATGTTGAATCTTTTCCTGAAGAAGTTGGGTTAGGTTCCTGTATCGAAATAGTGTTTAAAAAAGAAATGAAGTATCTGAAAAACAATTAAAGTAGACCTGAGTAAGCGCTACTACGAATAGAATTCATAATTAACATTCGAAAGGGAAGAAATAAAACAATATTTTAAACTTATTTCAAAGTTGAAAGTGATTGGATGTAGGATTTTGTTATTTTTTCTTTTCATCCTCCTCTTCGTTGTTCTAATATTCATATTCCAAATATGGAAGAGTTGCTGCTTCTATTTCTCTTTTAAATATCTAAGTTATTTATGTATTTATGTTATGTATATTAGTAATCGAATGCCCTTTCCACTAGAACGTGTTGAAGTTTTAGAACGGCATTAACAGTTAGAACATTGAAGTTGCTCCAGGACACAGTTTCGCTTCCGTTATTATGCCATCATTTTTTTCGAAAAAGTGTTCTTCGCGGATGATTTCCCGAAGCTGCTCTTCAGTGAGGTCATTACAATGAGAGTTGCACAGATCCTGAATTGCATTTCTATTCATGTAGCCAAAACCCTTACCTCCAATTTGCCGCAACTGAATTGAATTATTTTATGGTTGTATTATTCTATTAATGTGAATTGACATTCCACCTTTGGCATTTTTACAGAACGTGATACTTTGAGGTCCGGTGTCTGCCGAGTTCGTTTCTCAGATAACGCTGATAAATGAAATGAAATGTGCTCGCTCTCAAAGAAAATGTAGCACGACCAAAAGACCCACTCACGAATGTTGAAGTCGCGAATGTTAAAACCGATAGCATTTCTCTAATCGCGAATGTTCGGAACTCGCGAATAGCGAATTCGCGGAGTACTGTAGCGTACTCGAATGATGGGACTTTATGCAGACACCTTTCCGATTCTTTGCCAATGAGTCCCGAAGAGATCCATTTTAGACCGTATTCTCTTCTTACTACACGTAAACGATGTGCCCTCGACGAAAGAACAGTTCTCTTTGCGAATGATACGAATATTATTTGCATTAAAGAAACCGTAAATAGTAAAATATCAGATTTTTAAATTGTTTCCGTAATAACAAATTAATAGTAAATAATAAAAAAAATGTTTCAATGCAAGTTTCTATTTCAAATAAACATTTCTGTACTCCATTCAAAATGAACTATGTGCAATTGACGGATGTTAAGGCAACATTTTTAGAACTCTAAATTCAGTCAAACCTCAAATGGAAGGTCCATTTAAATGAATTTATCACAGAATTAAGTTTATTATGCTACGCGTTCAAAATTCTTTCAAATTCAGTCAGCTTTTATAGTACTCGTGAATATTTTGCGAACGTCCATTACCGCCTGAGATATGGCATAATATTTCGGGGAAATATATTTTATAACTCCCAAACGTGCACCAAATACACTTATCCCCGTAGCAAGTCACACACAAGTTTTAATTGTTTTTGACGTAAAAGAAATAAATAAATAATTATTTTGGTACTGCTTTCGCATAAATGGTATGATATATGTGATATATGTTCTCGCTAGTTCATGCCTAGTGTTCCGAAATTTGTATATTGCCGTATGGACATTATTCAGACATAATGGATCTCTCTTTAAACTCTTATTATTTTACCAAATGGATTGCGATGATTAGAAAATTGATTGCAAAACCGATACCTAGTTTGTGAATCAAATTAAAGTGGAGACGAGAGGCAACGGTCGCCTCTCTCGATCAAAACAGCGAAATTTGTCAAAGCTTTGCAAAATATTTCCTCATATATTCATGAGGTCCCTGAGTACTTGCCCCTCCTTGAAACAACACATCTTTTCTGCAGGCGACAGTGGTAGGACACTTCCAAGCATCTCGTCTGACGCGAAGCAACGTGCCCCTGTCGTCATATATTTCCCAGCCGTTCGGTCGGTCGCAGCGTGGAGGGCGCATTGCGACTATAAATCTTCCATACAGTGGCTCCATGCGTCTTTCTGCGCCGCCCCGCCACGCCCGTCTCCGCCACCCCCCTCCTCACCGGCCTGCCAGGTCCCGCCCGTCCCAGCCCGTCCCCGTAAACCCGTCCTCGTCCCCGGCCTCCCATCCCCCATTACCGTCCCCCGCCCCCGCGCCCAGTTCTCCATCCCCCCGCCCCCATTCCCTCTTCCCCCCGCCCCGGTCCCCATTACCCCATCCCTCCGCCTTCCATTCCCCCGCCCCCCCATCACGTCTCCCGTCCCTTGCCCCCGTTCCCATTCGCCTCTCCCCGGCCTCGCCCCTACAGCTCCGTTTCTGCCTCCCTACCCTGTCCGTTCGCGACCCGCCCTGTCACTACCCTGCCCCGCCCAACCCCGCCCCAACCGCCCCGCCCCTCCTCCCCCTCCTTGGCGCGCCAGTCGCGGAGCGGCGCCGCGAGGCTGCTTCAAGCGAGCGACCTTTTCGTGCCGAGGAGCGCGCGCGCGATCGTCACGAGGCAGCGGCGGCGGTGCCAGGGACGCGCTCGCGGGGGCCTGCGGAGGGAGCTCTGGCGCCTGCATGCCGCGATGGCAAAGAGTGCGGGTGTGATGGGGCGTCACCGGAGAAGAAAATTCGGAATAAGATGATTGACCGGGAGGTCCAAATGGTTAGGCGGAAGGGCCGGGAATATCTTCTTGCAAAGGATTGTGGGTCTCACGGGCCTGAGGGATTTTGGGCCTGTAACCCTGTACGCGTGTATAAGTACAATGGAATTCATTATCCTGTTTCACAAACGGAAATTATTAAATGTTTTCTCTCTAAAATTTTAATGGCTACGTGTGTCCTAAAAAAGTTTTTTTTTTAAAAAAAGAAAGAAAAATACTCTGAAACATGTGTCCCAAATGGATCCAGAAAGGTCCTGAAATATTGCAAGTCGACAGATTCAAGAAATAATAGATATTTTTGTTAGTGTACACGATTGTTGACATTTCCTCACATATTTGCATAAATTGAAAGGTATGAAAGTAGTTTTCTCAAATTTCATCGTCTCCTATATTATTTCAGTGGTATACCTTCCCTTTGCGTCTTTCACACGCAACCAATCTTTATAAATGAGGTCTCTGAAGAAAGAGAATATTACGGAGACGTGACTAATTGCACTTGACTTTAAAAAGATGAAGGGTTTGTTTAAAATAACGTATCTAAATAGTCATGTAAATGCAACCCGCAACGCCCGTTAGGATTTTTGTATGTATATTGTGAAATAACTCCTAAACGAAGCATTGTAGGGCCTTAAAACTGGGTCCAAAGGCCTCAAAGAAACGTTTCTCTCACCGTAATCAAAAGGATAAGATCTTCTTTACCATTCTTTTACATTTTTGCTGGTTTTGACGCTTCTCGAATCTACCCCACTTGTTCAGAGCCTGTAGAATCTGCAACTGTAAGTGACATCGCTAATTACTTGATATTCTATGTGACTGAAATACCTCTTATAAAGTTAAATAAGAATAGTTTGTATTGATAAGGATGTATTACATTGTTATCAATTACAAGGGGACTTATAAAAAAAGTGACGGAGGATAAGAGGGTCTTGAAGAAAATATATTACAGGCTTAATATGGAAATGGAAAAATAAGGAAGATGATGGGGTATAATACGCGAGAGTTCTCGCAGTGGTACGCTAGTTCTAGGAAACGCTGTAAACTTCTTAACCGTCCTGGACACACAATTTGTGTCTTAAAGTTCTAAGTTAATCGTTCTTGTCCCTCGTCAAAGGCATGTCAGCACAAAAACTTGCTTTAGGGAGATCTGTGTGTTTAGTAACATTTCTTCTTTATTAAAAATATATCAAATTAATATATTTCTTTATGGAATAGTTCAAAGACGAAATAAATATCAAGCACTTTTAACTTACACGGTGATAAATACAAGACATGCCTAACAAAATAACTTTATTAAAATTAAATTTACATCGATTTTTTTTATTGAATACAGAAGTAAAAATGTGCTTCTATGATTTACGGTTTTAAAATGATGTCTGTTAAGTTTGTTACAGTTTTAAAATACAAAACAAGACCTCTGCGCATCCAGACACTAACTCGATAACGAGTTTTCTCAGACGGCATTTAACAAACGACAAACATATAATTGCATATTCGCTTCCATCTCTCGGATTCGGTGTTAAAATCCTGGTCATTCCAATGAATTCGATGTTGACAAAAGAAGTAAGAGACTGGTTTTCTGTAACACTACGTCCTCCTGAGCCTTTTATCCTATCATGCCTCCACTGTCATTCACCGCAATCGTTATCATTTATCATATCAATTACAATCCCTAATACGCATAATGTGCGAATCATTATCAAAATGAAAATTTCGGAGAGTGTTGCGCACCAACAGCGTCACCAATTTTACGGTCTCCATTTCTCCATCGTCTTAGATGTTAAAAATACTTCAGTGTCCAGTTCACTACTGACGATCCAGTATCATATCGCACTCGCTAATTTCATTCTCAATGCAGCATATGTATCATATATTTTCTTTACGCTTGTCTAACCGACGTTCTTTGAACGACGTCAGTCTCTCTGACACAAACATGTGTAAAACGTTATACACAGAAAACACAATATTCTCTGAGAACATCTCTTGCGATCTTCCGTGGAAAATAAAAAAAATCCCATCTCCTGTACCAGTCTGAATCGAAAAGTAGTTTGGTGACTAAATAATCCAAAATAGATATTAGTTTCAACCGGGTCTTCTTGTTCAGTACTGAAACTACACGTTCATCTCTCAACATAGATTTTTTTAAAAATTTTTTATTTAAGGTCGCATCAACTACTAGATCATTAGCGACCACTATTGGATTTAACGTTATGGTGATATGGATGCATGGATGATGAGGGTGCAACTATATGGTGATATGGTGAAATAACGAACACATACAACAATTCCGAGGCGGGACTCGAATCCGCGACCCCTCGGTCCGAGATCACTACGGCACTACTGCTTTAGCGATCTCGGCCACGGAGCCGACCAACATAGTTTTAGTGACACATGGACATAACGACGAAGTTTGGCGGGAGGTGTGAGCTAGGGTATTTTTCAAGATAATATTTGACGTGGTGCCTCCCGAGATGTGACCCACTGCTCTCCGGCCATGACGCAGCGACCCTGAACGCTCGCTAAAAGTGCGCCTGCCGTCCTGTACGTGCCGAAGTGCCCCCTCCGCCGTCTGATGTTCTTCTTTATGTTGCATTACATTTTCTTGGACGTACATTTCTCTCGCTACTCATGATGTTTATTTAGAAGCTATTTTTCTGAGCTCGTCTAAATTCAAAAGTTTGTCAGATGTATATAGAATGTGGTCATAAGAATATCTCTGAATTTATTGCATTTCATTTATAATAATCTAGTGGTCTTTGCCCTTCCCTCATGTTGAATGCGAACTTATTTTGTCAGAGGCAAGAATAGGCTTATGTCGTTTACGTGTTATCAGGAGACAATACGCCAACAAGTTTTGGAATACATTTTCTAATCAACATTTTCATTAAGTAAAAATGTCGTCGCTATCATCCATAACGAGTAAGTCATGCACTATTTTAACTTGCAAGTTTTTTCTTTGTTTTTAATAATCTAAAATGGATTCTCTTAGAGAATTTATGAAATACATTTTTCATGCAGACATGAAACGGAATACTATCAGGATTTAGGGAAGAATGGAATGCGCTTCACTTCAGAGAAAAGGAATGCCACATGAAAATGTTTTCATTTAATAAAAATTCCATAACGAAGGAGGGATCTAACTTAAATATGAAACATAAAGTCATGCTCCCTGATTCATTAAGTTAAATTGCCTGTCTTTAAATAGGGAAAACAATCTTTATAAATTTATAATCACCAAAGCTGGGATCGGCTTCAGTTTTACTTCATCTGTAGAAGAAAAAGTGTACTTTTTCTTGATTAGTTTCAAGTTTTTCAATTCGATTTCGTAGCGGAAAGACTAATATCTTTCCTCTCTGTCCATACCAACTCCATCATTCAAACCAACTTTTGTAATCAGACTTATGAAGAGACCTGCAGTACTGGAATAATGTTGAAATAAGTTAGAATAAGAAGGCAAGATCTTGTGGTCCATGTCATGTTCTAATCGCAGACTCTGTTCTCGTGCGCAAAACGTAAGCGATTGCACGAAGGCAGCTAAAGCACATGCCTAGTTTGCGTCACACACGTGGAGAACGCGCGTCATTTGGTCCTGGTACGTGCTTGCTGACGCCGATGTAGATCTTGCGTGCTACATCAGGTGTTCAATATTTCATTTTGAATGTACAAGTATTCTTTCTCTATCTTATTCTGTCTTGTATTCTATTATGATTCAAAGCAACTTTTGTATTAGTAATTCTAGGAGGGGTGCAGTTGTACAATATATTACAATAGGAAAAAAGGTAGAGTAGAAGGAAAAGGTTTGATATTGTTTGACGGGTTCAGTATTCATTTAATTTTTTTTACATTGCAATATGAAGATCCTGTTTCACAGGACTGTTCATAGACCCTGTTTCATAGGTCATTTCACTATCCATCTCTTTTATATTTTAATCAATTTCATTCGTAAAATCAGTTACGTACAACTAAAGAACATTACATATGTTAATAAGAACTGGAAGATTCTAAATCATTCCTTGTTTCTCCATTCCCACTTCATAGTCGGAAATATATTTTCGAACACGCCTAAATTAGTAAACTAATTGCAACCTACGTACCATCGTCTTGTGCAATCGATTTTGCGTGGATATCAAGATTCTCTTAGGCGGCGGTCACAGTGAAGCCGATTTTCGCCGAAATTTCGATCTGCCGACTCGAAAGTTTTTGTCCGACGTGCCGAAATTCGTGCCGAAATTCCAAGTGTTGTTGAAGTAAGTGATGGTAAACGGAAATGGACATAGTGAAAACGAACGTCCCCTTCCAACGACATCCGAAAACATCGGCGGTCGGACGAAGATCTGTTTCGTTTGATTTTGTCCGTCTGACGTCGGCCTACCGAAATTTCGGCCAAAATCGGATCCAGTGTGACCGTCGCCTTATTTTTGAGAAGTTTTAGTGTTTAACCTTTTCTTAAATTTCTAACCATTCAATTTCTAATTCATTATGACTGGACCTTAGAGTGTTTGATAAATGCGTATTGTATTATTGTGGCATAGACACTCAAAATTACTGTTACTTTTATCACATCAATAAACCACAATTATAACGTATAATATGCCTATTTCAGTATTATACCCTAAATATTTATAACCCTGTGTTCATTGCCTTATTTCCATAATTTGTAATTTGTTGGATATTCGTATAGTGTAAATACGCACTAGTCGCGGTTTGAAGTAGAAAAATCAGTTTCTTAGTATAAAATTATTCTGAGCGAAAAAGGGACATAGCTAATTTCACATACAGTATCTACGTTCCTTTTAATACTTCATATTCATGGCATTCATATTTTGATGTACCCTACAATAGGAAGTTTAAGAGCGTAACATGCTACTTTCAATTGACACTGTTATGGTGTAAGATCGCGTGGTGTCCAAGTGTGTAAAATATTCAACGCCGAAAATGTATTGGAAAATCGAATCCCCGATTTTATATCGATGGGACTATCACGTGACCCTCAAAAACTTCTAAAACTTGAAAATGAAATTTCAAATCCGTAAAGGGATGTAAACTGCACGAGGCTCGTCTTTTAGTTCAGGCCTTATCAGGCTTGCTGCGAGCTTTGAGGTATAATAATTCTGAAGACAAAGGATTCCATATCAATTTCTTCTCGTACAATGGATGAATCGTGAAAGGAAAGCGAAATCGTAAAATTAGATGGAAAATGGGCACGCTCACAGTGAATGTACGCAGCACTTGCAATATACGTGTGAGAGTTCACGTAGTCGAGTTCATCAGGTTATTCCGCGTGCAGGAAGAAACGACAGCGTCGCCGGCGGCGCGGCGGGGCGTGGAGCAGGGGCCGGCAGACGGCGGACGGTGGGCGGCGGGCGGGCGCCGCGCCGGCTGCGGACGACGCCTCGCCACGCGATGTCGCAGCCCCGGCCGGCCCCCGCCGCGGCCACCTGCCGCCCGCCGCTCTTGCGTGGCTTTTCGCAAACGCGTTGCGTGGCAGCGAAGCGTGTCGCAAACCCCTTGCCCATTGCTTGAAGGATTCCGCACGCATTTTTGGGAAACATTCGCACAGGGCAAGTGTAGTCGATTTTTCTTCTGTTTAAAAACAGCGACTTTGAACATTATGAAATCAGTGAATGTCGCTCCAATGTAGTATCTAGGATCTTTGGAAAGGGATCTGGTTTAGAAAAGTTTTACAAAATGCAGGAATGATCGAAACTGTACAGTATGTCATCGGCGTCTGGGAAAAAGTCCCATCTGGGAATTTCATCCAAGTAAGGAAAAATAATTGGTTCTATGGTATGAGTGATCTTTCCTGGAACTTATGAAAAGGGAAGAAGGTATATATTTTATTACATTGCTTTCTAACATATTTTCTTGTCAAAATCACGTTCTTATCGTAATTGAAAATAAAACATTGGAGTGGAATGATCTTTCGACTAAATCTTTTTCCAGTTACTCTGAGGATGATCTTACTGGAACTGTCTCTGCAACTCTGACTGTCTAATGGAGAGTTACACATATACTCCAAATTTCATAATTTATATGTGCGAAAAATAGCATTATTGGTCATCATACTTACACACGTCCTCAAAGTTGTGTTTTTCGCCTTGATATGAAGAGTGTCTTAAGGAGTACAAAAACTTAATGTCAAAATAAAAGAGAACGTTATGTAGGTGTAGCGAATAAAATGAACATTTCTGTGGCGGAATGCTACGCGGATCGTCCATGGGATGCAAGGTCTCTGTCGCATCTGTTGACTTCCAATTTCTTCGCGGTTCTAGACTTTCGTCATTACGATGGCTTAGTGCATACATTGTATATGTATATACATAATATCAGAAATCCTAGTTCGAGAAAACCAAACTTGAAAGTTTGTAGAAGTGCATTTATTTATGGACCAACAATGTTTGCTTCCTGGAAAAAAAAACATTATCCACGTAAATGGGCGTATTGTATTTGTACACTAGGTAGCTATGAACAGAAGGACTTCAAAAATGTTATTAAAACAAAAAGGTCCGTCAGTTGGCATGGAATATTTGTGCATTAACCATCGATATATTTCCTAAGATAAATTTCAGATGCTGTGGTTCTCAGAATAGGAAGTACCCAGTAAAGTTTTTGGTGGCGCCTGATGAGATTCAAGGACACGTCCTCCACCGGACATGTAGTGTGAAATACGGAATATTTAATTTAGTGATATTTTTAAAGGTTTCCGACCGGTTTAAGGCAGCTCAGCGGTCGTCTGAGTGTGCCTTGCCCCTCTCCCAGCTCAGGGGCGGATCCAGCCGGCATTTGGAGGGGGGAGCATCAAAGATTTTTGTTAAATAATAAACATATTTGTTATTATATTGTATATTGTTTTGTAACGTAAATTTGGTAGTATACAATATTATTATTTAAATAATTACATGATTCTAATATAAATAAATATTTAAATCAATTCTGTCAAGTAAAGGAAGGTAACAAACGAAAACTCTAGATGTTTTGGTGTATCTGCCATTGCTCCTGCTTTCGCCACTGCCACACGCCTCACGCCTTTCTTCAGGCGAAGATCTCTTTGCGCTAGAGCGTCGCTACCCTAAAGAGAGCAATATTCGGAACACATAATACGCACCTCCCGGACACGGGAAACCACGAATATGCTTTACGATGAAAATTAGGAGCCGGTCCGTTTTCGTTCGTGACAGTTTTAATTCTGTTATTGTAATCACAGACGCTCGTATTTGCCCAGACAGGTAAAGTGGGACGGGTTAAACCATCACGTATTACGACCACGCGTCATGCCACGCGGGGCAAGGGATGACTTCAGTGGTCCCCACAGTGATTGTATGTACTATTTGAAAAGACAAGTTATTCCAGTATTTGCGAAAGAAGTGCTTTTCAGTTTCTGACAACGAAAGGATCAAGCTTAATCGACTCCAACTTTTTTAGAATAATTGAGCATAAAATGGATTGTTTGAAATATATAATAAACAAAATAACTTTAAATTCCATGGTGTCACCAGATATCTTATGGCAATATGAAATTAATAAGGATAAAATGTATATCATCAAAACAGTTACTTAATTTTAAAACATTAGACAAGTTTCAGGGCAATTTTTTTCCAATGTCAGTAACACTACAAAGAAGAAAATATGTAAATCATATATAATTATTACAACCAACAAAGCCACCAAATTAATAATTAAAATAATTTTCAAGAATTCCAATTATTTGTTTCAACTATTTCCATTTATTTCGTTTATTTCAACCGTTTCAGTATTTTATAATTATTAACTTTTGTGCTTATATGCTTTTATTACATGTAATAATTACGTATGATTCGCTTATTTTCTTCCTTTTATTGCCACTGGTGATAGGAAACAATTATTTCCGAAACATATATGGCTAATGTTTTAAAATTAAATTACATTAAGATTGTTTTGGTTGATGTATCATTTATCCTTATTAATAACTAACTTTAAATGTAACATACGTACGTTTGTTACGTACTGGAAAAGGGTTCAAGTTTGGCTACCCCTTCTGTGAGTCCTTCCTTGGACGCTTTCAGGTAGCTAAAAGGAATGCTGAGTACCTAGAATTTTCTGTAAGCGGTTTCGGATTAGTATTTAAAGAAATACAGAGAATTCGTTTGAAAGGTGAACATACTACCACTTTGTGCATGCGGTTTGAAGTGAAAGGAACGACCGACTTTCTTTTTAACTTGTCGAAAATCTTGCCTACGAGATGAAGCTCGCGAGCTGGTTGCTGGTTTTGTTTTCCGAACTTTTTTGTGAAAAATACATATGTACTACACCATAACATTTCAGGAAACGTTTGGGTCACTATTGACTATAACAGCACTCATGAAACAATTGTAACCTAGAGTCTGCTAAAATTAAGTTTTGCAATGGACAAACTTAATTTGTTGCTACATATTCACTTTTATTCCTACTTTTCTTCTCTTTCGGTAATGGGGCTTCTTTAATACCTTTTATCTCTTTTTTTGTAGGTAAGTGCTGTTTCTGCCTTCTGGAGTCTCCCCATCAGTGATCTGAGCGATACCGGTGAGTTTGCTACCCTCTCTCGCCATACGGCTACATTATTGAAAGTAGAGATTTTTCATCCAACGAAGAGTGTTCTCCGTAATTAGTTCATCAGTTAATGCTATTACATTTTTTGAAAATATTAATAGATTTCGTGTAATTTTAAATCCAATATTAAAAGCAAGATTTTCTCCAAAACAGCTCCAAACTATTTTATTAAACGTTTTGTGTGGATATATTTACATGCACTACATAACATGACATCACTTTTTTTTATCCATTTTCATTATTTGATTTTTCAAAAAAATAGACATTTTTGAAACCATCTCTCACGTCGTTCGTATTTACATTGTAGACTGTTTCATGTATGGTTGGATTTGTGAGTAAGGGCTTGATATGATTTCTGATAAAGGTTCTCGGAAACAAAAGTTTTGTGTGAAACTTAGCAGAGTATTTCGCATTTTCAGAAACGCTCAAACGACATTTTTTCTAAAATGGCTCTAATTTTTTCTACGAAAATTTGCATATAAGACCAAGTTTTACTTTTCGATAATGCTCTTAAAGTCATATTGTAACTGTTCTATCAAGGGACCGACTATTTGAGAAAATGTGGGGGAAAATGTCTTTTAGGCGCCGATAGTAGCAGCTGGGAAAAGAATGCAGATAAACTGGAAACCTAGCCCAGACTAAAGAGATTAGGAAACTCACTTGTACGTCTGTCATTCGGTAGCAATCAATATTATTTTCCTTTTAATGGCCAATATAGTATCTAATTATACAGAAACAGTTATGCAGAAGACAAATTTTTACTTGAAACGATTACAATCGTTTTACCTCATTTGGCAATGTATTGTAAAATAATGTATAAGTATTGTATGTGATTTTTTTTTTGTAGTGAGCTGTTGATACTGGCTCTTGAATATCATTACTGCGTTGAGAGATAGTTATAGACATTTGTGTTGGATGATTCCTACTATTAAGTCATATTTGACAAAAAACACAGATTCATCAACCAAGAGACAAAGAAATGATAAAATTCGTATGTTAATAAAGAGAGGCTTGCAAGAATCACATGGGCGGGACTTGCTTACGATTCGTACAATGTAATTTAAAAGTCAGGGAGCTGTAGCATGTGTTTGTCCAAAATAGAAGTGAAGCTGTAGCTCTCGAGCTTCTAGGGAGCAACTTCCGTAAAGGCTCTCACAGACCGGCGCCAAATATTCGCAGCCTACGCGGAATGCCCGCAGCGGAAGTTTTGTGTTACGTGTTAGCTTATGAGCACGTTCAGACCTACGCGGCAGGCGAGCGTCGCGGCAGCAGATTGGCATTGTTTTTTACTGCGACTGATTTTGTTTCGCGGTCGGACGCGTTTTCTCCGCTGCCGCTCGAGTTTAGCTGTGGAAACAAAGGCAAAGACTCGTCAGATGTCGAATGTTTTCAGCTCGTCGGTGAATCTGACACGACTGAACGGTCAAAAAAAAAATTCTAATCGTGTTCAGTAATTTAATTAGTAGTTATTAAGTGCGGTAGTTAGTAAATATTCAGTGACTTAGATTTTTTTTAATTTTGCTCTCAAAAAATTGTACGTTTTGGTAAAGAAATGTTTCAATAGAATATTAATTCTGCGATCTATCTCTGCGATCATATTCAGATCAGTCTCCTGAGTTCAGATTCAAAATTTCATAAAGGAGTCACTAGTCATTCTAGTAAATTATAAGCATTTCTCGTCCTTTGTGCCATCAAGGTGTGAAATTCTTCAAACTTTATCCTTTCTAGGTGAAAATAATGGACCCCTTTTCTACGTTTTCTAAGAAGATATTAACAATTTGAGGGCGGATCTTCCATGCCGGTCTTCCGCGGATCCTGCGGATTTTCCACGCCGGTCTGTGGGGCCCTGAACTCGGTGGGCGCTTTCTTCGAAGGGATGGCTGGGGGTGATCATCATCTCAGAACAGCGCGCGCAGACCAGGGAATGGAAAGGGAAAAGGAAGTAGAAAACAAGAAGTTCGGATTTGGCGGTGAGTAATCACAAGCCGCTCGTTGTGTTTGTGAAAGCGGTAGCAAATTCGGGTCATTCTCAGAAATGCCATTTTGAAATAGTGGTTTCGTTGTGCGAGGTTAACGGAAACACGTGTCATAAGGAAAGAGAGAAAATGTTTAGTAGTATAAATTCCTATGTATTTTATTAGGTTAATTTCAGATTGAAATATTGGAAAAAGTAATTATTAGTAGCAAATATTTCTAAAGGAAATATTTGGAATTTTGGCTCTAGAATATTTACAATAATGTTTTATGAAGCGTTCCAAACATGTGTATCGTGTTTGTATCATAGGTCATCATAATTTTGTTCTGAACTCACATTAAAATATTGAGAAATGTGCAAAAAGAAGATTAATTTTTGCGAGAAGACAGAACGGTTTGTAAGATTAGTCTTTCCCAGCTCTCTTTTTCGTAGATTTAAATGTTTATTTACAAATCTGAACTTAATAGACCAACGGTTAATGGATCTTATAGAAATATTTTCCCTGGTAGAAAAGTGAACGAGCTACGAAAGAGAGGTTTAAATCTTAATATCTTGTTTTTTATTACACATTCCGATGATTCAAAGCTACTATTATTTCTCCGTGATGCTATTTCTGTTCACTACGATTGAAGATGGGTTTAATCCTTGACTTACAGACGCGCAGCAAATATTGTTGGCACAACCTTGACTTCAGGAACGGGACATTGGATCAGATCAACCCTCCGGTCTCTTGTAAATCTCGGATTGAATTGGTCTTAACGAATTGGAGCCGCACCTGTACTCTTATTATCTGAGTCTTTCATTATCCATGACTGTCGTTACTGTAATTCACTCTGAAATGGTACTCTCTTGGCTCATAAAATGCACTTTAATTAACCGACTAGAAAATACTACTGAAACCCGCTGCCGTCCAGCCGTACGTATCCTCTGCAATTTCGTGTGTGCAACCCGCGAGTGACACCCAATACAGTTAGCTCGGCCTTGCCTCCCGCTCAGCTGCGTTGAGGACACCGCGCGCCTCGAAGTCAGGTGGCGATCGCCCGTGGCCTCCGCCGGCCTGGTTGGCGACGACGCAGGCAGCCTGCCTCCTCACAACCACCTGTCGGCCGCTGCATCCCTTTTTGCCCGCCGCGCACAGTGAACTGGCCACGCCGAAAGCGCGCAAAGATTATTGCGAAGTAACAAAAAAATTAAAAACCTTAATGTGTTCAAATGGAACAAAAATTATATGACCCGTTTTCGACAATTAAAAAGAAAATGTTTTTGCTGGTTTACAATGGTTAAATTTCGTGATAAGAACGACACATGCGATAAATATTTTCAATATGAACAAAATAGAGCAAATTACAAACTGTTTCATCCTTTTCTGTTTTTTTCTTATTTTATATTGACGAATTAAACTTCTTTTGCTTGCTTTTGCTTTTTTGTGTCTTCAGTCTATACGTTGAGAGTCACTACAGATAAAAATTGAACTATTTTATATCATACAAATAATTGTGTTATCTCGCAAAGTATTCATTATCGCACCTTCATCTTCAAAATTAGCTCTAAAGTAGCAGTCACACACACACACACACGAATACCCTTTCCCAATGGGTCACTGTAACACACAACTCTTTGAATTGATAGTGAGGCACAACCGTCTTAGTTGCCACGACCATCTGCATCTTCATTTCTGCTTAAATGTTTAAAGTTGTATCTAATGTTTTAGACTCTTTAATTTATATTGCGTTCGGACCTATTTTGGCCCAGTGTGTGACGCGCTGTCCCGTCTTTCCGCCGGGAACCCGTTCCGCAGCCATTGTCTCTCCCTCGAGGCGCGACGCTGCGCTGGATATATACTCTCTGGCGCTGGCTTTGTCTGCAGTCACGAGGGCAGTGATCCGTTTCGTGTGTATTAATTTGTATTTTATTACTCTGTATCAGGGACAAGTACTTGCGTGTAAGGAGCTCTATATTTTTCCATGTAACTTTACGGGAGCAGTGGATGTCATAAGTTCAAATATTGTGTAAAGATAATGTGCTTTTTCAACACACTATTTTTATATTTTTTTTTTGTTTTGTATGTTGACTTTTTGTGGATGCTTTATACCGGCAAATACGAGAGTTGCGCTTCTTCCGTTTTTACCTCTTTCTCTGTATTTTTATTTCTCTGTTTACTCTTTTGTTGCTTGTCTTTTTTCCTCGAACTCTATCTTCTACTGACCATTTGAGATACCCTTAAAATATTTTAGTTCCTCTTGCTTGTAGGTTGTAATAAAATCGCGGAAGCCGAAGACGTTTAATTCTTTATTTTCTGTTTCGCCTCATTTATCGTCGTGCGTGGTTTCCATAAAATATTATTTTATTTTCACTGCATAATTTCAAATCATTTATTTGTATTCTCTTCTATCTCCTTCGCTATGCAGGGTCCATCACATTGTAAATATGAATTTATTGTTAGTATTCAGTGTCTGAATTTCAATGAAAACGGTCGAGAATATTTATTTGGCATTTTAGGGTCGGATTAATTCGACTTTTGCTATCTAGCGGTTTCCAGTCTGGGCCCTGTTTTATTTATTATCGACCCTGCGGGCAAGGTCATGTGGCGAGCGTGCTGTATTCCCATCGCCGTCCCTAGTTTACTTGGCCTGTCTGAACTTTTTCTTTCTATAGAAACCGAGACAACTGTATTAGAAAGCTACAACTCTATTTTTGCCCCGATCGGGACTCAAACCCGGAATCGCATCCCGGAAAGCTAACACGCTGTCAATGAGCCACTCGAGATGCATATGCGAGAATATTGAAACCAAATTCACCAATGGCATCTCTTGAATCTTAGGTCAATGAATGTTCTTATGTTTATGAATGTTGAAAGTTTGTTATGTAGTGAATCACGAGGTTGAATAAAATATGGTCTGGCAGCTGATGTGTAGTAAATAAACAACAACTTCTCTTCAACAAAATTGCTCCACATTTCAAAAATAATTTTCTATTCAGCATACTCATGTTATTCAACAATATTATTCTAAACAACACACAGGACATGCAAATCGTTACGCAATAGCATATCCTTGAATAAACATTACTTCACCTATCCAGCCTGTGTCAATAGTAATTGGTGTTCGGTAGTGATTCTGAGGACCGTGGCTGAAGCTGTGGCTCGTGTCATTGCGGTTTCACGGCTCGTTCCACAACCTGCGCTATCGCGACAGCCATCGGTCGCAACCACTGAACCTCCTAGCGCAGCAGTCTTGCAAAGCATTTCCTAATCTTTGTCAGGATATGAGAGGATGCAGTATTACCAAAATTGAGTAAAGTTTATTATTATTATTTGAAAGAAACTGTCAAGCGATAAACCATTACGATGTATTATAATTTTTAGTCAATGGCAGAATTAATCTAAGCGAATTTTCTACGGAGCAACGAAACAAGAGAATTAGCAAATATGTGTATAATTGTTTTCAGGTTTGAATTCTCGATTTGCTTTAGATTTCAATGAAAGTATTACGCGTCATTAAGGTAGGTCTATGTGTAGTGGCATTGATTGGAATACGAGTACTTTGATTAGTCGTCGCTCTTGGAACCTTCAAGGAATATAACTTAAAGTGAAGCCAGCAGCGGGAAATTTTTTATTGAAAAATAAATATTTCACTTGAATTGTAAGAAGACTATTTCTTGTTAACCTTAAGCTCAACACACAATCAGAGTCTCATTGCCATCGGGCGGCGTCGACCCGACTGCGAACGACGGTTCACGCAGCGAATCGTGACGGGCGCTGCTCGGCGGCGCGCTGACACGTGACAACCAGTAGACAACCTAGATCGTTGTCGCTGTCTGTGATCTCCCTTCCGCCCTAATGTAATCTCCAAGATACGCCGTTTCTCGTTGGAGTTTCTGTCGGAGAGAGACACGTCTCCTAGGCGGGGCCGGACGTTCCGACAAGTGTTTTCTGACGAGCACGCCCCGTGATGTCCGTTAGGACTAGCACGTGGGTGAAGGTTCGCCGGCTCGGCGCATTGTCACGGCTACAAGAAGTCTACTGTCGCTTCCGCCCAGTCATTTCCGGTTCCCCGCCGCGAGGGGGCCCCGCCGCGCACGCTAATAACAGTGGTTCTTCTGTTCATTACACTCACGCAGATGCATGACAGGTTCGTGATTGCGAAAGGATTTAGTAGTAGCGACACTTATTTGGGACATGACGTTATTCTGACCAGGGGAATAGTGTGATCATGTCGTAAGTGTTCGTCGAAAGCCATGTGACGGAGTGGGGGTGGGTCGAGTTTTGCTAGCATTTTTTGGTTCAACTGACCCCCGGTAGTAAATAAATATGCACAGCAACTCTTGCGTTAACGGAAATGTCATACGCAAGTGTTGGACAGCAAGGGTGAGTCAATATCCTACATCGAAATGTGCTTAAATGAAAGAGTGAATAAATGATTTAGAATCATTCTTATGTTAATGTTGTTTTTTACATTTTGTGTTGTTTCTCCTTTTGTTTTGTTTAACACTGAGAATTATTGTTCCAGTCGTCTCTATCACATGGTTTTTAGAAAACGATTGTTAGTGAATAGATTAGTATTATCACGGCTGAAAGAAAAATGTGAAGATTTTCTTAACCCGTTTTCATTTTTAAGATTGTTGAATCTGTGGTCATGAGGTAAAAATTCTTAAGTCAAAAATGTTAAGTTTGGAGAAAACGGTTAGATTATTGAGCCAACGCTTTTTCCTACGCTCAACGCTACTTCTCGATGAGGAGGCAACATTTGAATTCGGTCGTTTTACTAAAATAAAATATAGATTCTTAACTTGTAGTTTCAGTACTTAACCCAATTTCGCCAAAAATTGACGTAAGAACTAGCCCGTGACTAGAGGAATGTTAAAAATCAAATGTACAAGATGTAAATAGAAACAATTTTGGAACATTCGCTTTTTTCGTTAAGCTTTTTCAGAACGTAAAGAAGTGTCTCACAAATTCTAATTTTTCATTATCAGTATCATTAAAATAGTTTGGTACTCTCTTCCGCATTTAAAATTTCATTCAGTTAATGCGTTTGGACAAGATAGCAACGAAAATTAAAAGGAAGAAAAACAATTGTGGAGAAAAACAAGATATTTCGAAATCCATTAAAGACGTCAGATGACGGAATTCTGAAATTCCATAGTGCATAGTCACTGAGACAGATTCGTCAGTTCTGTCTCTGAAATGGAGATAGTTGATATAATGTTCTAATTTGTAAAAGTTTTCTTGTCTATATCTTCAAACATGGTTGTTTTAGTCAGTTTGTCCAAAGACTGACACGTTTCAACTCATAATTTGGCAATCCGCGTTGTCACATGGTCTCCTTTCTTGGCCGTTTTGAGGAACGATTAAGGCAAGTTGAGCGGTCAAACGTGAACTCATAAAATTTCAATTTCACAGCAACGGCTGTTCTCAGTGTCGTTGAATGGCATTGAATTAATCTATGTGCGCTGGATCCATGGACCTCGCATACAAGAGCGGCCCCGTTCACTTGGCGGGCTATTACGAGTCAGGGCAAATGACGGGGGCGCGTCGCAACACAGGCGGTGGGCGGGGCCGGAATTCGGCCTCCCGCCGCCGCCGCGCCGCTTTCGTCGCCTTCGCCTCCTCCTTGGCACTCGCTCCCGATCTTGCCGCCCGCTTCCCTCGTCTTCCTGCTTCGTGTCATTACGCGTTCCTTTTCGTTCTTTCCAGCTTCGCCTACTGCAGGGATTTTACCTTGCTTTTTCTGTCTTTTTTTTTGTTGCATTTTATGTCCAGCGTTTCGGTGTAACAAGTTGTCCTGTCCATTTCACTGGAATCCATTTCTCTCCATTTCTTCATTTATGTGAATCCCCTCTTCCTTTTTTTCACAACTCGCTATTGTTTTCACTCGCTCTTATGCGTCACGTTTCTTTTCATTCTCATACTCATTCTTCCGTGTTTGTCAGATATTCCGGATCAATAGTGTCAAGTGTTTTATTTCTAATGTTTTGGCGTAATTTCCTCCATGAATTTTACTATTCCTTCGATTCTCTGTGACACGGGGGCCGCGAGAGGTAGCGTAAACTAGTTCCTCTTCCTTGCGGTCTTCTGCTCCGCCTCTCGGAGCGTGGTTTTCTCCGCCGTGGGGGCCGCGCTGGCGCGAGGCGTCCGCGCTAGGAGGTCGCGTCGCGTCGAGCACAGCTGCGAGCGCGGAAGCCACGCGCCCAGTGGCGGCGGTAGCGGCATCTCTCTCTCGAGGGGACCTTCCGGCGGGGACTGCGGTCGCGTCCGCCGCCGCCGCCGCCGCGCGCGGCCTCCGGGCGAGGGCCGGCGCGGAGCGGAGCGGCGCCGCGCCGCGCTGCGTCGTCAGTCGGCCATCCGCTCGCCGCGAGGCAGCACGCGCCCAGCCGCGCAGCAGCGCTCCGCCGCGCCACCGCTGTGACTCCGCAGTGACAAAGCGCGCCCGCGTGGTGCACCCCGACGTCTGTCCCTTCGGCCCCGAGACGCGGCCTTCGCCGCCGCAGCAGCTCCGTGGCAGCCATGCGCGCCCTTATCGCCGCGCTGCGTTTTTGGTGAGTTGTTTGGCCCGCCTCGCGGGGAGCCGCGCGCGGGGCATGCTGGGTGTTGTGTTTGAACGAGAGCGGGAAGGGTGTGTTTGTGCGGGATGTGAACATCTTTTCTTGCGGTCTCCCTCGTGGGGAAATGGTAGTGGTTTGGAGTATGCGGTGGTGGTGGTAACGTATTTGGGTTAACCATGCCTGCGTCGTTAAGCGTCTCGTCGATGTAGGTCATGAAATATTTATGTTGGCGGTGTACGTACAACAATAAATATTCATGTGGTTTGTGTGCTATATTATTACTCTTCGTATACGTTTCATTTCTTTAATTTTCCCTTTTTTGTCTAAATATCTTCTTTCATTTAGTCCTTTTGGTGATGTATACAACGAGACTTAATTGTATGACCAGACTTCCACGTGATTCTTTCAGTGTTAATTGTTAGCCATGACTTAAACGTAATAGGTCAATAACTAGGTTTTAACTTACTGATCTTTGAATTACACAAATTAAAAATGTTTCTGATCTTTCTTAATTCTTGCTGGTATTATTTTATTGTAATTGCAATTCTCTCGTCAATTAATGTCAGCTTCTCCAATGGTGATTGGATGAGCTTGACTTTCTTGCGCAGCTTGCGTTAATTTTAATTAGCTGTCATCGCCTCTTGAGTCGTTCGAGGTCAGCAGAGTAACGTCAGGCGCGTGTCGCCCTTGATCGATCATGACGTCCCGATTAATTTAATCGGCAGCCGCTCTCGTTGCGCGAGTTTTGGAGCGGAGCGGAGTTTATCGGGGATGCTTTGCTGCGTGAGACGGTGCGTGTCGAGTGCGCTCCGCACAATAGCCGGCGGACAGCATCTGTTTTTCTCGACCAATTTAAAGGCTGGACGCTTTTTACATACATGAAGTACCGCCCCAAATTCTCTGAATTCTGCTTAATTGTCCCGAGTATTTTTCTTCTGCTGACGTGGTGAACACTGTTCTGTTTACAGTTGTATGTTACGGTTTATTTTCTATTGTTTTGATTCGCTTTATTTCTGAATTTTTCGTTGTTGTGTTGTGTTGTGGTATTTATTTCGATCTAATTATAATGATAATAATAATAATTATTATTATTATTATTATTTTTAATATATTATTTGAAATGCATTTGAAATTAACATTTTATTTTGATCGTTCTTGTTAGTGGTTTTATCTTTTATTGTTCAAAATACTTCTATAGTTAATTTCATCACTATCTGCAATTTGATAGTTGTTCATTTCCAAATTCAAAATTAAATTTCATGCTCGTTACTCTTTCATCAGAGGCAGATTTTACGTGGAGATGACAATATATTTCATATCAGATATTGCAGCAGTTACTCCTATATTTTACTATGATCAGCATTATTCTAATTCACACTCATAGTCATCTACATTATTGTATCTTTTTGTTTATACATACTCGTGTACTAACGATCGCTCACATTTCGAGGGCCTGTTTGTATTCCTGGGCAGCTGCGCTCCGCTGCTCTTCAGCTGCTCGCCAAATCCACAGGGTTTATCGACAAACGTTGATATCAGCATTACATCTTCGCCGGCCGCGTGTACGTACAGTGCGCGTACTGTTGTCCAGAGGAAACTCCTCGCAGCGTAAACACCGCCGAAAGATCACATCCCTAAAAATAAACGCTCAGTTAGCTCGCGAGGCCGGAGCGGCTGCGCAATGCTGTTGGTGCGGTCAGCCTGGCTCGCATGCCCCCCGGACGTCTTCATCCGGAGGCGGCGGCGGCGGCGATGGCGGTGGCGGGGACCGCCGCGCCGCGCCGGCTGAAGGAGTAAACAAGCGCAGACCGCCGCCGCTGCGTGACCCGCCGACCCTCCCGAGTGTCCCGCTGTCTCGTTAGGGAGGTCCACAAAAAGCGTGGGCGCGTCACCGGCTGCGGTCGCCCCCGCGGAGCAATGGAAACGTTTGGGCCGTAATGCGATTCGCCCAATTCATTAGCGGCCGCCGCTTCCGTCGCGCCGCACTGTGCTGCGCCGGGGCCGGCGCCGAGGCAGCGCCGGCGGCGGACGTCCGGGCACTTGCGCCGCCACGTGGCGAGGAGGACCGACGTTTCGCGCACCCTGATTGGTAGCTAGGCGATGTATTACGTTGGCCCTCCCTCGATAAGGCGGTAACTTCCATGATGAAACATGCCGGCGAGGTTTTCCCCTTTCAAATTGTTATCTTTTGAATAGGAAGCTTATTTCGTGGTGTGCAAATTTTGCCAGAAGTAGCTTTAATACAAGTTATACTGCACTGTAATCCCTGGAAACCAGATGAATTCTTTGGTTTGCAGTCGTGAAACTAATACGAACGATTGTGCCTCAGAAGAACAACAAAGTACGTGGTACCCAGTACGTTCACCCAGTAATTGAACAGATAAGTATTTTCGGAAAATTCAACTCCTCTGAAATATTCTAGGACGGTCAAAAGACTAGTTTTCTAATTTTCAAAAAGACAGAATTGACAAATGGGACCCTTTATCAATGCCGAAATTATTGCGTGGGTCAACGGTGCCGCAAGAACAGTATTCCGCAATGTTCTTTCTTGTGGAATCAGCGTTCTCTTTCTTCTTCAAAAGGAACAACGTGGATGAATCCATAAAATTATGTCAGTTTATTATTCTTTAGCACCTTTCTATTGCTACCTACTTGTATATTAATTCTGTAGTCGTATAATAATAAACGCATATTCAGTAAAGAATGAATAAGTAATGAAGCGTAGAGTAATCAAGTAAAACATCTATTAAATTATCAGATACAGTAAGAAAAAACGACGGCAATAGATTTTTCATATTTAAAAGACATGACTAGATGAGTACAACCTACAGAAAGAACAGCACTTGAATGCGTAAGCCTCAGAAAGAATAACACGGATCCAACCTGCTCAAAAGGCTTCCTTCGCTCTGAGAGGTGTGAACTCCCCTACTTCAACCAGTTACAATAGTTTTCGGGCTCTTCGGACTTTTTGGATTCGAATGTTCTGGTGTGGGACGTACTATTCTGAAGTTGCTGAATCGGAATATTTTCTGATCATTGGGTACTTTTGCAAACTTCAACACTTGGAACCTTTAAACTGTGGCATCTCAAACTGTATGTAATAAAAAGTAGTAAACACGGCATTATTATCACCACTTCAATTCCTTTCTTTACCACGCATAGGATGATTTATTCTGTGAGTAATCGACAACTGCTGATGCATAATTTGTAGTGTACGTGTCTTTCTGAAATGATTCGCAACCTTAAACTGAAGACATGGATGGCGTGGATGATTAATCTTTCAAAAATATTAAAGATTAGTTGTGTATTTTTAAAGATTTGATAGAATAATTTTGTGACAGGTAAAAGAGAAAACAAGTTGTTTTTCTAACAGCCGATGCTTCATGAGTCGCTCGCACAAACTATTGCAGGAATCAAGACAATAATTAGATGACGTCAGAATTACGTCATTGGAGTAGTCATTCTTTTCTCACCATTTGTTTTTTTCCCCTCTTTTCGCTCACACAGTAAGGACTTTTTATTGAAAACAATCCACATTATTATTGCATAGTCCGGATTACACTAAATTGCCATTTGTTTGATCTTGATTTTCATATGCATCATTCGAAAACAAATCAAAAATAAAAGGTGTTTTTGGAATAATAATCGTAAGAATCTTATGAAGTTCTTCGATAGGCAAGTTCTTTCTTAGAATTGTTCATTTCCTGATTCATTCTTTCATAGAGCGAAGCTGATGAAACAACATAAAAAGTACATGTTCAGCATTTCTGATTTTGAATGAAACTGTTCGAATTTTCCTGTAGGAATGCGATGAGAGAAAATCAATGACATGACTGGTGGTCCGTCAATCTCCTGAAGAATTTCAATTTAGCTGTTTTCATCTCACATTCAACAAGGTATTAAGATTCATTTACATCATATGTGGGCTCGGAGCAGTAAAAAAATATTATTCAGGAAATGCGCATCGTTCATACCCTAACTTTTGGAATTTCTTTCTCTGGATGCCACTTTCTCATTCGTTCTCTCATTGCCTCCGCGCCTTTCTCCGTCTCTTTTCTTCTCTCTCTTTCTTTCTCTCTCTTTTTTGATCTCCCTCGCTCACTGTCACTATCATCTTCCTCTGTGTCACTCTCTACATCTTTCTTCCTTGCTCTCCCTCTTCGCTCTTTCACTTCTTCCTTTCTCCCGCTGGCTCTCCCGCGCCGTGCTGGCTGCAGCATTTGCGACGGAGCCAAGTCGAGCGGGCAGGCGACGCGTGGCGCCGCGGAGCGGGGCGGGGCGGCGCGGCGCGAGGCCACGCGGAAGAACTGCGCTGCGGAAGCGAAGACGGGAGGTCGCGCGCGGAAGAGAGCGGAGCGGAGTGGAGCGGAACACTGCGGCGGGCGGGCGGGACGGCGGGGGACGAGACGGGGCGTGCGCCCGCCCGCGCCGGAGGTCGCCCGGTCGCCGTGACCCGCGGCGACCCCGCGCCGCCGCCGCCGCCGCCTGCCGCGTTGAGCTGAGGCGCTCGCTCGCGCCGTGCCCGCTTTGGGCAGGCCAGGGTCCCGGCTCTTCTCCTCCTCCACCCGTGCGACCTCGACCGCGGCGCCAC
The DNA here is from genome assembly GCA_031308135.1 of Acheta domesticus. NCBI lineage: Eukaryota > Metazoa > Arthropoda > Insecta > Orthoptera > Gryllidae > Acheta > Acheta domesticus. Next base: position 80,034,082 of record JAHLJT010000631.1, on the reverse strand, counting down.
GCCACACTGCGCCACACCCCGCACACGCCCGCCGCCTGCGCAGGGGATCGCCCGAGGATGGGCGCTTCTGGGAGCGAGCCTTTGCCCGAAGCTCTAGGACGTTATTTTGCAGTCCGTCTTCGCTGTTTAGGCTAACGGAGTGAAAGTAACCAATTGATATTATCACCAGTGTTAGTTTTTTTTGTTCGTGTTAATGGGAAAATCGCTTAAAAAAATATTGTAGATATAGTGCTTTTCCTTCTTCTTTTGGTTGTTGTTGATATATTAGGAACAAAAATAATAGAAATGCATTCACTACACTTCAGTATTCCTAAAGAATCTCTTGTGATGCTTCAAAATTTGCCAAATGAACAAGTATTTCAACGAGTCATTGCCTTGAGTTACTTCTTATATTTAAACTACTGACAGCATTAGCCGTCATATCTTGTGATTTTCAGAAGTGTGCAGCCAGGGGGAAAATAATTCTGGCTTGTGTTTGATCAAAAGGTATACGTGTCGCAATCGGTGCGGGTTTTCCGATCATTCCAGACCGGCTCACAAACTGTCGTCTCCTCAGCGGAAATAATTTCTTTCCGTCTGCTATTAGCGCCAAAGAAGTGAATTTTCGTGGCATACATCTCCAAAACCTCCAAATTATAAATGACGTTGTTTTGGAATTGCTGGTATAAAGACGTTGCTCATTCGTCGAATGACAGAGGAATCAGTGCCTAATTATACCGAGGCAAACTTATCTGGTTATAGTTTTTATAGTTTTATATCCAATTATTTATTTTTCTACTTAGTTTTCGTGAAACTGAGGAAGATCTATTGCAAGCTTCAACTTTTCTGGCGTATTTTGATTCTCATGACCAATTACAAAAAACCTTTTATAGTTCCAATCTTATGTGTAAAAAATGCAGAATTGTCTAATTCTAATCGACATTTTTTTAAGAAGTGTTAAATGTATAAATTATTTGCACTGTTTTACGCTCGATTGCGCTAAGAAGTAACGATCTAAACGCACATAATCATCATTCTGATGAATATTATTTCAGAAAAACTGCTATAGGCCTTTGAAAAAACTGATGCTGTGACATGGATATTAAATACACTCGAACACCTCTTCTCCTAAATAGGAAAATACAGCAAATTCAGCTTGTAGAAGGTTTGATTCTATTTTTTTAATTAACGAGCGAATGAAATTCGAATAACAGATATTTAACTATTTCGTTAACGAATTTTATTCAACTTGAACATTTTGGGAATACCTCAATGTTCTTGAGAATCTACCGATCAATCAAATATGTTAGTGAATTTCTCACTTTCTTTCTGTATTCTACAACACGATTCTACTTTTCTTTTCTACCATAGCTAGGACATTTTCGAGAGATAAAATACTTTTATTCCCAATTTTCGAATTAGAACTGAGTCATTGCTACAGAAAAATGTAGTAATTTTAAAGATATTGTAATATTAGTTTCAAGGATGATAGCTATTTTATTGAATTGCACTTAGTTTTCGAATTGACGAGGCATAGGTGCGTAGAGGAGAAATAAACAGGAAAGTCATGTTCATTACTTAACATCCAAAGCTGTATAACGCGCGTATAAGTAATGGAAGTATCACAACTGACATTTCCTGTTCAAAGAGTGAAATCCCGATTTGCCATCCATCTCTGTGTCTGGCGCAGTCGCTTTCACGAGTCGCTCGCCGCGTTTGCCAACCTGTAGGTAACGCCAGGGGGGCGGGGGGGGGGCGGCTCTCTCGCGAGCTTGCACGAGGTGCGTCGTAGCGTACTGGGCGATACGACTTCGGCGAACGATTCGTCAGTTAGCTTTCGTTCGACGAATGAGAGCTTTGAAGCATGTATGTCAGGTAGCGGATGTCCTACGGCTAGCTGGAACGGTATTCATGATTTGTGTGCGTGTCATGGTTTCCATTGGAAATGAAAACAATTGACATGAGTTCGACCCCAAAGAACGTTAATTATTGATATAGAATTGTTACTTTCTTGTGTGTTCGAGTGTATGTAAATCATTACATGCCCTTACTTCGTAAGAAGAAAAATTGTAATCATGAGCCTGAAAGCGGCGAATTTTTGACAGAAAGTCTCTTATTGTCGGGCCCTGATTACGAAGAAGAAGATATATTTTGCTCACATCAATATTGTGTTCGTGAAAGAAACTGTTTCTGTTATGTATAACAATTGAACTTCGCCCTTTCTTCACCATAATGTGAATTTCAAATGCGTTTCTCCTTAATGAACTGAAAAACTTTCACTGTGTTGCTGTTCCTGAGCTATCTTACAAGATTTATGGAACATGTGTAGTGGTTGGATGCAGTAAAGAAACAGAGAATTTGGAAACTGTTAACTGAATTTGGCATGTGATACGTATTTATTTTTCTCATTTTTAAGTAACGGTGCTTATTGCCTTTGTTAGTTCTTATTCACATGTACATTCAAATGCCTTATTTGTTACTTCTCAGCAGGTTGTACCACGCAGAGAGGTGGTCGCGAGGTTATCGAACTTGACTTGCTCTGAGATGATGGTTAGTCTTCCTGGTACGTAATTCCAACTCTGCAGACATTTTATCTTCAGGAAGGACTGGAAGCCTTAGCGAGGCTTCCATCACCCCATCCACAGGTGCTTAAGAAGTTTAGAGTGCATGTTGGGTTGTAGATATTCTCATATGCATTGCATTCACTGCAACTCTGCAGTGAATGCATATGACAGTATGAAATATATAAGGTATTGCATTTTATAAACTTCAAAAGACTCTGAGTCGCAGTTGACGCAAGACTCTGACTCTGAGTTGAACAGCTAGTGATGTGTTTATTACACAGATATCAGTAGGGATCATAAATGCACGAGAGCCTGGAACTTAAGATGCTGAAAGCACCGAAAACAACAGTAAAATATCTTCGAGAAGAAGGCATTGCAAGCTTCGATCTCTGCTCAGATTGTGGGAATTCCTTCCATTCTTCGATACCTAATATTAAGTGCCTTCTCATTGTTGCGATGTCAGACGCTGATACAAAAGAAGTGACTCGAATTGCTGACTAGATGGTCTGGCGTTACTTCCACAAGAACCAGAAAGTCTCGAGTCATCACAACCATTTAGCATTTTTGTCGAGGAGTTAGTCACCAACGATTACTCGATGATGCTGTGAAGGTCAAATCAAAAGCTGTAACTTTTCAAAGTCAATCTTCGGAGGCCGAGAATTGAGTAATCTTGCGCAATATTATGGCAGCACCCTTACCTCATCTAATCCAAGAAGGCCCAAGAGTGCTGATGTATTCAAACCTTCGTTAAAAAACGCGGATCATTAAAAAATATGCAAAGTCGGCATGTAACCAGCTGAAAAAACATTAAGAACGTTTATGAATTTTTTATAATTATATTTTTACAAGGCAACTAATCGTTGTTGATCATAGTGCTGGGATTCAACACCAATGGAATTTTATTTTTAATAAAGCATTTTGGATACTTTAAATATTAATAAATATTAGTATTCGGTGAGGCGGTTGTCCATGTTTAGAAATTAACTTCAATTGGACTAAATTGTTTTTTCCACTGGGTTGATCTCTTCGAAACCAATTACGTCGACAAAATTGCCAATATTGCGTGATACAACTTGATTTACGACATATAATATCGCGAGTCCATTTCAAAATTGATATTCACAAATTATCCGTTCGAAAAGAGCAAAATTCATATAATTTATCTAATGTAACTGTTGTAGACATACCACTTACAGAAAAGTATTTAATAATGGCAAATTGTCGTAATGAGAACCGGCGGCCGTAACCTCTCGTTCACGAAAAATATGAACAAGATTTTCCATTCCCTTGTTTCGCACTACTTTGTGCTATCACCTAGTTCCTCTCCCCGCCCCCCCCCCTCGATCCACCCAAGCCCAGTGCAATCCCAAGCTATACTTCGATTTTTCTAACTCTGCCTCTTCACAGTTGACTATGTCACGGTATTTCGCGTCTTTCTCAGTCGCGCCGTTGGGTATCGCGTGATCGCGACCGAATGCGTGATTGCGATAATGCCACTCCTAGCGGCAGGGCCGAGAAAGACGCGAAATGCCGTGTGATATTCCTTCGTGGCCACAGGGGCTCGAGAGGCAGAGTTAGAAAAATCGCACCATAGAAAAGCCGAAGGGGCTCGAGGCGGCCGATGACGAGGTGCAACAGCTCGGAGCGCCGCACCGCGCCGCGCCAACGGCCTCGAGCGTCCGCACGAGGGCGAGCAGCTGCGCGCCGCACAGTGGGCCAAAACGACACGTACAGCATATTTCATGTCAATTCCTGAAAAAACAACATGCAAGTCACGAAGATTTTTGAAATATTTTAGTACCCCAAAATGAAGTTTTTGTAAAATAATTTTATTGTGTAATGTTTTATTGTGTTTGTGTAATAATTTTATTCACTTATGTTCTCTTTTCTAAAGTTGCATTTCAAAATCAGTTTTTCTCGTCAGTTTACAGCGATTTTCGTAACTTAGCCCCTGACAGGAATCAGCTGTTCACGGTTTCATCCAATCGGGAGCTTGAACGTCACTATAGTGACGTCTTTTTAGAGAAATAGAAGCTCCCGATTGGATGGTAGCGAAACGGCTGATTCCTGTCAGGGGCAAAGTGAAAAAAATCGCAAGATAGTAGCAAATAAACAAACTCACGGCCAAACTCAATCAGCCGCTGGAGCAATCGCTGTGCATTAGTATTGTTCTTTCGAATCTTGCGGAAAGCAATTATGTTTTAAATTTTGTTACTTTGGTGTCACAATAAACGGATCACTGGTACACTACTTATAAATATTCTGGACTTCACCGCCAACATGGTAAATGGTATATAATTGTAAAAGATTGTAAATTTCTGTCTCTTAAGTCTGTATCAACTTCATTTGGTTAAACATTGTATCGCACCCTCTCTAAAATTGCGCAATTTGAAGTACCAACGTATTTTATTTTAATTAGTTTATTTGGTGCATTGAATTAACTTATTCTTTATTTTGTATATTTCTACGTTGTAATTGCGTGTCTATGGTTGCGGTTGTAAAAGTGTGGCGAAAGCGGCGCGCGCGGCTCAGTTCCAGAGGGCGAGCTGTGAGCCGAGAGCCGTGAGCCGTGAGCGCGCAGGCCGGCGGGCGGCGGGGGCGCGCGCTTGACGCAAACCTCTCTTCAAGCGGATGACATAATGCACTGCGCCATCGCGGGCCCCAATATGCCGATTTGGCCGATGATCTCGACGCGGGCCGGCCGCGCCGCGCCGCGCCGCACGCGCTCCGCGGGGCTCGCGAGCGCTCACCGCGCGCCGCGCAGAGGGGAAGCGCGAGCAAATCGCTGCTGGCTTTGCCGGAGAGACATGAAGCGCGGTGGCCTGCGCGATGGCGGTTTCCCTCCGGGTTCTCGGGCTCGAATCCCGCGTAGGGTGTGTGGGTTGGCGAGAGGTTGTTAAGTAGTTCTGTTTTCCCAGATCTTCTCGTTTTACCATTGCTTCCATCATTAGGCAGATTATTATCAAAAATGCCATTATTGTCAAATCATTTTTGTAATGGTTTTATAGTACAGACAATTACAATAATCTAATTTGTTTTTAATTACAATGCCAATAACAATTACAATAATCTCATTTGTTTTCGACGGGCCAAAGGGGTAGTCGGTAGGATTTATCTCATTCTACTATTCCTCCATCGTCCATATTATTATGATCGAATCTACCATTATTCACCAAATATTTCTTGGTGTGGTCCTCAACATCACTTGCAGAGAAACAGATTAGACTGGTTTCGCACTTGCTGACAGAAGAAAGATGCATTGGACTCATAACTTCTTGCTAGGTATTCTTTTTCGGAGTTATTCTCTCAAAATATATTATTTTTTTGGGTCAGGATCATTGTTTTGCGCGTAAGCCGTTGCATGGTATTTTTTTCATTCTCATTCAAATTTTTCCGAAAACACTTTGATTGTAACTGAAATCCCACCGAAGGATGTTTGACGTCTTTTCAATAGCTAGCTGAGCAGTGTAAGTTTATGTTTGGAGAAGATAAAGCAGTCTCACATCATCGTGTATTTACTATGGTATTATGATATACATAAAGATCTCGCAATGGAAGATTAACGATAAGTAAACATTTCCTCGTCACCTTGAGAAAGTAAATAACCAAGAAACGAGGTACTGAAAAACCTTCACAGAAATGAAAGGTAATGTAACTGGCACAGAGACTACCAATTTCGCTTAGGGAAAGCCCATGACGCATATCGACTTCTGTTAGGTATTTGGGGTTCTTGTTCTGGGCGTATTAGTTTTGAAATCAAATGTAGGCAGATCGTTGTTTAGAAAATAGTCGAAAACTTAGAAAATAGTAATGGAATTGTAATGTACTTGTACTTGCACTGTACTTGTATATAAAAGATTTGTGAATGTGTAGTGAAATATACAGTATTCACAATTAAATGACAGGATTAAAATGTAATCCTATCATTTAATTTTTAAAATATCGAGCATAAGTTACATAATTTACATTTAATTAGATGTATTAGGAAAATTAATGATATTCTTCGAGTACTATTTAATGATATACAATGCGTGTCATTTAATTGAATGATTCATGAAGCATCATTTCATAATACTAGTTGAGCCTGTGCGTACTTACAGCACATTGAATATCATCTTTTTTGAACTGAAAATAGCCTCCTAATGAAACGTCCAGGGCCTGAACTTAACCTTAACTCATGTAGGGATACATAATAATGAAATAAATCTAAAACATTAGTATAAATGTTATATAGAGGCAGAAAGTGTATTGCGAATTCTTTTTGCACCTGCTGAGTTCTTTATTGTATAATCTACAACATTCTAAATTCCTTATCTGAAATCTGTTTGAGGCACCCCTGGAGGTAATTACATATTCAGTTGTAGCAAATGTACGGATTTGCTGGAGTCTTACAAATAGTTGAAACCCGATATCTTTCAATAGCGTAATATGTATAGAGGGAAGATTTTTCATAAACATTTTACATTAAAATTCTACATTTACTCTCTTCTTTTACTTTTGTCTTAACTTTTACTTAGTTTTACTTCAAGTTGACACTTTTTTAAATATTGATTTCAAAATATTGTATGTAAAAAGCATGAGCCAAACGTAAACTTTCGTTTCATGTATCTGACATCATTGCTTGTGAATATGATTGTTCTAGATTTTTCTATGATTGTTCTGATTTTTCTATCGTCTGGCCCGTAGAGTAAAACGTGTTGTTTGCGAGGGGTGAACGTAACATAAGAGGGGTTTGCGAGTCTTTTACTGGGCAGTCAAGAAATTTCGTCGACATCAGCTCTCAAAGTGGAAAATTCTGGCATCAGATTCTCATTTGGTCCAAGCAAACGGGGAAACAAATGGTGATGACGTGATATTATCCCTTCGCCAACTCTGAACAATGGGTTCTGTTTAAAGAGCCACATAAATATTCTGCAAATAACTAGGCATCTCAGGAAGTATTTCCTGTAGAATCAATGAAACGAAGACCTCCTAGAGTTAGATACATGTGCCAAATACAATTTCTCATTGTCAGCTACATTTCCTCTATTCCAAATATCTCTGAATTCGAATCGCGATTCACCGGGAGAGATGGCTTACTGCATCAACCTGATGTTACTGCAGTCCCTCCGACCGGGAGGTCCTAGGTTCGAGTCCCGACGGCGGCAGGATTTTCGACACTAGCTTGTTACCCAGGTCGAGTTCAGTCGCTGTCTGGAGGTGAATTCTAGCGGCCGGCTACTCTGATCGGTAGTTTTCTGTGGTTTCTCCGATCAACACCAGGCGAATGCCGGAGCAGTATTCTAACAAACGGGCCACGGATCGCGCGATCTTTCCTTCATTTTCCTTGCCCTATCCTCACTCCTTACACACACACACACACACACACACACACACACACACACACTAACATGCACTACACTACCACACGTGCCAAGAGACCAGTAGGTCGGTGCCGGATCTCGTCATCCAGCAGGGGAAAGATCACCGCCATCTCCCGAGGAAAATACGCACTACACTAACGGGACTAATGACCTCTGTAGTTGACGCGCCCGGAATCACGAATTAATCAATCAGTCAATCGAATCGCGATTCCAATGCTGAAAAAAGCAAGGAATGCAAAGGGTTTCGTTTCATAATCATTTTGCATTGTCGAGCTTCAGTCTATAACAAAGATGCTCAGTGATATTTTATGTTGGAGATGTTGATAATGGCGGTGGGGGTGGCGATTGAAGAGACATCGTGGAATGATATGCAAGGGGAATGGAACACCGGAGAAACACACTTTATCAATCCGCATAAATTGAACTGAGATTCAATCCTCGATTCCACAAGTACAAGGCGAGGACTACCCTAACCTCTGCGCCCGGTCCACCCGATGAGAATCCAATTTATAGTGCGATTTTTCTAACTCTGCCCCTCAATCCCCTATGGCCACGATGGAATATCACACGGCATTTCACGTCCTCTATTGTGCCGGTCGAAATCGCATGATCGCAAGCACTGCTTGATACGGTCGCGATCATGCCGATACCTGGCGGTACGACTGAGAACGTCGCGAAATACTGTAACATATTCCATCCTGAAGACGGGCCTTCAGGGGCAAAGTTCGAAAAATCGCAGTGTAGACCCGAGGGCGGCAATTGTGGGTGGTGAATCCCAGTCCGCCGCGCGCGTTGGCGCGAGAGGGGAAGGCGTGGGCGCGAGGACGAGCCAGCTCAGCCGGAAGGGGCGACGCAGCATCTCCGGTGCTGCTGCTGCTGCTGCTGCGGCGGCGACGGCGTCCCCATCACGCGGAGATGAAGCGGAAACGCGCCTCCGGCGGACGCGGCGGCGGCGGCGGCTGCGGCAGCGGTGGGGACGGAGACGACGGAGGCGGCGAGTGGAATTCCACGCGCGCGGCACACTGGCGCTTCCGCTCCGCGCACCCCGTCCAAGGGCTCTCCCACACTCGCGCCATCCGCGGCTGCTGCGCGCCCCACACAGGTGCGACGCTGGAAGCTCAACTTCGTATGCCGACAAGACGTTCCTTTGTTGCTGAATTTCGAAGTGGTAGTTTATGATAGGCATACGAGCGAATGCTCATTAGCAGGAAATAATAATAATAATAATAATAATAATAATTATTATTATTATTATTATTATTACTATATAATTATTTTTTTAATGTATATAGTAGGAATTTACCTAAAGATAATTATTTAATGGAAATCGTTTCTTCGAGGACAAAATTTCATGACGTTGAACTACATCGGGATGTTCCTACAACCGTGTATTTAGGATTTGTTTCCCTCAGAAGGAAGCCGCTATGACCAAGATGGCCCGCTAGCGCTACATATCCCCCGCTAGTGATAGTAGAGGGTACTGTTATATTGTCAGGTTTTTTGTTGTATAAAGATTAACTATTTTTTTGGCTTTTAAATGCAATTAAATCAAATTGTTTTCTAGTACGATGAAGAATAATGCTTTTAATTGTTTGATAGCTTCATTGAAGAGGTTTTCAAGGAGCATTCACGTTCAACGTGAGATACTATCTTGATGATCAATTATCGTGCCTCGCAGACTTCATCTCAACTACTAAGATATTCTTGACTACTCTTCTCTGCTTGTTTACAGTATCGTATCTTTATTGTTCTTTGTTTATTCAGGAAAAAATGTCTGACTAGTCAAGTAAATTGACAATTGTTTGCATGTTGAGAATAAACTTGTATGGGCATAATAATATGCTAATCATTTGATGTAGGTAGATACCAACAGGATAGGTTCGAAAACTATGGTATGAGGTTAGGAATACTTAATTTCGAGGTTAAACAATACATTAAAATTGCTCGTAGAAAAAGAACTCGACGATTTTTAAGTGCACGACTGATTAATACCCTTAACTAAAATTGAATATTGTTTTATGATAGTAATTCGTCACAGATTTTTTTTTTCACAAACACCTTTTGAAAATAAACTTGAAATATTTTTTCTTAAGAAAACAGGCAACATTTATATTGTACCGTTAATGAACGAATCTTCCTCGCTGGCTTCGCCATTGTATGAGGAATGGTCATTGCATCGAAGAGGTTTTACACTGGGGATTCCCCCGCCGCTGAATCTGCACGCGCGCCGGATCACATGGCCAATTGTGTCGAAGTTACCGGCAATGGTCTCCTGCAGAACGGGTTTCATTTTTGTTATTCGTTCTCTCTTTTTGTGGCCGATAGCATTGCGCTCTTGAAGTTGATTTGTATCTTTTTCCTGCTTTTCTGTTAGTACGTGTTCTTGGCGGATTAAAAATAAAACCTGCTTCTAAAGAAAGGTATTTCTGAGTATCGATGAGAGGTCATATTGGGACAAGCTTAACATATCCTCCTGTTAATAGCACAAGTTATTTTCGGACCGTGTAAGGAAATGGAGGTGTGGAAGGTGTTCAAGAAACTTCATTTTATTTATTTCTGTGTGAATGTTGTCCTTAAGTGGTCAGCGAACCTCGGGAACCATTGCTGAATGATTCCTCGGGCGCTTGTTCCTTTATACGGATGCGTGAAATAAGCATATGGCATTCCTTTGAGAGTATATCACCCTGTTTCGCGGAGATTTGTAATATGTGATATTTTCTGCTATTTCTATTATATACTATAATTTTTATATGTAACGTATTATTGGTTAAGACGAACGAAGTGGTTTTCTTTGAAAAACATTAGTATTAAATGTACAGTTTTTTGCGAGCTTTTTCTTGAAGTGGAATTGCTGTTCTTTTTAATTTTATTTGATATAAGATAGACAAAGAGATTAATATTAAAATGCGAATTCATGCTTTTCCTTTTGAAACATATACATCCTGTAGAGATCAAAAATTAATACATGGGCGTGTGAACGTGAAAGTCAGACCGTGTGTTGTCTTCGAATCCCGTTAGTTTGTGAATGTAATTTAGACTGTTATATGTATTGTAATGTGCGGTAAATATTTTTAGGACAATAAAATTCTCGTATTTTCTATTTTTTTGTCAAAGCATCGCACTTAGTGTTTCATCAGGTGAGGTATTGGCATAACGTATGAAGTTCCGGACGTGGCCAGAAGAGATTTGCGCTTTGCCAAATGCGCTCACTTTGGTTCCATCCGAAACTCGTTTTCGGCAAACAACTCGAGTCGCATCCCGCAGTCATCACTCGGAAACGGCCCTGAAGCGGCGCCAACGAAACCATTTGATCCCGCGCTCCAAAGGCCAAGTATAGCGAGACCGCGTCCTGCACTTCATCACGCTTGGTCTCCTGTCATGTTGCCGTTGTGCGTCGGCGAATCTCGTCCGTACACTCGGAGCAATAGCCCGCTGACAGTGCAAGGAATGAAGAATCATTGGCGGCTCCTTGAGTTAATGCGCTTTCCTTCCGAGCGGCCCGCGTTCGTTGTCCCGTGCCGCGCCGCAGCAGCCAACCAACGCATTGCTTGGCCGGTAGACGCCCCGATGCAGCGCCGAGGTCGTTGAGATGAGACTCCTCGCGAGCCGCGATACTTCATACGGGAGACATTCGTATTTCAGGTCCCTTATCATCCCATTAGTACCTGTTGCAAACGGACTGGTCATGTGTCAGACGAATCCTGCGCAATAAAACATTGCCATTTATAACTTGGCTAACGTCTTTCGGTCCAAGTCAAAGAGATGGTTGTTGATCCTTCCGAAAAAGGCGTCGCGCTTCTCATACGAAGCACTTCGCCCATTGTTTCTTGGAACCACACATTCATTACGATCCATCGGCTATACGAGACACTGGCATATGTGACGAAAATATTGATGCGGAAACGGACGTCAAATAGTCGGAGGTGCGGACGCGCCGTTACGCGGCCTCCACTCGATACCTCGGCGCCCCACAGCCCAAGGCGCCGCGACGTGGGGTGGTGCGCTGGCCGCTCGTTGCTTATTACGAGGGGGTCTCAGGCAGACGGGCGATTGATAGCGCGTATCGGTGGCGGCGGTGGCGGCGGCTGGCCTGCCTCCCGCTCCACCTCCCAACACGCCGCCGCCGCCTCCTCCCCCCCTCGTTCGTGGCCTTCTGCGCGTGACGTCAGCCGCGATGTTGCCTGGTCGGCGCGCCCGCGCCCGCGCCTGCGCCGCGGCGGCGGTGGCGGCGGCGGTGGTGGCGGCGCTGACTGGCGCGCGGCCCGGCCGCCGAGCCGTGCCAGTGCGCTGTTATCACCAGCGCTGGTCGGTTGTCGGTCCGTCCCGGTGGGTTCCAAAGAGCTTGATCTCTCGCGAGTTCGTGGGCCCCTCGCGTGCGAGCATTGACGTCGCCCAGCCGAGCTCCGCTGCCTGCGCCGCGGCGCCAGCGTCACCCCGCGATCGCCCGCCTTCGCCGCCCGCCGATCTCCCCGCGACGGCACCCGCGCGGCCCTCCGCAGCCCAGCAGGCTCCTCCGGCCGCGTAGCGGACGCCGCAGCCTCCGGCGCCGCGGACGCCGACGCAGCCCCGACGCCGGCGCCAGCGATGCGCCTCGGCCGCCGCCCCCGCCGCCAGCGCAGCGCGGGTCGCAACCGCCCCCGAGGACGGCCCCGGAGCGCGCACTGACCGCGCGCCCGCCGCCCCTGTGCTTCCCAGTGCTTCGCGTGTTATTGTTATTGTTGTCATTACCCTCCTTGTTAGTAAACATGCGGCTGCAGGTGCAAACCGCGCGCCTGGACATTTTTGTGCTGAGTTGACCGTGAAGGACAGTGCAGAGTAACCTCGCTATCATGCGGGAGTGGGCGCACCGAGCCGGCGGCGAACGCCTCGTGGGACGCTCCGGGAGGGACTCGTGAAGGAAGAGGAGGGTCGCCGGCGGACATCCGCAGCGGAGGGGGGCTTCGTTTTTGTTTTGAGAGCCGAGGCATGGGTGCGGAGCGTGGGTAAGCGCCGGGGCGCGATCCCGCGACCCCCCGGCCGACTGCCCGCGCACGCGACGGAGCAGCTGGGGCGCTTGGCGCGCCGCCGCGGCCGCCGTCGCCGTCGCCGCCTCCCGCGCCGCCTGCGCCCGCGCGCGACCGTCCAGCGCGCCGCCTCGCGAGCGTCTGCCGCGGCGCGCCGCGCGCTGGTAGTGGTGTATGTCGGCGCCGCCGCCGCCGCCGCTTCAAGAATGGAAGGTTTAGTTCTGACGTCACCTCCGAGTTCGGCCGCCGCCGTCGCGGCCGCCGCCACCGCCGCGGCCGCCGCCGCCGCTGCGCCGTCGGCCGCCGCGCCTCGTCTGCGCCTGCGCGCCGTGCGGGCGCACGTGGCCGCCCTCACCCGCGCGGCGCGCGCGCGCACCGGGGGCAGCGCCGGCGCCGGGGGCGGCTGCGGTGGCGGCGGCGGCGGCAGCGGCAGCGGTGGTGGTGGTGGCGGCGGCGTTGGCGGCGGCTGCGGAGGTGGTGGTGTCGGCTGCGGCGTTGGCGGCGGCGCGGGCGGCGCGCGCGCCGGCCCTGTCAAGCCCACGATGGCAGCAGCGGTGCCGGCCCCCAACAATGCCGCGACGGCCGCCGCCGCCAGTCGGGACCCGGCGGCGTCGCTGACGACGTGGCAGCCCAACCGCAGCGTGACTCGGCGCTCCGCGCGGATCGCAAGGTAAAAACGACTCGCCTGGCGTACCGCTCGGGGCGCGCGGGCGGCGAATTTAGCGCCTTCGCTACCGCGCCATCGCGCTTGACGCGCTTCGTTTGCGCTGCGCCGAGACAAGCAGGGGCAGAGCAACCGCTCCCAGCTCCTAGCGTGCTCAAAATGCCCTTATGTATACGTTGTCAACGATGAAAACATCCGCGCCGACATTGTGCTTCCTTTCTTTTTATGATTGTTTTTGCGTTTTGGTTAGAGTACTTTGTCAAGTTTTAAGGTTTGTGGAAATGACGTACGGGGAGAATGAATTACATGCCTAGTGTTGATCAACACGAACCAATAGATTTATTTACGAATATTTCATGCTGAGTACAATACAGTGAGTGTCCAGTGTGATAACATTCATGCATTTCTGATTTTTCCTCTACCAATGTGACGATAGTGTCGGGTATTGAAATCTACAACGTTCTTTTCTAATGCCATCTTCTGTTTGACGTCATTACTTTATTTTTTTTTAACTTAGTTTTTTTTATACTTGTCCATTGACCATCCCGGACATGGGAATTTGTTATTTGAGGCTTCATTAGGTCTTCGCGAATTTACGCCGCTTTCGCGCCTTGCTACTTTCTGACGCCGTAATTTTCTTTGCGCCTCTAAATTCAAATTGGAAATCACCAGAGATTTGTTGACACTTTCAATAAGATTCTTCGATACTGTTTTTGACAACTGTCAATAGCGTGTATTGCGATGATAAAGAAAATTGATAATGTACTTAATTTGAAGAATCTGTGTGTGCAACGAAATTTTGCACATTCATGGTACACAACTGAAGACTTTTTTTTTTTCGAGAAAAGAAAGAAAAAGTAACAACGAAGTGAATTTTTCTCCCCCATTGCATACATAAATTTAGAAATCGGCTTTATGTACTCATGAGATTCGTCGAATTTGCATTTGTGATTATGCCATGGCGCTCTCGAGGGTTATGAAGTTTGAAGTAACTTTTCCCTTTCCCTGAGGTACCTCGTGCATGGGAGCTCCGACTGACAGTCTTATTGATCGCTCTGTTGCAGTGGTCACACTCGACTTGATATCTGGGCCTGCTCCCCGGGTTACTACTCGCCCGAGGGACATGGGCCATTGCTCGCGTAGCTAATGCACCGAGCCAGGTGTCTGCTTTCGCACGCTACCCACTCATTCCGGTGGGCGGGCGAGGAGAAAGTGTATGTTTAATACGTTTAAATTACCCCATTCCCGATGTTTGTGTGATCAACACTGATTTGCATGAGCGTTCTTGGATTTCTCTTCGCAACATGTACTTCGTTAGACATAAGGCTTCAGCACAATTTTTCCTGATCCCTGACGAATATAAGATGAAATCAGATCTTAATAGAGAATGTGTATGCATCGAAGTTTTGTGCCCATACTCTTAGTGCGTTTTTATTTCATTGCAATTCTTCTATACTGTAAAATGAGCGTGTAATTGATATCGATCGGAGACGCGATCGATATGGAAATTGTTTTGCCTGCGCTGATATGAAGTTTTCAACACGGTGATGAGTGGTTTTACATAATGGCGTTTCTCATGCTTTTTTGAAGACCTAAAATATAATTGTGTACATTAGCCTAGGGTCTTTTTAACTCCTTTTGAAATTACCACTTTCTGTAGTACCTGTTGTATCTCAATAATGCTTATTAATATAAAAAAAATTTAAAAAGTCACTTCTTCGGAGAAATCTATTAAAATTTTCACTCACTCTCTCACATACGTACAAACAAACAAACGAGTATAATTAAGACTGAAAACAGACGGACACAACAGTAAATCGTACAGAACTCAACTTCATCGATTTCGAAAGAACAAGCGCTAATATTTCTCATCGACTTCTGTCAAATCAGAAGAGCTTTTCATTGCAGGATTTGGCAACCCGTGAAGAGGGCGCGGTTGAGAAACATGAGAAGTAGCAAAAAGCTTGTTTCCTAGTTTTTAGTGGTGAAATTTTTCCGCCATTTTAATATTTTTTTCAGCAATGCGAAGGAACAATGCCCGTTGATGGAATATGAAACGTCGGGAAGTTATTGGAGTATTATTTAAATGTAGCTTGTGCAATGACCAAGTCCCTCGATGCTATTCGAAAATGTGAAAGAACGTTCCCTACCTGATCGCAGGATATGTTATATGTGTTAAATATAAATTGAATATAAATAAGCAAATATTCCACCAAGAAATGAAAAAGTTCAGAACTGTGTTGTATAAAATGAATAAAAACTTTTTTAATTAAAATTTAGTATTAGTAATCGTGCAATTAGTAATTTCTGTTTCCGAATAGAAGTAATTTTTGATGTTTTATATTTCCAGTTTCTATTGTAATTGTTTCTGTTAGTATAATTCAGAGAGCTCAAGAACTGTTACATAATGATTCCAAATTTGTTAAATGTCTTAAGTGGATGCGAAGGCAAATAACACTGTACGTATTTTGTGGTTATTGGAAGCAAAACTGAAATAATTCAGCCAATGTATGTACAAGTTTCTAAAAATTGTATACATATTTTGACTATTACAAATAATAAGGCATTGTTTTAGTCGATAAGCTTATGCATGAACATCTCTTACGAATTTAATATTTTATGTTTAATATAATTTAAAATACGTGCGTTTGAAGAAAATCTGAGATCAATCACTTTAGCGGCAGTGAACCAGCAGATGTGAAATAATAATAGAGTAGCTTGTGTGTCCCATGCGGTCATTGCTAATATTTCTCGCAAGATAAAGCCTTGTTGTTAACCTCCTCTCCTCCAGATAACCTTTATATCTCATCCGAGACTTTTTAAATTGGCTGGTGACGAATTAATACTAGAGACACTTTCGCGTTTCGATTTTGTTTCATGTGGACATAAAGTAAGGCAATGACTTCTACTTTTCGCGAAGAATAGCAAATTTTCAACTCGATTTGGCGTTTTTAAGCCAGTTTTTTTAAAGAAAAGTTTCTACCCATAGTGACAAGAAATGTATTTTTATTTTTTTATGAAAGCTGCGAAGTACTGGAAAGTTCTCATGCACTGCAAAGAGTAGTGGCGAATTGTTTACCAATTTTTTTTAATGTTTCATGTCAGGGTATTCCCATGTTTTTATTCTGGTAATTTGGAATCAAATTCTTGCCAACTTTACATCGCATTTGGCAGTAGTATAATCTTAGACATCTTGTAACTCACAGGAGTTCCTTCAAGTTCACAAGACCTTACAAACATTTATTAGTGTACACAGCGCTATATTCAGAAATTATTGAGATGATGGTTGGAGAAGAATTCACATGAAAAAGCAATTGCTACAACCCTTTCGCTGAACGTATTTTGACCACATGTGCTGCGTATCTGTTAAACTGTGAGCCGGCGCGGCACTTGTATCGACAGAAAGGGGCGGGGAGGGGCGGGGCGGGGCGTTCGACGCGAGGGCAGACGAGTCGGAAAATAGTAGTGAGTCAGCGCGTCGCCCTTGCGCGCCCCTTCCCTTGTCGCCGCCCGCTCTCTCCCTCGCAGCCACCGCCCCGCCCCCCTCGCCGCTCCTTTCCTTATCTGCGACTTTTAAAGTCCAGTAGCTCCGCGGCGCCGTTCACGCGCCGTTGGCTTGTCCGCGAGGCGCAGCCGCCGCCGCCGCCACCACCGCCTCTGCCAGCAGCAGTGCAGGGAGCCACCGCCCGCCCGAAGCACTCTTTGAGTCTGTGCTGTCGGAAGAAAGAGAAATATGCAAGACAAATATGTTCACAAAGTAAAAGCGTTTCTGTTTAGAGGTTTTTGTATATTTTTAAAAATTCAGTTAGAAGCTTTCCTGCCTACTACTGGTCAGTTTTTAGAAGATTCCTGTTAAGTTTTTTTAATTTGAATTTTTTTTTGGGGGGGGGCGGTGTTACTCGCACAGAGAGGGCGAGCCCAAGTTTCTGCCCCCTAGCCACCACGTAGTGGTGGTGGTTTTTGGTTCTGGAGGGTGGGGAATTGCCGCCCCGGTACCTGCCCGACCCTCTCCCAGAGTAAACGAGCCGACACTGGCACCTTGGCCGCCCGCAGGTGGTAAAGGGCAACATCCGTTTCTTCAAACCCCTGGGTAGATTGCCTCATCGTTTCAGAGTATTGCCCGATTTATCCACCTCCCTCTACTCTTTCACTTGTCTTGATGGTTCCGGTTTAGAGCTGGCTTTCGTGCTTTTCAATCAATATAAGTAAACTTCAGAATCACTCGCACATTCTTCCCCGTGCATCTTCGCCACAAGTATCCACATTCGCCACTCTACCCACTTGATGCAGCCGCTACCTACATTGCCCTCGCACACATAGCCCTCGTCCTCGCACACATAGCACTCGTCCTCGCACACATAGCCCTCGTCCTCGCACACATAGCCCTCGTCCTCGCACACATAGCCCTCGTCCTCGCACACATAGTCCTCGTCCTCGCACACATAACCCTCGTCTTCGCACACACAACCCTCGTGCTCGCACACATAGCCCTCGCACACATTACCCACGATCTCGAGTTCGTGACCAGATATCCGAAGTTCCACTCGGTCCGAGCGGAGCTTAAATACGAATGTGCCGATAATGCAATGGGATTAGAGGCATAAAGTGCCTTGAACTTCCGCAATGAGCTTGTTCCTCTCTTCTGGTTTTGGAAGTAGAAAATCGTGGGAAAGAATGTGAACTTACAAGAAGTGTTTATTGTCTTGTGTGATAGTATCATATAAATCTGCATCTTTTATCTATCGTAATATGCTAAAATATAAGATTTTTTTATTGGAGGAATTTCTGATTGAATTGTACACGTGCCCGCAAATCACTAATGGAATTCAATTCAAGAATCTACAGATACATTCGTGAACGATGTCTTGACGGCAATTGGAAAATTCAGTGAAGTTATCGTTTATTAGATTCAACATCATTCGCTTAGTAAAAGATGCTTGTTGAGCATACTTACCAGAGCCAGGAAATTATCACAATTAAGCCTCGTTGCAGTTGCTCAAAACTCTTAAATTTGCATTCATTTGTTTTAATACTCGCATCAAACGACTACTGTGTTGTCTCTTGATACTCTTGCTTTATAATAGAACTAAGTGGACGGAAAGTTACCAATTGCCACGTCACAGAGTTAACAGACATTTGAAATTAACGAGATTGGTAAGAGACCGCTGACGTGCTGTGTACAGTAGTGATGCCCTATTCTCTTTCAGAGATTTGTTGTTCTTAAGGGTGAGCGAAAGTTGGTAATTTTCAAGGCCCCCAAATTCCTATATTTTTTTGATCGAAAAAATGACGTAACTCGTGAAATAACAGAAAATTGAGAATCACTCAATGTCATAATAAGCCGGATTACTTTCTTTCCAATAAATATCGACCTTTTTTTATGTAGTAATTTTATGTAATATTTATTAATTTATTGCTGATTATGTGATTTGCGAATTCACAATGGACGAAGGTAACATATGACGGTTCAAGCTATTCAGCATTTAGTATTTATCTGTAGACACTTATGGTTCTTTGTTTTACACATTTCATTTGCAGTAGTTTAAATACATTCGCAATTGTAACACGTATCCTGATTGCTGAAAACAAATTATGGAATGCAAATAGCCTTATCAGTTACTTCTGGAGCAAATGAAATAGCCTGTAGGAGATGGAAGAGACATTACGAAACGTTTAATAGAAGAAGAGACATTACGATACGCAAAAAACTATTACTATCGCTCTTTGATATTGATAAGTTACTATCGCTCTTTATCACTGCTGCAGCCTCTGTTATCGTACTATTGATTCTGACAGCAAGATTCCTTTAAACATGTTTAAACATCGAGTCGAGAAGTCGCTTCCAGCAAGTCTTTCTCATTGTCGGAAGGACGTCGGGGAAGACGCATGGTGGAAGAGTAACTAAGCGCTGCATATTTTGGTGTTGAGGCGAGTGCTGCAATAGGACGGCCCGATTGGCTCACAATCGGCCATTGATCCTCGATGACGTTTGCGGGGGAGGGGGAAATGCGCGAGTTCTCACTCTTGAAGAGCGGCGCCTCTGAGGGAACACAGCTTCTCCATACTCCGCATAACGTGTTAATTCAGGGAAATGCTGAACATATTTATGAATCACTCTTGACCTCGCGTTGTGCGAGCGGGCAGGGTTATGAATGGCTTCTTTAGAGGGGTCCAGTCGCTCAAACCTCCTCAGAAAGACGACCGTGTGTGCCCCACGTTTCGTTCTTTCATGTCAAAGCACTTTTTTTTTTTGACGGGTATCTCAGTTTTTCTTATGAATATAAAAACTTTCAAATCGTGTTTCTCTGTTTCATTCTGTTATTTTAACTGCAGTGTCTGCAGTTTCGCAGTTTTATCGAAGAGGTTGATAAAATTTTTTTTTGATTGAAAATGTAATGAAGACTAGATTCCTTTTCTTCCTAGTCAATGGAACGTGTATAACAATTTGTACTAAATTGTAATACGGCTTGATGTTGAGTTGAGTTGATTTTTATTGGATTGTATCGTTTTTCGGTAAAATGTATGGAACTGTGGTGTTTACTTGCTTAGTTCATGTGGTTTTCGTTTCTTCCGAATTGACCCCGTTGAGACTTCCTTAAACTGAAGTTCTCCGGTGTAACAGTTGTTCTTTGAACTAATATTAAAATCGATGAAATCAATACAGTGCTCTGCAGAAAGCCGCACGTCTCGTCCACTAGCAGATTACATTGCCCCAGCTTTGCCGTAGTGCTTGAAGGCTTGAAATAAAGAAGGTTACAAGTGCCATTTTCATACTTTCGAGAAAATGGAATATTTATAGACACACACACACACACACACACACACACGCACGCACGCGCGTTAAACCTATTGGCACATACACCTCCGGCCATTTATAATCACCCAGTTACACTATCAAGAAATGCGTTTGAACTTGGTTATTATTTATTTTATAGGGCTTGATTCATTCATCATTATTCTGGTAAAAACATAAATTTAACCGAAACGGCACTTACATCATTTTAATTTCAAGTGTTCATTTTTATATTTTGGCGTGGGTGGATGCTGGTGGTAGTGAGGGCTGAGGCCGCTCCCTCCTCCGCAGCGGGGGGCGGCGGGCGCGTGGCGCGGCGCGGCGCGGCGGTTGTGCCCTGTTAGCGAGATTGCTGGATATGATAATTACAGGGAGTCGCGACGAATGATAGCCGGCGGGCGGGAGTTTCATGCGCCGGGGCTTCTCGCTTGAATTGTTATGGTTAGGAGGTAATGACATGCTTGGTGACATCTTTATTACAGGCAGATGCAGGAATTCATTAATTGTGTCGAGTGGCAGAACGTTGTTAGGCGGCGTTGCCCCGCCCCGTGCCGCCTCGCTGCCATCAGGGGGTCGAACGCTTCTTGCGGCTCCGGGCGCGCGCATTCGGCGAAGCGTCTTTCCAGACGAATGCCACTTGGCCACTGCTGTGACTCAACTTTTACTTCTTGAGGGATATAGATTCTGTGAACTGTATTAGTTCCGTGAAGTACGGTGCAGAAATAGCAGATTTTTGTCGTTTAAGGGGAAGGCTTTCGCCTTAGGTTACGCCTCTTAACTTTCGCTGCCTTCACCAGAAAATATGACAACTTTGAATTTGTAAAATAAATAAATTAATTCTACTTAGGAAAATGTGATTGCCTTTTCAACGTCTGCATTTCTGAAGTAAAGAATGTGATGTATCATTTGTAATATTTAATAATTTTTGAGTTGAAGAACTCTACTCAGTGGATTGTGCTGTAATTTTTGTCACTAACTACTGGATTATTTTGATGCCAATTTTTTCAAAATTAAAAAAAACGACTGTTTGAGTACGGCAGGAGATTCACATTTCTTCATAAATGAAATTCTAATGTTCTGTTCAGAAATGCAACGGGGAAGATAAAAGAAAGTCATTTCAAAGATCCCTATATTGTCTTTATTGGCATTTATGTAAATGTTACATACTTACAAGTGAGCGTTTAAAGTCTGCTTAAGAATAGCACATTGCGTTTCGAAGGTCGCCATGTATTGTTTCGAGAAGAAAAGGTTGTGGAATACGCGTGGGATATTGTGACAGCCAGACATATGGTAACAATGAGTATTCATGTTTCGCCTGCAACGTTGCCACATCATAAATTAAAATTCACCCATTTTTCTCGTCTTCCTCCAATGAACATTGCCATCGTTTACTAAAATTCTGTCTGTGGCTTAACATGAATACATTTAATTACTAAAAATGAGGCCTTCGAATCGTGAATTGTGAAAGTTCGTAATTTTAGTGGCTATAGTTGTTTCGTAATTTTTATGTTTAGACAAGTTTTCGTTTAAGTAATTACACAACGTTGTTGCTATAATAGATTGTACACGCCCGGTGTTATAAAAATGCTGGTCACCCCAAAATGTTGACAGTCCGAAAATATACCACCCGCACTGTGGGTTAATCTAGCACAAGAGTATTTAGTGATGTCAAATTGTAACGAAAATTAGCACTGTCTGATTGGCAAATAATGGGCTGAATTGTGGCCAATAAAACTGACTGCTATCGAATTGTATGTTCTATAGTTTGTGCCACTGTTATTTGATAGTGCGCCAGTGGAAAACCAAAAGATTGTGTTAGAAGTTGCTTATATTGTTACCATTGTAGAAATACTTTGTTTATATAATTGAATGATCTACAACGAAAGATAACATAATGAAGTTGATGAATAGCAACTTCCGAATTGTCAACAGAAATAGGCACATTAAGCCTCTGGCGGCTGCAGCCGACCTCGTCTATTAGCCCGCTTCATGCTCAACTATCGTAAAGTGGAAACAAAGGTCTCCTGTGCGCAAGTTCGCAAGGTTTTGGCAGCCGCCCGGGCGCCTCGCCCTTCGCCGCGCCCCGTCCGCCCTTCTCTCGGCGCCCGTTTCCGGACCCGCCGCCTGCCACTCGTTCCGCGGGGACACGGCCTGCGCTGCGAAGGGGGTCACGGATGCGGCCGCGCGGAATTAGAATGAAGTAGTACCGACCTCTGGAGTTGCTTGAGTGAGTGAATGAATGAATGAACGAACCAACCAACCAAACCTCGCAACGTGTGTGGCCCCCGCGCCCGCGCCTACGCCCGCCCTGCCATCGGACAAACGACCGGACCAGGACTGGCGAAGGCCTGCTTCAGTGGACGCAAGTTGACGGCTGACTTAGTTTTGAACTTTCAGACTTTGTCAATGCAATTGAAGTCATATTAGATTATAAAAACGATGTAACTGACGTATGCGAGATGCTGAGGGTTTTGCCCTGGATATTTCAAATAGGGTTGTTCCAATGTGAGGAGAGCGGAGCGGTTTTTTACCTTTCTGCCTACTACGTACTTACGTAATAAAGGAAAGTATTGTAATGCTGCATCGGAAAATGGCGATTTGTCGACAAGAAAACGCATATTGTGGACTCCTATTATCAGACAAGTTTATACTGACAATACACGTACTTCTCTCTTTGCTACGTAAGTACACAGCAGATTAGAATCTAGAAGGACGGTTTAACAAAGATGAAGCTTGTTATGATAACTTCCCTCTCTCATTCTGGACCCCCCACACACACCCAACTTACTATATTATGTGCTTCGTTGCAAAGAAAAACAACGTAGTCTACAGAGGCGAGATTAAAATGTTTAGACATAAGTTCGTTGTAAATACTAAAATAAAC
Source organism: Acheta domesticus (assembly GCA_031308135.1). NCBI lineage: Eukaryota > Metazoa > Arthropoda > Insecta > Orthoptera > Gryllidae > Acheta > Acheta domesticus. Next base: position 80,010,832 of record JAHLJT010000631.1, on the reverse strand, counting down.
GTATTCTGAGTTCTAGATAAGCGCTGGGATGAATGCGCGTAATCATGGACAGTTCACTTTTTCGGACATTTTTAATTTCTTTTCGTCATTTCACCATCAATCATAGTTATATACAAATAAAGAGTGAAACAAAAATAAGTTGGGGACGAGGGTTAAAAACTGTTGTCAAAGCTGGAGTGACCTGCAAAGTGCAAACAACACTCGGGATGGCTTCCGCGTAAAATTGCGGTCAGTGGAGGTGCGGAGACAGCGAATTTTACTGGATTCGCGAGCAATATTGCCATTGCATTTCCGTTTGTGAATTGAATGGTGAAAGTAGGAAATATGATTGTGATCAAAAAGATTACAAATATATTAGAACGTCACATAAATTGAACCTCCCAATATTAGTAATTATTAAAAAATAAATAATAAACGCGTAAACAAATATTTATCTTGAGATTATATAATCAAAGTAATAATATAATATGTAAGTAATCAAAGTAACATGGTGTGGCATAATTGTAAAAATTAAGCGCATAGAAATTTACAGCTAGATTGTGGCTCCGCACTCCACTGGCGAGGCGACGCGAGGCAGGCAGGATGCGCGACCATTAGAAGAGCGGGCCTGGGGGGCGCGTGCAGCGCTTAATGGGGCATTATGTGACGAGCGATTAAATCACGGTTCCCAGGAACCCCCAAGAACGCACGCCGGGGGGGGGGGTGAAGGACGCTGCCGAGGACGAGGACGAACGCGAGCGAGAGCCAGCTCTTGGCACGAGCAACCGCAGCGGAGGTAGTATACCTCAACACCGGTGGAGGGCTTTATGAAAACAAATTGTAACAACTTCAAAGTACCAATTTGTGTGTGTTCTTGACTCACTGCATGAAGTTTCTAATGCACCTTAAATTTTACATTTTGTGTATAGCAGTAGTGTCGAGGTCTTCTACTACGGTCGTGGCCACCGTTAGCATGCCACGAGTTTCTCCGCGCAACTAACGTTGGGAAAGAAAACTATTAGTAACCCCTTGCCGTTTTACAATAGGGATGGCGTTTGTCTCTGGTGGTGGAGTGAATGAACTGCGTGGGAAGGGCGAATTCGTCGTGGCACTCGTTGCACGGACTCCAGGCTCGTGGCATCGACCTTGACAACACTGGTGTACAGTGATTACTCCGGGATGACATGACACTCTAAGGTTTCGGCCATCCTTATTTCTTAAGTTTCAAAGCAGCTTCGTTATTTCAGCCTTAAAGGAGGCTACGGAGAGTACAATGGTCGAAACGTTGGTTGTCTTGTTCAAGAAGCTGTGGCCAGCCGAGGGAAAAAACGCATTTCTTCAGTTATTACTCTTCAGATTCCGATCTGATTTGTTTGATAATCTGTCGGAAATCAGAAAACTTGTAGCTGTTTGTTTGCATCGCATTACATTGTTGCCGTTTGTGTGCATTGCATTCATCGTACACAATGTATGAAAATGATTGGACCTCAAACTAGGAAAAAAAAATTTCAAACAAATGCAGTTATCAGACAAACAAATTGAGATATGCGAATTCAAACAGATAGGTAAATGACGCGTATGGTGTGATTCCTTGTGTATCCTCAGATTCTGTAATCGCTAAATTCCAAGGGGGAGAAAATCTTAGTTGTTCAGTTGGAACGATTTGGCATGTCTTTTAAAGTACTATTGTGTTATAATATAAACTTAATATTAGGATTCGATTGATGCTTTAAAAAAGCGAGCAGTCCACAAGGACAATAGGTGAGTAAATACAATATTGCTAATATAACATTTATTCTACAGATATTCTTGAAAATGTATTCTTCCCAAACCAAAAACCATTTTCCCCACAAAAAAACAACAACCGTAGTCACAAGCCTTTTATCATATTCCAAGTAGTAGTTTCTAAGTAGCCAATATACACCTGTTTTCACCAAAGGAGAAGTCTCGAGCATCTGAGATGGAAGGTCTAATGTAGCCTAAGAGAAGTGTCGACACATCGGAAACCAGAATATTCCCCTTGAATTCTGATAACTTGTTTTGCCGAGCATGCCAGACGTTTCCGCTCGTTCCAGCCCCGCAAGTTACTGCACGCGAGTCGGCCGCCCGCGCCTCTCCCGCTCCATTAAGACGTCGCGGGCGGGGGCGGGGGCGGGGCGGGGCGGGGCGGGGCGGGGCGGATCGCCGGGTCGCTGGGAATCAGCGGCGAAGTGGCATTCCTTGACAGTAAACAGCCACTTCATTATCTGCAGACCCATTTCAAGGAAGCCCATAGCCCCACGATTCCACAATGCAACCAAACGCAGAGCTGGATTCCTATGAGGGGGGGCTTCAGAATTACTTCGCTAGTCTCAATTCAGAGCAAATGCATTCAGTCGAAACGCTGAACTGAACACAAAACTTCAATTTTCGCTCACCCTCATGATTTGAAATGTCTAGATTTAGGGGAACGCCGCTCTGGTGGTGATACAACATTGCATTAATAAAATTCCCTTCGTAAAAAAAACATTAAATCTGCTGGACACTAAAAGTTTAGACCCTCTACCGAAAACTTCTTTGTGCGCCACTGTATATACCGTTGTTTGTTGTTCGTTCCAACTGAAATCACCTCTTTTTATTTTCGATTATTGTACTATTTGTATTGTCTATTTGAATAATAGCGGATAATCTATCCTAATAACAGGTACGGTTTTATTTTCGCTAGACATAGTTCATTCATTTGTGAAGTTCATCATGTAGTGAAAAAAATCGCCAGTGTGTATTAAAACTAAAATCTCTTAGTTACCTATCGTGACGTTCTGAGTCGCCGTAGATACTGTTATCAAGTCTGTAATCGCTGACAAGTTGCTCAGCGTTCGCAGACTTCAAAAGTACCGTTCTCGCGTTGAAGACTAATTTCTAATAGCAGTACTGACATTACTGTAAGGAGCTCAGTGATGTCGTGTCGAATTCTGTGTTACACACACTCCCCAACGTCCGCAACTTGTAACTTTCCGTCAATATCGCTCTATATTGAAAAGCATCCATTTGTAGTCTTATTTTAATGGATCTTCAAAAAACTTAACTTCATAATTGCGCATTCGTCCAGACGAAATGCAATACTAGTGATATTCTGTACTCATTGATATCTCTAGCGGTCGGAAATCCATTTGTGTCTTGCACCTGCGTGCTCAATCCGACGCTTATGAACGCTAACACTAAGTACGTCGCGAACAATGAAAACCTTGGGATATCAGGATATGGGAAATGTGATTGGCCCCCTTGCCTTGATGCGGACTGAGAGCTTTAGCCAATATATAAATTTGAGTGGTGTATACTTTCTGTACCCACTCAGAAGCACACCATATTTTCTATGATTCGATTGAAGAATAAGCCAGGTATGTCCAATAAATGGAAGCTCTCGTGACAGAATTCAAAGTGAAGTTAGAAGATTATACATTTCAAAGATAACCTTAATAGAACTTTACAAAGAAACATTAGAAGAACATTACGTACAAACAAAATTATAATTTCAAAACTATTTTTGACGAATATTGTTTGGAAAACGTTTTTTAATTGGCCACTTTTTATTTGAAATTTTATTGCCGAACACTTCATTCGAGAGCTTACGAAGTATTAACTTTCAACTGGAAAAAATTTCAAGTGGGCAAACATTCGTCCAATAGTTTTCGGAAAAAAAAACGGCCCCTCTGTATTTTCTTCGTGGCCGCGCGCACAGAAAATCCGCACCGAACGTTCTCCTAAAGCTGTCAAGACTTTCCAACTGGCGACCCGCGGAGCTCATGCGGCCCGCCGGATCTTTTTTGTGCGGCGGCCAGCGACTGCTTTGGAAACTGTTATTATGCCAACCTAATACAGTTGCACAATTCATCTTATTTTCATTAATGATGTATTAATTTTCTCGTGTACATTAATCATTAAGTATGTTGAATAAACGTCGTATCTAAAATGTTTGTTTCAGTATAATCTCAGTAATTATAGTAAAAATTATATTAATGAAGGTGCGGCCCCGCGGCTTAAATAGAATTTGATATGTGGCCCATAAGTCCTTTTAAGTTGGAAAACCCCGTCCTAAAGGGACCCATGCGGCACCCTTCCGCGAGCTGGCGCCTCCACTAAGGCAGTCTCGTCCTCCTCGTCCGTCGGCGTCTGCAGCGCGCACACCGCCGCGCCGCGCTGCGCCGTGTGGCGGCCACGGGGCAGCGCCGAGGTCGCGGCCTCTGGCCCCCGTCCCAGCACGCGCGCCCCCTCCCCCGCCTCCGTCTCTTGGCTATTAGGCGGCGCGGCCCGCAGCAAAGGCGCCGCGACCCAGGCGCCCACCCGACCCGGGGCCGCACTCCGCTCGGCCCGCACGCCCACCTCTGCCGAGGGGAAGGGCAGCTGCTTAAAACATAAGGCATTTTAATAACGTTATACTTCCATTTATTTACAGTGCCCTTTGACAAATCATCAGCTGCTACGGTGTCATCCAATCGGGAGCTCGAACTACAGCCACTACAGTGACGTCACTATGGTGACATTCACGCTCCCAATTCGATGACACCGTAACAACTGATGAACTGTCAAAGAACTCTGTAAATAAATCGAAGTGTACAATTAAATCATCATTCAAGTAGCCTTCCTCCAATGCATTCATTCCAATCACCATGCCTGCGCCGACCCATTCATTTTATTTTCTTGTTAAAGGAAAATTGTACATTATTAACAAAAATATTTTTAAACCTATAGCCTAAGGTGCGTCTGGACATTGCTATTGATAAAACATTAGTTTCTATTTCTCTAATTATTTTGTTTCTTTACACTTAGCTGCTTTCGTATTTTGAAAACTGATACTTGCGGTGAGGGAAGGGATATTTCGGTATATTTCGCCATTTTCAATTGACCTCTTTTTGTTATTAATTGCCAGTGTTTCCTGCCAGACATGTTTCCTTAAGCAAATGCGCTGAATGACCTAGGACACTGCGTAGTATGGTTGTGAGCAGCTGGTGTTGGTTGCAGGATCCCGAAAAGTCGGACTGGGCCACATCTGCCGTGCAAAAAAGGATTTCATCTGGCTTGCGGGCAGGAAAAACTCGAGAGGGTGTCTCAAAAACAACAGGACTTAGATAAATGAATTTCTGTCGTAGTTAACACTTCAGTGAATTTGTACGATAAATAAGAGGACAACTGTGTCATTTATTTTCACTTTCATTTGCCATATTGTTGAAAAAAGTGAAATTTACTGATTGGTATTCCTAAGAGGGATGTACAGAATGTTCTTATTAATTACAGAATCAGTCATAATTGGCTGAGGATAGATTTTTCATGAAATATAAATGGTAAATCCATTAACTTTTGTGTCTTTGTTATTTTGTGACAAAATATGAATTTTCTTAACTAAAAACAGTAATCGATCTTGAAATTTAGGAATTATACATTGGCACAATTTTGCGATATACTCATACTACATCACGAATACATGAGAACATGAAAATCAACGTCTCTAAATCATAAGTAATCTAGCACAGGGTTGTCCAACTGGCGTCCCGTGGGGCCATTTATTGTGGCCCACGACAGGTTATTTAGCCAAAAGTGAAAGGCCCTTGCAGTCGTATCGGGCGAGAACATCGTGCACCTACCACACGCTTCGTGCCGGGGTCAATACCCCTCAATGTAAAACAGATTAAGTGTAGATTTAAGATATTTTTATAGTAAATAAGAAATTAAAAAATCATCCTGATGTGTTTCATTGCGTTATGTATGATTCGGCCTGATATCACGCATGGTTCCATCTCCTCACTGTTTCAGAGCAGCCTGGCAATTGCAGAGATTATATTGGAATCAAAATCAACAAAATTGGAATCAGATGTGAATCGTCCGAGTAATGAAAAATATAGTCCGCGACCACATTAAATGTCTTTATTCGGGCTCTAGAGGTATTGCAATGTTGGACACCCCTGATGTCGTATATTGTGAACAGTTAACATCTTCTGTAAATTGCTGAACAATGGAAAAATACTTGTTTCCTGATGGATAGTGGATTGAAAACGATGTGGCAAAAAATTGAACAGATTTGTAATGTACAAAAAAGTGCTCTTAGTTTCTGTGCATTACGTTTGAAGCAGATGCCTCTCTCGGAAGAATGTTCGTCCCTTAGGTGGTGTGTGCGCATGTGCGTGGGCGAGGGAAGGGCGTTACGCACGGGCGACTGCGCCATTGTTGGGTGCGGGGCAGACGCCCCCGCCCCCACCGCCAGCTACAGCCTGGCAAATGAGTCTTGAACCCTGAGGGATTTGCCATTTGGCTTGCGCTTCATCACTTTGTAAATATTTACGGTGGTCGCTAATTTACTTGGTGGATGAATGAAATAAAGTCAACGGAAAGATCGGTTGGTAGGAATTTTTTAATTGCGAATGAAAGTCTAAAAAGGTTTCATTATTTCATATTGTACTTATAGTTCAAAACATAAAATTTATTTGTAATATGTAGTTTTATTTTAAGAGTTATAAGTATGGAGGTAAGTTATACAGATCAGCAGATTAGATATATCAATTCATCGGTAAGTATTATGACCTTAAGATATTGAAAGGAAGTTGTGTATGGACAACAAAAAGTTACGGTTGCAGATGAGTATTCGGCCTTCACATTTGACACAGACTACTATTATTCTCCCACCGGATCTCACAATATACATACTGCCAAAATTACTTCCATTACACACCGCGGGAAGTTTGCAAAGGTCATGATGCATCAGATAAAGAGCTCGAATAACACAGGATACACAATTGACTCGTGTGTTGACGTGCTTTTGTCGATAACACTTCGCGATTTTGTACATTTTTTTTTCAACGATGTGATTACGTTTTTGTATTTTATGAAATTATTGCGCGAGTTTGACTTGTGTGTTGTTATAAAAAGAAGATATTGTGTGATTTATTCATATATAACATTTCATTTTGAAAAGTGCTGCTTATGAATTTACTAGTTGTAGTTTTTCTTGTGGGAAATAATTAATTGCTTAATAACATTTTCTATGGTAGTTACCTTAATTTCCTTAAAATTTTAAGACTGGGAAGAATTTTAAGACTTTCTCTTGCACTGGCAGTCAGAAACGTACAGAATCTCCAAATGTGTCAAATAAAACCTAATATTTTCTTCTAAGTTGTTGTGCATGTTAAGAAAAGTTTAGCAATATTATTATTTTTAAGGCTTTCTTTCCTGACCTGATCTGGGGATTGAGAACCTTATCTGTCAAATAGGAATGTGCTTCTTATGCAATGAGGTTTGTTTGGCATAATGCTTGAAAGCTGTTTGGCGTAAGACAATACTGACTTTACCACGAACTATATCCATGAAAGTAAATGCAGAGCCTAGGCTCTTGTGCGAATGTTAGGAAAGAGAATTGGACTTGCGCTCAGTAGCTTTCCTTGATATAGCGAAGGCATGCTCACGGGCGAACCGTTTTGGTGAAAGAAATGACTGCGCAAAAATGTGAGGACCTAGGATAATAACTCGGAATTGTCCTTGGTTCATTGCCTTTTCTGCATTCGGCCTGTTGGGTACGTTGCGGTTTTAAGGAAGTATGTAGTCAGTCACGTAGGCCACGGATTGAAGGTGACCCTCAGCAGATTACAACAGACGAAATCGTAAAAAGCAGTTCAAATCTGTGAATCAGTTCTGAATATATAAATCGTGATGCGAGCATCATCTTAAATTGGTGCTTTAGTAGACATTCATTTAATGGTTGACATATGTTATTGCTCGACGAGTTACCCAGGTAAAGTGTGGCATAATTTATTTCTAAAAGATTTGGGATTCTAATATTAATGAAGTCTTAAAGTTTGTGAGGACATACGGTTTTTTTGCTTACTACGACAGCGAACCATTTCACCTCGTCTTAAACGGTTGAAAATTCTGCATCGCAGATGCTCTAACAAAGATGTCCTGAACGAATGTGAAGCTAAAGGTGATAACTTGGACCTTAACGAGCCAACTACAGCGCGAATTATGAACGGCGGAGCACCTTTTCCCCTGTCATCTGCAAACAATGGCCCTACAGCACGTCGCTTTGGCCTTGAGGCGCATCGCGGCGTAATAGACTGTGTCGTGGATTCGTAAGGTTGAGACGGGAACATCTGTCTTTTTTGCGAGATAAACATTTTACAGTTCTTGATAAACAAGATGTGGAAATAACTGTTTAAATTGGCCTCTGGAAGAGTCAAACATTTCCAAAGGTGCAGGATCCTTAAATTTTGCACATCAAATCGGTTGGCTAGCTGGAGCTTGGCTCGACTGGTGGGATATTTTAAGAATGGAGTTGCTGCGGGCCTGAAAACGAACACGATCTTTGAATATACACAAAACAATTCCGGGATATCGAAACGGTATTTCATTCATTTCCTCGCTTCCTACGTACTTACGTAGTGAAGAGAAAGTATTGCAATTCTGTTGCCGAAAGTGGCGATTTTTCGACAGAAAAACGTGATTGTGGGTCCCTGATATCGAAAACGTGGATAAATCTTTGTTTGTAGTAAATTACTTCTAAACGTTGTATAATCAGAATGCACATATTGCGGGCCCTTGATACCAAAAAAATTATTTTCATAGGTCAATTTGTCCCTCTATTCGTGACGTAGGCGCCTAGAATGTTCAGATGATTTGCTTCAAAATTGACATTCCGCGATCGATTTACCCGAGCTAGAGGTCCTGCGAATTTGAAGCGGATATTTTAATTTTGCGGAGCGACTTTACGTGAATCCTCAGCATTTTCAATTTTTTTTCTTAAAAAAAAGCTCCAGTTTTTTCCCTTTAATTTTTTTCTCTGATAGAGCGTTTAAAAAAATGGCGCATGTCCCATTTTCGTAGAACTCTGAATTTTCAATAACTGCAAGTCACAAAGAGAGAAAATGTGTGCTGTTGTAGCACTTGTAATTTCCAATGTCAGCATCTCGCGTATCTTCGCACTACCGAAAAATCGAAAGCTCCCACAGAGAATAAATCATGGACTGAAACTGACAGCAAAACAACGGAGGCACGCTCTCCTGCGGAAACTGGGCGGTGGGGTGGGTGGACAAGTGATAAAAAATAGCCCCGAATAGAAGACGGCCTCAGGGCACTGCCTGGCAAAGGCATGTTAACCCTCACAATTATTAGCAGGAATGCTAATTGCGTGCTGCTGCTGTTGGCGGCGGCGGCGGCGGCGGCGGCGGCGGCGGCGGCGGCGGCGGCGAGCGTTGCCCGCACGGGCTGCGACGACGACGGCAGCAGCGACAGCAGCGGCGCCCGCTCTCGCGTAAGCGCTATAAATAACCGGCGCGAGCGGCGCCGCTGCCGCCTCCGCCGCGGGCGGGTGGTGGGGGCGGGAGCGGGAGCGATGGGTGGGGGTGAAGGCGGAGGCGGAGGCGCAGGCGGGCAGCTCACCGCGCAGGCCGCGCCACCTGCGGTCGCCGCCGCTAACCGTGACTCGGAGGTGGGACTGGAACGCCAATGATCGTCTCGGGAGGAGGCGCGGGAGAAAGAAATCAGATGACCTTGAGCGGTGACGTCACGCGGGCGCCGGATTTCCGTGAAACGCACGATACGAGGCCCCGTGGTATACGTTGATCGCTTCCCGATTGAGTCCGAATGGCCTCATCCCTGCTGAAATCACGTTCGATATTTAGTAGACGATGAAAGATTCGCTATTGGCGATGCGGGTCGACTGTATACGATCATCTTAAGATGTAATTCTGAAACTGGTTTACTCCAATCAATTTGCAAGTCCTTGATTACGATAAATTTGTATCCTTAAACGCTCCAAAGCGATTTTAAAGAAAATAAATGAGGC
>JAHLJT010000631.1:78742480-78800048 GCA_031308135.1 Acheta domesticus | reverse complement strand
GGAGAAGATTTTAATGAAATGTGATTTTTTTTCACTTCAGAACAACGCCGTTTAGTATTATCATCTATTATGATATATTATGACAAAAGGAAATGACCCAATTTTTATAAGACTTTTGGCATTTTTCGTCGATTTCGAATAATAACTTTTATTTTTAACTTCTTCCTTCATTTTAATGCATGTTTCGCTGAATTTCATCAATTTTAATCTCATTTTTATGGTACTTGATTCAAATTAATATTAACGAGATGCTCCACAGAATTCCTGAGTAGCCAACTCCCTTTCTTGCTCAATTATTGTAATGTCATCTGTTGTATGTGTCGCAATTCAGCGCCAATGTCTGTCAGCGATTAGTCGGGATAACTAACGACAGAGATTTTCTGGTAAAGTACAGTCGAAAGCGGAAACATTTAAGTTGGGCTCACTTGAACAAATAGAAGTAGTCTCGGTTACAGCAAGTAATGTATTGAACAGCATGAGTTGCTCATACGAACTGTTTTTGATAACATTTTTTGCATAATTTTCTTTGCTTTTACGGTATTTTTAAAACATATTCCAAGCATTTTATTGATCATTTTTGGCAATATTTTAGGTCATGAAAATGTACACCCAATCATAACTTGACGCACCATCTCTAAACGTTGTATATTTTGATGTTGTGCATCGGTTCAAAATTTTTTAAGATGGGTATAAATTAGTTCAAAATTAGTACAAAATTGTGGTATATTGTTTTTTGGTTTAACGCATTTTTCTTGTGTGGGTTTTGCCAACTTAACGTTAACCTGGCGCACCCACTCTTCAACGTTGTATATTTTGATGTTGTGCATCGGTTCAAAATTTTTTAAGGTGGGTATAAATAGTTCAAAATTAGTACAAAATTGTGGTATATTATTTTTTTGGTTTAACGCATTTTTCTTGTGTGGGTTTGCCAACTTAACGTTAACCTGGCGCACCCACTCTTCAACGTTGTATATTTTGATGTTGTGCATCGGTTCAAATTTTTTAAGGTGGGTATAAATTAGTTCAAAATAGTACAAAATTGTGGTATATTTGTTTTTTGGTTTAACGCATTTTTCTTGTGTGGGTATGCTAACTTAACGTTAAGTTAGCGCACCCACGGGACACGTTGTAAATTTTGATGTTCTGCATTGGTAGAAAATTTTTTAAGGTGGGTATAAATTAGTTCAAAATTGGAACAAAATTATTGTATAGTCTTTTTTAATTTTTGAATAAGTGGGTGTGCTAACTATACGGACATCCTATTAGGTGACATTGTGGGTTCGGCGGATTTCTCGGTAACTGAAGACAGAGATTTCCTAGTCCAAACCAAAATATTGCAAGCTGAATTCACTTGAACGAATGGAAGAAGCCTCGATGCATCAGTAACGTATCCAAAAGCTTGAGTTGTTCATCTGAGTTGATAGAACTAGTTTTTGATAATTTTTTACGTCATTTTTCTTCGCTTTTAGGGCACTTTAAAACATTTTAAGAGAATTTTATTAATAATTTTTGGTGTTTTAGGTCATCAAAATCCGCCTCCTTCTCGTAACCGTACACGTATTTGTTTTCAGTATAGCTATAATATTACAGCAAATGGGAATTTACGTGAAATTATATTTTTTGTTTAAATTTGGTTATATGTACGCGAATATATTTAGCATTTTATTAGATTAATCCGATTTTTGCTAGCTAGAGGTGTTCCTAGGTCTGGGGCATTAAAAAATTATCCAAACCTGGGGATAAGGTAGTTATGTGGAGAGCATGACGTATTCCGATCACCGTAAGCAGCACATTCCGCCTGCCTGATATATATATATATATATATATATATATATATATATATATATATATATATATATACACACACACACACACACACACACACACACACACACAAACTATTACTCTCTTCTTAAGACAGTTTGTGCTAGACTGTATTGCCGTGTTCCTTCTGTAAGGATGATCTATGCGACAGTGTATCAGCGCCTTTGATTTTCACTTTAAAATGTCGAAGTTCAAACGCCAATCGATCCTTGCCCAAGTATTTGTAAACAAAATGACTGCACATAATGACGTGTTATGGGGTCTCCTGTTCTTCCGGCCTATGAAGTAGGTTGTGGTTGGAGATGAAGATTTGATTGACAAAAGTTTGATGGTAAATGAAATATAGATAATTTCTTTTAATATTATTTGCCGCTGATACTCGAAAAAATCATGTAATTAAAAAATGAACTAACTTGACTGTACTTGAAAAAATTATGAAATAAATGTGTGATTAATTTCAATGTATTACTTGTCATTTCTTTTAGAAATTATTTCTTAACATGTTTCTTTCTGTGATTAAGGAACACTTGTTTTTTGGTGCACAGTACGGTTTTAATTAATAAAAGAAATAAATAAATATGGGAAGGATGAGCTGACTAGGGAAATACATTATTTTCAGTCTCTCTCTTTCTGTCTGGGCCAAACACACACTCACACTCTCTCTGTCTCTCTCTCCCTCTCCCTTCTCCTCTGATCCTCAGTAAACATCATAACGGAAATAAAGGCACTACATCTCATACTTGCGTCAAGCGACGTAATTACTTACGTCATAAACATTTCTCGTATACATTCGAAGTTATCACAATACATTTAAATTATATTTTGAAGTGCGAATGGGAGGGAAAATATGACATCCTCCGATGATGAAGAAAGACCACTCGGGCATGCTTTTCGCGACAAAAGAATATTCTGTCAAAACCTGGTGAGGTTGCCGGTTGGCGAGCGTTCTCAGAGAACTCCCCAGCTATGCACTTCCGGTCACACGTTCTAGTGACTTCTTTTTGGTGGGAGGACTTCTTGTTCTGTAACAACGTAGGTGCTGTCCCTATTGGGCTCTCCTTCAAGCAGTGCGGCGAGGGCGCGAAGCGGCGAAATCTGTCCTTTCTGAATGCGACCTCCTCAGAACAACTATAGCACCCGCAGGTGTACTTCTCTCTCGATGCTCGTACGTGGCCGTGACTCGTTTATTGGGCAGTGAAGGCGTGGGCGCATGCGGGAACGGAATGAGCGCTCGCCTCGCAATAAACAGCAACAGAGCCGGTCTGGGTAGCCGAGGTCGCTAAAGCTGAAGAGCCGTAGCTGCCTCGTGCCTGAAGAGTCGCGTGTCCGAATCCCGCCCGGGCCATGGATGCTTGTGTATGTCTGTATACCTATATCATTACCGTTTCCCCCAATGTTACTTACAGTGGTCGTTATTTAACCTTAGTAGTTGAAAAGCGACATTAAGTGAAAACAAATAGCCACTCAAAGAGGAATTTGGGCTAAGAAACTGTAGCGAAAAAAAATCTTGAGGGAACAGATACCAAAACCAATGCACTTATAGTTGTACGTTCTTCGGTTCTCCGTAAGTTTTACCTGTGTATTGACACGTTGAGTTTCTCTTTGTGTGCTTTTCTTGTGACAACCTCATTATTTTACCTTTTTCATTTATTTTAAATTCTTTCATTTTTTCCACGATTTTATAGTTTATCTCAGCATCTTTGCTGTTAGTTGAGTATAATTATTCACTTCTATTCTATATTGCGTTTGTTTTATTATATATAAGTTCTTCGTAAATCCAGCACTTCTCTCAGCTCGAATCTAGTGTCCCGTGCTCGATCAGGTAAACAGTGGTAAACAACGCTTGCATTTTTTCTACTTTCATTGAACGACAGCCATCATGTTCTCAGGCTAAGACCATCCTTTCAGTTCGTTTTCCCGACCTTCTTCGGCTTCCCGTACTGTTGTGAACGCCTGAGTAGCATAACGACTCTCTTCACGTTCCCGTTCATGTTGCCGTTCCCTTTTCCCGTTCATGTTTCCTATTTGTGAAGCGGCTTAACAAGTCCCAAGTCCCACGAGAGAAGCCCGACAACCGGGTGTTTCCATCCACGTCGCCATAAAGTACAGGACCGTATTCAGGGCGAAAACTCTATAATGTACTATTTCTCTACATTGTAACGAGCTGTACTTTTTTTTAACAACTTTATTTTCTGTCTGTTCAATCCATTGATTTTACAGAGCTTTTAATTACTTAACACTAGAACAGGATTAGGGCATAGGCAGGCGGGGAGTTCATTTATTTGAAGCTCCCTCTCACTTTGTTACGATTTAGTGTTTGAGCTATATTGAGAGCATTGTTGCTCGGAAAATTTCCGAGACATCGCTGCAGTAGATGAACACATTTTAGATATGTCTCCATGGATATGGTCCTGCAGTTTACTACTCTGCTGTATTGAATTTGCCAGGCATGTTTCCGTGTTCCTGAGAATGAGCACCTGAGCCTTTCCGGCTTTTACTCTTCATCCTCCCATGGGATTGTTGACTGGTATCCGGATATGGCAGAGCTCGACTCTTCAATGAGTGGCCACCCAGAACCTGGGTGGATCACCTCGACAGCTGGAGGCTACCGGTATCGCTCATTAAACGCCACTCACATGCGCCGGAACGAATCCCGTTATTCAATTGCTATCAGGCAATTGCTCACGAGTATCACTGCCGCGACCAGCGAGCTCTAATGTAAACTGGAGACAACACTCTGAGCTGAGAAATCGTGACGGTCCGCCATGATGGTGAACGTCTATTCTGTCCTCATTATCTCGGAGCCAAATAGCAGGAATTAGTGTCTCCAATTTTGAACATATTTTATTCTCTTTTATGTTCACGAAAACTTAATCAAAAGTTGGAAAGGAAGCAATATTTAATACTTTAAAAATAAAAATTTACTTACAATACTTTAACACTCCCAATCTTTAATTTCTTGGAGAGTTTTTTTTAACATTCACGCAGTGGAAGAGAATCTTGGTTGGTATTTTGAATAATTTCTTTAGTTCAACTTATTGTAAATAATAGTCGTTGTGAAAAAGGAAACCTAAAATTATTATTAAAACATTGGCTACCAAATAATATGTCGTAATGCACATAATATGTCATTCCATTTTCCTTCATAGAGACGATTTTAAACATCACTAACAACACACATGACACATTTAACTCCGCAAGAAAGCCTGTAAGTAGACTTCGTGGCAGCCAACCTAACAGAAACGATCGTCACGATTTTCATCACTCCGAAGCATTGCAATTCTGTAGCCAGTTGTAATGTTGAGATCACTGGCGCGACCAAAGCCATGAGCTCTACTCGACTTACTACAACAGGGCGGCGTGCAGCACCAACACGTCTCCTCACTGCCCCCTCTTTGACAATAACGATGAGACACCGAGGAACTGTGCAACTTCGTCTTAAATGGCGATATCGGTTCTTGTTCTCTCTACCTCCTGGAATGTCTCAGTGTCAGAAGCCGTTGCCTGTTTGGATGCCGTTGCCCCTGGATTGTCTCAGTTGCCGTTGCCTTTACAGCGCCACTGACGGAGAGGTTTTAGAATTCGAGTAGCCGGGAGCGTGTATTTGGCATTCGGTTCTTTGCTGGATCGAATTCAAGCAATGTCTAGAGAGGGATTCTGGCGGCTGTCTGCTATGATCGGTAGTATTCCGTGCTTTCTCTAAACACTATCAAGCGGTTTTCTGGTGGAGTGTCCTAACAAACAAGCTAAGGACCGCGCGCGATCTTTTCTTCCTCTACCTTGTGTCCTGTCCACACCCGCCCCCCCCACACACACACAGAAGTGTCGGGTGACGAATGGAGAGCATGGAGCTTGCCCAAGCTGCAGATCGGGAGAGATGGCTCAGTGCATCAATTGATGTCACTGGAGTCCCTCTGACCGGGAGGTCCTAGGTTCAAGTTCTGACGGCGGCCGGCAGGATTTTCGACACTAGCTTGTCAGCTAGGTCGAATTCAGTCGCTGTCTGGGGGAGAATTCTAGCGGCCGGCTGCTCTGATCGGTAGTTTTCCGTGGTTTCTCCGATCAACATCAGGTGATTGCCGGAGCAGTGCTCTAACAAACGGGCCACGAACCGCGCGCGATTCCTCTTTCTTTTCCTATCCTCACCCCCTTACACACACACACACTTATTTCCACACATGCCGGGAGAGCGGTCGGGAGCTTAGATCTTGTCCAGGATGGAACGGTGCCCCGCTGGTGGGTGATACCTGCTTGAGGGAAAACCCCGCTAGTCGATGATAGGTCGGCGCCGGATCTCGTCATCCAGCGGGAAAAGATCACCGCCACCTCCCGAGGGAAAAGCACGCACTACACTTACGGGACTAATGACCTACCTAGTTGACGCGCCCGGAATCACGAACAATCAATCAATCAAAAGGGAAGGACCTCCTCCAACCTCCTTCAATGGTTATCACGCATGACAATACAGTTCATACCAGTTCACGCGCCCGAAACACTGAATAAATAAACAGTAAATGAATGGATCAATCGTTCTCCCCTGCGTCGGTGCATCCCAGCGCCGCTGAGGTCCGAACGGTGCTTCCGCTTCCGCAGGGGAGTCCGCGCCGGCGGGCGCTCCGAGTCACGCTCTTCTCGGAGCGATTCCTTTGACTCAGCTGCTTCTGCTGCCGCTGCGACCTCGGGCCACGCCCCTCTCCCCCCCCCCCGCCACCGCCTCGTCCTCCGTGCGAGTGGCGCTAATTTCTCCGCCCGCTCGCATTCCACTGTGCTACGCGGCCCCGCCCGCAAGAAATTCTGGAAAATTCGATGACCGAGTTTTTCTTCGACTGTGTGTGACCACGAAGGATAGTGCGATTGTGTGTCTGGGTAGGTATGTAGAAATGAAATGCGGTTGTTCCGCTTCGAAGAACAGTAGTCTCGAACATTTCAGATCATGGTGTGACTGAGGAAGAATTTTGAATTTTGTGAGGGAAGTAAGAACTACAGCACATTCTGCTTAATTCAACGCAGAAAATTATAATTATTAGAAAATTTGAAGAAATGTGGTCAATTCCACTCAGGCAATTTCCTAATCTTCACAATAAATATTTAATCGACATTCCATTAAGGTTATTCTAGTTGAGGGAAATCAATTTGTTTCGAAATAAAATGCTTGCATAATTTCTCTCTCTATATATATATATCTATATATCTACACCCTTGTTATTTTGTTTGAGTAAATAAATTACACCGGATTAATGGTTTGAAATCCAGATTTGCTTATCATGGTGACTTAATACAAGCGTTTACCCAACACATTCAGCGAGATATTTTGTGGATTTTACCTAATTCATAATTTTTCGTACGTTTACTTTTCAAAGGCTCATCTAGAGCACTATTATCAAGTAATTCAGAAATAGATGGAAAATTAATATTTCTAGTACATGGCTTTGAATGAAGGTGGGAAAGATGGTTTGATCTGACATTTACTTAACACAATGTGCTCAATTCAAACAACTCTGCCAGTAACAACAAAAACTAGAAATTCATTCTTCACCGTCTTTATGGTGGCACGCATTTCTCCTACTGACTCCCAACGTTTCGCCGACCGTCCATTTTTTCCTCCCAACGTTTCGCCGACGCTCAACCGGGTCAGGACGTCCGGCGGAACCCAACCGCCAACCTTCCCACGTTGGACGTTCGCCGTGGGTCCCGTTCGCCCGTCTTCTCTCTCGTGATTCTCGCAGCCGCACTTAAGCCAATGTACCATCAAGTCATTCACACCGCCCACCCTGTCACCAGACCTTGGATAAATATGATCTTTTTTATTCGATTGATTTGAGTTATTCCATTATCTTTCATTCGATATTTGTTTTTAAAACCAATTACCCAGTAAAATATTTTATTTTTTTGCTCTAATATTCCTGTTTTATTACCAAGATACGGTAAAGTAAATACACTAGAAACTCCGACGATGAAAACTCACTCTCTCCGATTTTTGTGACTTCGTGTGTACCTGTATTATCATCAGTATGTATCAAACAGTTACAATACGGTTTAAAATACTATAGAAATTCAATTCGAAATATAAAAATATTCCAAATTGTGTTAGTTGAATTTATCTTATGTATATAACTTGGATTATGACTTTTATATATTTGAGATGGTTATGAGGTTTACTGTAGGCTCAAGATAGTTTATATGTAGATGAGTTCCCGACTTATATGAGTACCGGTACTTTATGTGTATTAAAATTGGTATCGACTTATCAGAAAAAAGAAATATATTACACATATCGACTGCAATCTTTCCTCATATTGCAATGTTATTGTGTTGGCGTTTATGTAATGAAAGTCTCATGAGCCCTCGCTTCCGTCTGCCAGCACGCCTACCCGCCGTGCCCGTTGCTTGGTTCGTTGCACTCTTTGTTACTCTGATCCCACCAGCCGGCCCGCTAGACATTCTATGTATTCAATAGACAAATGGACGCACTAACAGGAAGACAAACACGGGTTTTGACTTCCAAGGAGAATCTTCCTTGACAAGTAATGTGTCGGCGTTCCATCTGCAATTTTCATCTCTTTCGGAAACACTTCATCATGAGTACTATTACTAACGTTATCTGTCTGGTGTAGCTGCTACAAGTAATGTTTTTAATGAAGAAGCTTAAATACGCTTTTAATTACCTCTTTATCATTTGTTTCTGCTCAAGTGGCATTAGCCATTCTCGTGGGAGCAGCTCACGGCGTCGTTGCCGGAAACTCTTTATTCTAACATGAAACTTTTTCAACTTTGTATTCTGCTAGAAAATTGAATGAAACCAACTCACATATTATGCAAGAAGATAAAGATGAAAGAAAAATGAGAAAATGAAAAAGAGTAAATAATGTGAGAAGAAGAAGAAAGAAAAAGGAAGATATAAAGGAGAAGAGAACGATAGTAACGTTGTCTATATTTAAGGAATGGCTTATGCTGCGGAGAATGACAAAATGGTTGTACGTAGTTTCGCAGCCAAAATCTCAACGCTACCATTTTCCCGACAGGGCGATGCAATACGAGGGAGAGCGAATGACAGAGAGAGGAGAGACTGACAGGGACAGGGAAAGGGAAAAAGGAGAAGAAAGGAAAAGAGAAGGAGAAAGAACAGAAATTGAGAATAGAAAATGACATAGTGAAATGCAAAAGATAAAGGAAGCCAATAGATACACAGAAACGGAGGCAAAGAAAAATAATAAAAGGGAAAGAAGAAGAAGAGAGCGAAAGTCAAAGTAGGTAGGAAAAGAAAAATGAAGAAAGAGAGGGAACGAAAGGAGAGAAAGAGGGCAAAAGGCAGAGGAGAGATAGGAAAAGAAAAAAAGAAATAAGCCAATAGACAGAAAGGGAGGGAAAGAAATGAGAATGAGAGGGAAAGAAGCGATCGAAATTCAGAAGAGACAGGAAAATCAAAAGGAAAGAAAGAGAGGGAAATAATAAAAGAGCGAAAGGCAGACGAAAGAGGAAAAGAAAAAAGAAAGGAAGGGAAAACCGAAAGACCTAACCGAAAGAAAACCGAGAAAGACCGAAAAAGAGAGAAAGAGGGCGAAAAGCAGAGAAGAAAAGAGGAAAAGAAAAAAGGGAAAGAAAACGGAAAGAAGTACGAAGAGACAGAGGGGGAGGGAGAGGGACAGAAAGAGGGAGAGAGATGGAAGAGGAGAGGGAGAATGGGTGAGAGGGAGAGAGGGGGAGAAAGAGAAAGAGGGGGAGAAAGGGAGAGAGAGGGGGAGAGAGGGATGAGAGGGAGGGGGAAGGAAAGAAGAGAGAGACAGATACACATACACACACCTACACATAACACACACAAATGCAGAGAGTAGAGGAGTTGGTTTGCGGCGGCGGCGTGACGCGGCGGCGCGGACGGGTGCTTCCCCAGCGCCGCGGAGCGCGCCGTCAGCGGAACGCCGTCAGCGAATACGCCTCCCGTAAAATTCGCGCTGACGAGCGCCGGGGCAAGGCGCAGGTGCCGCCGGAGGCTGGCAGGCGAGCTGGCTTTGTTTGGGGCCTGCGGTTGCACAAGTGGCGGCGTCACGCTGCGTCTGCTCATGGCAGGCGCTCGCTGGCCCCGTGCAAGGGCCTACCCTCTCCAGCGCTGCACGGAAGGCGCTGCTCTGTCACCACTGAGGAGAGCTTAAGCACCACTCACCGTGACTTTGCGAATTCTTTAAATTATTATTTGGACATTAACACGCAAGCACTTTTTTGTGTTTTCTAACTCTCCCGTTATTGTTAACTGGCGTGTGCAGAAGAAAGAAAGCCCTAATAAATAATATTTCCAACTCACATCCTACTTACAAGAACTGTAAAAGAGTCATCCACATATCCAGAATTTCTAGTGAAGATCATTCAAACCAAGGACTGTTGGACAGGTAGAATTACACCTTCACCTCAGAGACAAGAAGAGGAGCAGTGCGCTTCTAGAGTTACACCTCTAACAAAAGTTTAGCGATCAAATACTGAAAACCGTTTCTTGGACAGGTATGAAATGATAAATGTAGTTTTAGATGTCTACACGAATTACGTGTGACTTTACCTTTCACGATACACTCACAAGGTGAACGTGTACGCGAATTTCGAACCCGCTATCCCAGCGCAGGATACTTGCCGTTGCAGTAGTAGGCTCAGGGCCGTCAGACGAAGGGGCACGCCAATGGCCTTGAAAAAAGTTCGACGCACGCTGCGTGCTCCGCGAGCCGATAATTCTCCGAGAGCCGAAGCGCGGCTTAGCAGTCTCCGTGAGAAAGCTGAAAATTGGGTCCAGCAAACATGTTGGAGCCGGCCTAGATGCCGAGATCCCTAAAGCTGGAGGGCCTCTTGCCTGGAGGGTCGTGAATTCGAATCCCGCCTCGGGCTTGGATATTTGTGTGTATCCGCATACAATACGGGAGTTTCTCTACCGTTACTCCCAAAGTTCAGAAACCCAATCGTAATTACAGTGGTCGCCGTTTGACCTAGGAGTTGAAAAGCGACCTTATAAAAGTGTTGGTATTTCAAAAATATACATTTGTTAAATTATTTTTTAAAAAATACCAATTTACGATTAAAAAAAATTACACAAATTTCATTAGTTTATCAAGCATTAGTGGTCTTACTAAAATGATCAAGTCAAGAAATATGGTGAAAACCCAAGAAAGAAAAAATGTAAACACAATGGTGCCGATCTCAAATAACAATTTTTCAATTGGTTTCTACCCCACTGCAACGAACAACGGGTGTTTTTACACTTCAAATTTTTCATTGTATTTATGCTTTGTAATTTAGAAATAAATAGACTCCGTAATAATGTGACAAATTTTGATTCGAAATTGGTATTTTAAAAAGTTACTTTCGAAAAGAAAATATTTTCTATCTTTGTAGGATTCTGAGTCTTCCAGAATACGATTCCTAGAGACTTGCCCTAACTGTGCAAATGCGACAGCGCGCTATCTTTCCGCCTCAATATAATTTAGGAATAATTTAGGAATATCCCGAGATGAGTGGACTCGACTTCGATTCTGCGAACTACTAGTTCAGAAACGCATTTTCCAACCTCTTTCAGTATCGTGTACGCATTAATGTATTCTGACAAGGTATCGCTTCTCTAACCAGAAACCGGTTTCACTCTTTTTTATTTCTTGAGTGTTCAACTCAAAAAACTCGATTATTAAATTACACCAAAAAGAATTTGCTCAGCTGTGTGTATCCCATTAGTGATCTAGCCTTATCCATATCAACGTGATTCTTTTTCATTATTAATTAGTTCATCAACTATTCCGTTTACTAATATAGTATACTGAGCTTCTTCTGACTTTCTCACTAATTCACCATCAATATTGTATCATCGCGGCCTGAGAATAGGAGATCTTTCGGGCCTGAACAAAGTCAATCACTGTGCATCAAACCCACAAATAAATAAATGAATAAATAATCTGTTTAATGTAAACTGAAATTTAACTGTAAAATAAAACCTCTGTGGATGAAGAACCCAAATTAACCAATTTGTTGTTGGTTAGTATCTAGATCGTTTGTATATTTTTGTCATTTACCATTAAACATTGAAACCTTAAGGGAATCATATTTAAAATTACTCAAAACGTATATAACGTACGGTCCTCACTTCAATAAGAACGTAGTACATCGTATTATACATGAGTAACATACGAGCGTTATGTAATTCATGCTGCACTCGGTCCCTCACTCTAATGAGGAGACTTGCGCATTTATGTTCTCTCCTATCCTGGGCAAGATATTCCATTGCCTTCCATTGGATTGATGGTGGCAGGGTGAACATGTGGGGTGAATGATGATCGGAGATTAATGATTATTGACGGGTTGAATGGTTCAGTTGAGACAAGTGGTGATAGCAGCGGCTTCCGGTTCCTCGTACTTGGTCACTACTGCAACCCCCTATGCTACCGACACAAGCCAAAACATTGTATACAGAAGTTTAAACAAAGGAAAAAACAATTGTTCTACTTGATGAAACCCTTGTTCACATGTGTCAGAAATAAATGCAGAAAAAAGGATTTAAGCCGTTTATGTAAGTCATCAACATTGTCATTGAATACGCAGTACGGGGGAAAGTCTGAAAACATTTCTAGCAACGTTGAGGGTTACACGTACAACATCTACCGCTGTTGAGATCACTCATCCTGGTCCGTTAGAAGACAAACATATTAGTAAAGTCAAATGCTATGTTGGTTAATGCGATGAATGAGATCTATTCTTTCTGTCACGCAATTCTAAGAAGGATATATCAACGCATGGATCTCCGAACATCGGAATAACCGCATCCTTGAAGCAACGCTTACGGCGTGGATGCGGCTGCCGCAATGAAATTCTCCCTGACGTGAGTAGAAAGTGGATTCGTACCGTACAGTGGCGTCTGCGTCTGGGGCGCGGGCCAAGACCACTGCAGCCTTCTCAGATCAGGGCATCAACTGACGTCACTGCGGTGCCTCCGACCTGGTCCTAGGGTTCGAGTCCCGACGGTGGCAGGACATTTTGGCATTAGCTGCATAGCTAGGCCGAATTCAGTCGCTGTCTGGAGAATTCTAGCGGGCGGCTGTTCTGATTGGTAGTTTTCCGTGGTTTCTTCGATCAACACCAGGCGAATGCTGGAGCAGTATCCCCTAAAAACGGGTCGCGGACCACGCGCGATCTTTCCTTCCTCTTCCTTGTCCTATCTTCACTTCTACTACACACACTACATGCACTACACTATCACACATGTCGGGAGACCAGCCGGGAGCTTAGAGCTTATCCCGGCGGGGGCGGGGCCCCGCTGATGAGAGATACCTGTTTGGGGAAACCCCGCAAGCACACCTGAAGGTCGGCACCGGATCTCACCATCTAGTGGGGGATGATCATCGCCACCTCCCGCGATAGAAACATGCACAACACTTATGGCACTAATGACCTTAGCTATTGACGCGCCTGGAACCACCAATAATCAATCAATTAATCAATCAAAGAAGCCTCCTCAGAGGGCAGAAACTCCATGGTAGGTACTCGGCAGGTGAAGTAGACCAATAGGTAGGTCCCACTCAATAGCTCATGTTCCTTGAAGTTCCCCTTCGGTGGTAAGAGCAATCGAAAAACATATGTTGCTAGATGGCTTATTAGTCCTCCTGTTCCAAGAAAGGGAACATCTTATGTAAAATAGTTTTTTCTTATAAGAAGGTGGTATTACGAAAAGCATTGAATGCCATATGACCAATGTCACTATCACGTCGTTAGAAATCTTTGTTCTTGATGCCGTTTGCCGACTTTAGTCGCGTCAGTTATTTGATTTGTAATGGCGTTAACAACTATACCCAAGTCAGTTATTTGCTCTTCATTGGTGTAATGACACAGAGCCATTAGCGCAAACGGGTTTGCCGCGTCGCTTTGATTACCCCGTCACTTTGATTACCATACACCGAAGAACCCGCAGGCGACTCCTTACATGAATGTGGGCTTAGCGTGTTGCGTGCTTAATGGAATTACTTTCTTCTCCACTTATTTAACAAAACTATCCGGATTAGTTTTACGCACACACGTTCAGGATGTGGTCAACCGCGACCTTACTTCCTGATGAAGATCAAGAACCGAGGGATTTGTGACAGGTTCACTCGCGTGGTTGTGACCACAGACGCCCGCGAAGCTTTTGTGACGTGGTTACCCACGGCGAGTGCTACGGTACAGGGAAAACACGTTTCCGCGACGTGTGTGGGTCGGGGCCCTTCAGGTCGCCGTTGATAACCCACTCCGAGCAAACAACTTGACGTTCATTCCAGTGGATGGCAATGGAAAATCACCACTAGGATTATTTGCCCAGGAAAGGGGGCACCATAAACGTCTATGCCTCCTTTTTTGAGCCGGAAAAATGATGCAAGAAAACTGTCACGTATTCGGAACGTGTATGATCCCCTTTACTTACCAAATTAATAGTCTTAAGGGTCCCTTTACGCGCCCAAATTGTGGGCTCCTTTCATGACAGGATACTGAAAACAAATATTGAAGAAATACGGTGATGGTTCTTATTTTTTCATTAATAAATTAAATGGGGAAAAATATAAAATGTGATAAGCCAGTAGACCCCACAGTATTATGCATGGGAGATCAAGCAGTGTGGTTACGATGGTGTTCTACGCATACACAATGTTTAAAATCCAAAGAATAGGCTAGAATTAGTTGTTAAGGCAATTAATCAACAAATATAAAGATTCCATGCTTGATGTTAGAGCACTATGCTGTTGCGCGGCATCACGGCCCTGTAGTTATTACATGCGATGGATTTGAAGAAGGCATTGGAAACCGTGGTCCTGCGAGAAGGGCGAAATAATCACACTATCGAAAGCTGTCGAGCTTAACACTTGTAAGCAATCAGTGCGGCTACGAATGTTTGTTTCAGTACAGACTGGGGATGTTAGTAAATGGTAGTGAGGCGGGTAAATGACGATCAGGTTTCATAAAATTACATTGTGCAGAGTAAGAGTTCGGAGATGTTAATCATATTAAGTTATAATAGTGATTTTTGTTAAAGTAAGTTTGGGATTTGTGCTCAAACACACTCCGCATTGCCGAAGGGATTTATATCAGGATACCGCCGTAGATGGGGAGGAATATTTAATTCGAGTAAGTCGGCTGAAGACACATAGTCGCGCATTGGTGTTTCATGAGTGTTTGTAGAGCTCTATATAATTTTGTGAAAATGCTGTAATAAATGTTAAATTTTATTTCTTTTGAGGAGAGAAAAGACTGATATTTTAAAGTAGTTGCCATCAATTCAATAGTTAATTTTAAATCCACAGAACTTTTAGGAATTGATTCTGTATAGAATTACACGTCCACATGCAGCAAGTAAGGTGAGTAATCCTGTATGTCGAAACCCATGATTGTATGTGAAAATAGAGTTATTGTAATAATATTTGAACATCGAGAAGTTTTTGAGCTTACCAGGGCAACGAAAGAAATACTAATATTAATATCAGTAGGCAAAGTAGGAATGTCATAAATGGCCGCCCATTGTAGTGCATAATTGAAAGCTATTAAGCAGTTGAATAATGAGATAATCGCGTATACTTCAAAATATTCATTTTTTTCAGGGGCTTCTGATTCTACGGCATACACCGTAGATTTGAATATGGCAACTTATTGAACTATTATATTCAAACGCTTATAATTTCAAAATAAAAAAAGAACATTTATTTATAATACTGGTAACAACAACAACAAAAACTTTATATAACAACTTAGCTTTTGAAAGAATACAATAGCAAAAGTCCTTACGTTTGTTACGTCCAACTCTCAGTTTACTTCACCAATCTTTTTCGAATATTTCTGTCTATCCACTGACAACTCCAACTCTATGTACGTTTATTTCTCCTCTGGCTTTCAATACATCTACATCCCATCTGTATCTCAATACATCTACATCCTATCTGTATCTCAATACTTCCACATTCCGACTGTGTATCATCACGTCCACATTCCCGTTTGTATCTCAATACCTTCACATTCCGTCTATACTTCGACATATCCAACTGTCATCTGTCTTTCAATATATCTACTTTCCGTCTGTACTTCGATACGTCCTCCTTTCGTCTGGTTGTTTTGTTCTTAATACTTTGACCGTCGCCGTAGTATCCAAACCATTGCCAATTGTGCTCTCATCCCAAGTAGGCCGTAAATATACAAGTTTAAAAAGTTTTATGGAGGCCCCCTACCCCTTGGGGGCAGGGGGCTAAGCACGTGATTAGTTTGCTTGCATGCATTTATTCCATTGCTGCCTTTAGGCCGCCTTGATGACGTGCACTGATCAAGAAGTGAGAGGTGGAAAGTTTCACTTAGTCTCTGCGGAGCAGAAGACCGATGCTCGATGTTTTTACGTTTCCGATGTTTTCTTTGTGGGTGAAAAATTACCATAATCACAATTTTGTAAAAGTTAAAATATGAAATAATAATTTACGGTATCTCTGTTTAAATGTTCAAACCAAACAAACACTGTACTACTTTCACATAAGTAGACCATCCATCACACGAAATGATCCTGATGTCTTAATATTTTTCTTCGTCTTTCCTCATATTTCGCAAATGGATAGGCGTTTTATAACTTTTTCAGATAAATTTTAATTATAAATTAATATACGCAGCCACTGTCAAATTAAATTTTGTTTGCCGAATAGTTTATTGTTATAGGTTAGTGAATTACCTTTAAAACATCGCTGTTTACACTCATCAGTGGATTTTGATGGATGTATTAACATCGATGATCGATGTTTTGTTGCCGATGTTGCATCACTAGATGGTGCAAGACAGCCAGCCGGCGGAGAAGACTACTTTCCCACGCAGCGCGCCGGCCACCAAAG
The DNA here is from genome assembly GCA_031308135.1 of Acheta domesticus. NCBI lineage: Eukaryota > Metazoa > Arthropoda > Insecta > Orthoptera > Gryllidae > Acheta > Acheta domesticus. The sequence goes on along the minus strand of JAHLJT010000631.1, from coordinate 78,783,381 downwards.
CAGCAGTTCAATTTTGAATGACGTCCTGTGTGACGCACTCCTCTCGAAGTCGCCTGCAGGAGGTCTGCGTGCCACCGAGCAAGTTCTGTTCAAGGTCACATAGGTCGCATTCTGGAGAGCCTCGTCTTGCTCATGGATCGCGAAGGCTTCAATTTCGCGTTTTAACTCGTACGGCGACGCGTAGTAACGGACCTTGTCTCTGGATCGAGCGACTTGACTTAACAACAAGCAAATTATCCTCACGTCATTTGCATACAAAATGAAACGAACTCCTACTCCACATACCGATGAATTATTTTTTACTTCGTTTTCTTTCAATTTTACATTCACACGGGTTGCCAAGATTTCACCACTTGCGGCGACTGCTCAATATTGCGTAGTCAAATCATATTCTTGCTTTGTCCAGTTTTGAATGTGTTCATATAGCAATAAAAACGTTAGCAGCAAAGTAATCTATGTGAAATTGCTTGGTGATATAATAAAAACAAATAATTGTGTTTGGTTGTTTTACTCACGAAAGCATTTTCATGAAAAGAAATGATGAAATGTTGGTTTTATTCGATGCAACAAGACGAAGTCATTAGAGATATTTCTAATTTTAATCTCTTCTCTAATACTATTTTTAGGTGGCCATTTATGGAGTTCTTATGATAAAAGTTGTATAACTGTCTTGGAGTGTAATGTTGTGCAACAAGTTAGAAACACGCTTCATAATTGTTGTTTGAACAATATTTTTTTCTCGATATCATGTCTCGATGTATACCTCCCAATGTATATCACGATGAATAGACATTCATTCTTTTATTTATTTTCCTTTTAAACATTCATTCACCCTACCATTTTCTTCATATATAATAACAATAATAGTAATAAGATAACAACAACAATACAATAACAACGCCTACATAGATCCCTTCCGAGAAAAATATTTTTATAAGCTGGGTGAGCTCGTCAATTTACATCAGATGAGCTACTTCAGAATATTAGTAGTTTTAACATTATTTTCAGCTTATGAAATCATCTGTATATTTTATGTATTACACTTTATCGAACAACCGGAGAAAAGAAAAATAATATAAATTAATGTTCTTCATTAGTTTTACATTTTTTTCCGTGATATAATAATTGTGTTCGAACCCGTGAAATGATGTCTAGGTCCCAGTTTGTATAAATAGTAATATGGTGAAATCATTTTTTTCGAACTGTAAAACATCGCTGTCGTATAATTAGAAATAAATGAAATTCAAAACTATTAAAATTTGCACTATTAATACATATACATACGGGAACCTTTAAACATGTTCTTTCCACTTCTATCAATGGCGTCGGCGTGTTTAAAAGTATTAATTTGCATGATAATACGAATCTTACAAATTTGCGAAAAATCTATCTTCCGATGGCGCATAAATTTTTGTATTTGCTACTTTTTGTCAATAAGAGATTGTTCTCTCAGAAGTTGTCTATCCTTAGCACACTACACCACGTCTATTCGTGGCGCCGTCCCGTTAAGAAAACAACAGTAGTAATGTCTTCAACGTGGACTTCCAAGTTTAAAAGACCAGTGTGTATCTTTCGTCAACCAAAATTGTACTTAGTGAAGAAGATTAAGTAATTGTCTTTGCAGAAATGAATATGGTTCTTTAGTTATTTCATAATAATTCTAACAAATTTGCAAAAACCAATTGTTTAGACAAATGTATTTACAATTGCATTTTAAATATAAATATATGTATGTTTACAAACGCGCAGTTCATATATTTTGAAAATCTTATAAATAAAATTATTGAATGACTGAAATGGTATGTTAACTTATGGAATTCTGACCACAATATTTTTTTTCTTTTTTTTTAATTCAAGACCTTAGAAGCTTACGTCAATATTCCAGAGACCACAACATTAAGACCGATTGAAAACATTTATTTCTTCTCAAGATCCCACCAAAGGATTGTATATTGCATAACAAGTGTCAAATCATAAAAAATAGGCATGCACTTTCGCCTTGTTTCCACAACAATATTGGAAACCACCACCTAAAAAAACAACGGTCCTTCTGACGAGCTTCCTTCACCACCTACGTCCATTGTTTTGAAAGCCAACCTTTTGGAGGAATCCCCAAACAGAGGACAAAATCGCAGGAGGAAATGGCGCCGACACACGTTAGTCCCGCGAGCGCTACTGCGCAGGCGCGCAACGTGATGGATGCGCGCGCAAGCGAGAGCGGGGCTGCGTCAATGCACGGGAGGGCGGGTGGGTGGGCGGTCGGTCTCCCTTGAACTCCGCAGGAAGGGACGGACCTTCCGCGTCGTCCTCACCGTCGTCGTCGGCGCCGCCGCCCCCGCGGACACGCACGCGCGGAAGCTGTCGGGGCGGTGGGTTCCGGGAATGGCCGCCAGGTGAGGTCTCCCGCCCCCACCACGCGCTGCACTGTGAAACGCATAAAAACAACGGGCCGGGCCGCGGAGCCCGAGTTACTAACCAACGGTCCTCCTGCGAACAGCATCCGACCGTAGTCGCTCTCTCAGCAGCCATGCGTGTCTACGCGGTCGTCGTGCTCCTCGCGTGGTCGTGCGTTGACGCCCGTCCTCAGTACTACCCCAGTGGTGAGTGGCGATCGGTGTGGAGGATGGGAAGACATGTGGACGCATCCATGCGTCGTTTAGAAATTCTTTTTTTTTCATCTGTGAATTTGCAATATGGTATTTTGAAACGTTTACTTACTAATTTTAAGTGATACATAGAAAATATGTCACTAATGCAGATTTTATTTAGCACCGGTTAAGCTGGTCTAGAAAATGTTCATGTTTGTATTTAATTTCATTAACGTAACATTTCAGTAACGTAATAATATTGAATAAAATTGTGTTAGCCTCTATTAAGTGATTACCTTAGATAGCACAATGAGTACTTTGAAAATTTTCGATACTTTTACGAGTTGCGAAGTGATGAATGAGTTTATCTGAGCATTTCCATATCACGATTTAATAGGACTATTTCAGGAAAAAAACTTTAAATTTAAAAAGTTAATTAAAGCACATCATGTAAGTTAATACGGTGAATTTCCAAATTTTCAGTGAGTATAATTTCTACATTTATCAACCTCTATTGTTTATTTACTACGGCATGGCCGCCAGTAACGTTATAATCTGTAGAAATTAATGCAGTGCGAAAAATGAAAAGTGCTATCTCACTGCACTCTGTTTCTATTGTTAGTTCAGTAAGGAGGAGATGACAGTGAAATCTATTAATGAAAAACGAAATATTTTACAAATAATATGCATCAAATGCTTTCTGGATTGCTATGGGTCTTAATCCCGTGAGTCAAATAGTCCTGGATGCAAACTACAAGATGTTACTCAATTTCACATGTTTAGTAAAGTTATATATTACATGTGTATTACTTGTACCAGTTCTGAAGTATATTTTAGAACTTAATATGTAAAGGGACATGCCCAATTAAAAGGAAAGAGAGTTTCCAGAACTTTAAAAGAAATTGATTTATTTTCATTTTTATTGTATTTTGTTACTGGATTTTCCACATTACGTAACATCAGAGACCTCAGAATATTGAAATCTGTCCATGAAGCCGACACGTGCCTTTGGTTTGTTGTGGTAACATAGAATGATTGCTTCGCGTTTTTGTCTGAAGGCGCCATTTTGGCCGGGCCATCGAGACCTTGACCCGCAACATTAATGAGGTTCCTGTTTTTCGAGGCCAGTGTAAACGTTGTTCTCAAGAGTTCGCACAATTTAGACTTTCTTAAAATGGATTAGGATAATGTTTTAATACTTTATTGTACTGTTCAATTACACTTCTTTTTTATTTTTAAAGATAACTTAAAGCCTTGAAAGTAAAATATAAATGAAGATAAATTATTGAAGAGAGCATTTGATGTTCGTAGTGATGTGTCCATTCATTTTTGTAAATTTAGCCAAACAAATAAATAATATGGTACACTCGTGATCATAAGTCCCCATTTGTATTTTAAAATAATAAGTATCAGAATACATATATCACAAGTTTTGCCGTTTAACACGATCGTTAATCTACGAAAATAATATTGGTTATATATATATATATATATATATATATATATACACACTACATATATAACATCATTAAGCAATTTACTCTACAAGGGACAAATGAGGGAGGGGATAAAACTACAATTTTTTAGATACTCTTTAGGTACGGCAATTAGATCTCTTTTAATTTACTTGCTGCTTTTTCGTATTAATGATAGTAAAGGGTGCAACACTGAAGGCCCTCGCAGAAATAAACTATTCTGAATTATTTCTAAGAACGAGTTGAACGAGTTGTACTCGTAAATACTTCTCAAGATCCGTCGTTCAATGAGATTTATTTCAGATAATAATCGTAGGCATGTAGTTGTCGTGGGAGTGAACTGTGCATTTTGATCAGTGTACGATGTAATGACTAGTTCAAGGAGGAGAGGCGTGTTTCACTAAGAGGAAGAGCTATGAAGATAGAGTACCATGTTTAGAAAAGATGGCTCCAAAACTGGTCTCGCATGTATGTAAAATCGAATTTAATCCGCACACAAAGAGAAACTTTGATTAAACATTATATTATTGTTAGAATCAAAAACGTTTGACTTTGTTTTAAGACAGTTTTAAGTACTCGCATTTGTATGAAGTTTGCTTCCGAAAGTGAATAAAAATAAAGAGAATAATCCATTTAAAAAAACGTTATGTCATATAATTTAGCAATTGAATATCCGAGCAATAAAAATCTAACTTGTTATTAAGATATAACGAAATATAATGAATTTGGTGATATACATTTAATCACGTTTTAAATTGTGCAAATATTAGGAAATATCACACTTTTACCACTTAATTTGTTGATGTCTGTATCTCCTTTTGTTTTTATTTATTTACTTACAAAATCAGAAAAAATATGACGTTTGATGGATTTGTTGTAGTCCTTTGAGAAATTCAGAAATTAGCTTTACGTGAAATGTAGGAGTTTCCAGGCAAAGCAAATTAGAGCAAATTGGACTCAAGAGTCTTCTGTTTTCTTGGAAAACAAGTAGTTGCGTATTGTGCCGATTCATTCGGTTTCTTTGCATGCTTGTTTTGTGAACATTTTGCGTTTACTTCCCTGTATCAACATTTTCGTGCTGTAACGTCATCACTGGATCGCAACTGATGAACCATCGGTGATAATGTATCGTATTTGTCCATCATTTTTGTCATTACGTTTCAAGTGAGGTAGAGCCAACGACAAAGCCAGCCGTTTTTTTCAAGCACGCACAGTGGCTGAAATGACGTTTTTCACAAAATTACTCTATGGCCAGACCTATTATAACGTTGCATTGTTGGCAAGTAATCTTTCTCAACTCATACATGACCTAATTTGATAAAGATCCCTAGTCAAATTTATGTCTAAATGCCTCAACAGTCACGAGTTCTAATAGAATGCAACCTTTGGTCTATTACGGCCTTAGAATTTAGACTAGCAAATACGCCATCCCCAGTCCTCTGAGCCACAGAGTATTTTAAAGCACACCTGACTAATTTTACATTAAAATTTATTCCATAAACTTTCTTTTGCGTATTTTATTAGCTATATATACTTCTAAAACGTTTATAGTAAAGCAAGTTCATCAATTTGAAAGTGTATTTCCTTTCAATTCTAAATTTCTCGTTTCTTACATATCAATCCCTTTTAATGGATTGAATCAGAGTTCCATGAGTTAATACGTACGATCCAATTCTTCATCATCATCATCACTGACCGCTTCAACCTTCGACTCTTCCTCTGATCTGCCGATTTTGTTGTTGTAATGCTGTTGTTTATGGAAGACGAGGGACAGGTTTAATGAGCGCTCCAGGCGGTACTACCTGAGCTACTTCCGTGCGGCTTCTCTTGCGTTAGGTCAATCGAAGGCGATAGTGATTCAACTGTTAGTCCCATGGATCACTAACGAGAAATTAATTTCATTTGAATGAAAGGTATTCAGTTTTTTTAATCTCAGAAACACGTTCAATGTTCTACATTCGTCATTACCATTCTAAATCTCATAGGTCTATTGATCTGAACACATCTGAAGGTACTATCATGCACTATAGCACTATAGTGCTCGACATTGATGTGACGCTGGTTCTTTTCTTTTTCGAAAATCCACGCAGCCCAGCTGAGATCGAAACCCGTATTCTGGAAGTTGAAAGGCCGGTCTTCGAATACATTTTAAAGGCAGGGAGGCACTATTTTCGAGAAAAAAATATGTGAAAAACTTCAATTGGGGACAGTAAAACCATACTAATTCAAGTGACATTTGTCTGTTTTTTTTACATTTTTTCATGGATACTTGGGAAAAACTATAAAGTTTCATGTCACAATGATCCAAGCGCAAAAACCGTCATCTTCTATAGGAACCTCTCAATCTCCCACTTCCTTTCTCCTGTTCCTTAAACCAAACACAAACGCGTTTCCCTCCCTTTTCTTGAAAGTGATAAGAATGCTACTTGGATCAGTATGGTTATCTTCTCGCCAATTAACTGTACGTTACAGCTTACAATATTCGTAATACAACGTACGTAATAGTGACAATCAAAGAGTGCATATCCACGAATTGTCAAATACCCCCAAAAAAACTTTATTTAAAAGTAATTCGTTGCACAATATTCTAATAACTTCTATCACACTTACTATGACCACAAGAGAAGGCTTGCAATATATGAGAATATTTTAAAGACACCTAGACATTGACTTTTTCCTCCGACGTTTTTTCAATGACCTATTGACTCAGATTGCATTTACAAGTGGTGGCACTGAATGTAAATTAAAGAAACGGAAATGTCATGCTGGCATTACTTCTCATTAGACAACTTTGAGACTACTCTCGTAAACATTGACTAACCTTGTTTCTCTCCACAGGTAAACTCTTGTTTTGAAATGTTTTCAAACAAATCATTAGTGCTTAGTTATGCACAATACCTTCACATAAATGTTGATATGACGTTCAAGGAGACTGCAAGTATACTGATTTAAATTCGGAACTTGGTTGTATACATTTAATTTTTTAAAGTAAGCAATTAAACAATGTAAATTTGTCCCGTTTGGAAAAGGTTGCATTATTTAGCTTTTCCTGCTTGAGAAAAGAATTGTACATCACAGTCATGGATTAAAGACTAAACTTTTTAGACGTCAGAAGCATAGAACCATATTTAATTTGAGCATGTGAGCTCAGAAACTGCTCAAGTTGCCTACCTCCATTTTTGAGAACATCCACTCGATTTCCTTTTTTGCAGTTACATTTTGTCAGCCGCAACCATTACACGTACGATTCATTCTATCGGTCTCTGAACGTTTTACAATCACCGCACTTGTATAAAATAACCGCTAAACAAAATCATCATATAAATGATACTGAAAAATAATGTCTCTGAGAAAGGAAAAAAAAGGAATAAATAATAAAATTATTGGAATACAGCTATAAAGAATAGATTAAATTATTTCATTTTTCCTGTTAAAATTCAAGTTGATAATAATAACAATAATGATGGGTCTAATAATAATAATAATAATAATGATAGTAGTGATGATGACGGTGTTTGTGATTTGTTTACTGATTATAATTAAACACTGCAAGCTGCGCAATAAATGGGAAGATTTTCAATGCCCAGATGTGCCTTCTTGAGCGTTCGCACTGAGAATCAGCCCGCAACTGAGTGTAGGCAATGAGTGTAGGCGCCGAGTGACGGAGTGGCACGCGCGCGTGCGCGGCGTGTGTTGCAGGGGAGGAGTGCCCGGCGGGCGCGCCGTGCGTGGCCGCGCGCCAGTGCCCGGCTGCCGTGCGCGCCATCACCGCCGGCGGCCCGCGCCCCACCCGCTGCGGCTTCCGGGGCTTCGACGAGCTCGTCTGCTGCGTCGGCCCCGCCCCCGCCCCGCCACGCCCCCTGCCCCACGCCCACGCCCCGCTCCAACCCCCGCCCCCGCCCCCGCCCCGCGCCCCTCCCGCACGCCGAGCCCAGCCCCCGCGCCTGGCGCCTCGCCCAGCGCGCAAGGTGAGACACTTCAGCGCGCTGCCATAAAGATGTACATTCTTAGTCTAAGGCGCTACTTCACTTCTCTGGCGACGCCTCTTTGCTTCTTGCTTCCTCTCGTCCTTTTCTTGCTTCCTTTCTTTTCAACCATTCTTTCTGTTTCCTTTCTTTCACTTCATCCTTTGTTTTTTCAACCTTCTGTCTATTATTTTAATTTTCTTTTGTTGCCTTTTTCTTATTTCATTCTTTATTCTTCGTTTTTTCCTTTCCATTTTTCTTTGTTTCTACCTTTCTCCTTTGCGTTTATTTTTATTTCGTTCATTCTTATCAAGTTTAGTCAATTGACGCCATTTTAGTCATGTGACAGGCTATTAGGATTCTGCAGGATTGGGTCGAGAAGAAATCCTAAGTGGCATTTATATTCATTCAAAATATCCTCAATGGTGTCGAAGTTTGTACAGCATACTTTTTCTAGTACACGCTGCTTTTCCTGTGCGCTCTGAATGAGATTAAATGCAAGACTCTTGGTAACCCGATGTTCAATGTATGCCGCACTATATGAAAAAGGCCCAGTGAATTAATTTTTAGAATGGAATAGACGTAAAAGAACAAACATTTAACTCTTATGTAGCCCGCTTTACTTCAACTTACCACAACCGATCACAACTCTGTACAATAGAAATGTACAAAGAACCAAAATAATTAAACTGGGGGAACGCGAAAAGAATCGTGGTGGCGTCTGGGCAATACAGTTTTGTTCGATTCTGTCCCTAGCCTGCCAGCGATATCGCAGAGATTTTGGAAGTTTCATCGCAAATGACGTACTTCTTGGATACAAAATCGTCGGTGGAGAAGTAGCAAAACCTGGAGATTTTCCTACATGGTAAGTTACTTCGTCTTTTGACACTACATGTACATTATGAAAACTTCTTTATTTTCAAAGGCAGATAAAATTAAAAAATCAACTATTTTAACCAGATAAAATCGTTGGAAGTTACCCAATTGGGGGAATACTTGGCGAGAATATAATATTCTGATCTATAAATGTTATCCTCTTGAGTATAGCTACTTTGAGACATTTGATCAATGAATTATTTTATAAATGAACTCTACCGGACAAACAACTCTACCGGAAAGTTTTGAGTACAAAGTTAAGTACACGATGTATTAGTGAGAACGAAGTACTTGAGTTTTCTCGTTTCTACTGTCTTGAATCGACAGTGGGATTTACGTGTGAACTCAGGCTCTTCTTTCAAATATTAAAAAGACTTAAATTAAAGCAGTTTTTTGAGAATAATGTGGGTAAAAAACTATTAAAAGTTACACATTGTTTATTGAAAATTCGTTCAATAAAAAATGTTCAATATCTATAAATCATACAGTGTATCTACTTGGATGATATATTTTCGAATTGTTTTAAATTCACTCACAGCAAAATTAATTAAAATGACATTTCACTACAATTTTCTTAAGTGTAGTCTGACAAAATGAGAAATTAATAACATTAATAATAATAATAATAATAATAATAATGTAAATTAAATGAAATATTTTGTTTGTAATCCTCTTCCTTGACTAATAGTTGATGTAAGAATATTTCATGATGCTTATTAATTTAGATTCGAAGTATTCCTGTACTGTCTCTGGATATGATACACTAACACAGGGACCGTGACGCAGACTTGTGAAGGGTAACGTTTTTCTGCACAGAAGAACACGGAAATATCAGAGCATTTAAAGAGAAGGTGTCCTGACCCACATTAGCAAATTGACATTTTGAAGGGGAAACCTTTCTCTCTGATTTACGGTTTCATTCCATCTTGTTAATTTTTTTTTAGAAAAATTCCAACTTTTTCCTTCTTTCTTTTCTGCCCTTCCCTTTTGAAAAAGAATGTGAGTGTTGTCGTTAGATTTCGGAAGGAGTTTCCTGTACAACGTTAGCAATTCCTGATGTAAAAATTGTTCCTTCTCTCTCATTCTGACATGACAAATGACATTCTGAGACATTTTGAGAAAAGTGAATCTTTCATTACAGCTGAAACCAATAATTTTTTTCATCGAATGCGAGATAATAACAAAAGGATACCTACAGCAACTTTAAGAAGTTTGTTTTCCACTAATCGAAACATGATGAAATATCATTTCCCATTTAGCATGTATCTTTCAGGTTTGGTTTTTGTACTGGACGTTTCAGATCATTAATGTCCCATTGCATACAATATGGAAAGCACTCTTTTTTGAGTAGGTATCTACCATTTTTATCCCAATTTTTCATTAAATTACAAGTATGCGATAAATTCGCAACATATTTTCAATAATATTTTCTTAGTCTAATAAAAACATAGGCAATTAAACGCTCATGTATTGTACTCGCGTGGCGCGTGTTTGATTTAATTTCATTTTAACAATAAATTCCAGAGTCCAGTTTTTTTGTATATTTCGTGTGACTCTTTTAATGCAATGACGATGTATCACAGAGCACAAATTGAGCATTATGTTAATTTTAAATAATGCATTATGTTGCATTATTATGCATTACTCCTTTTCAGCAATGTTCTAGATACTTTAATATTGTACCATTTTATCACAGAATTTCTGAAGTATTTATTTCACCTCTTTGGGACAACCCCTTCATTAATGTGCATTATAAAAACTTCAAACTAGCCTTTTTTATAAGTTTAATTGCTTGATACCATTGAAGTAAAATCTACTGACGAATCTTCGTTTCCTTTCCGTATGTCATTTCACTGGAATCACAATGAATCTATTGTACCTTGATGTGTCTATTGTGTCCGGGAATGTCTTGTTAGTTGCAATCCAGCGTGCATTTCTCGCCACGCGCCGATTCTAATAAGGACAATGCCTCTCATGTTTCAGTCAAAGCTGCCCTGGTTGGCTCCGGGTGTATCAGATATATATGTGTAGCGTGTGTACAGTCATCTATAAGGCATATACAGGAAAAAAATCGAGAATGAACGTACGTGGTCCTTGTCCCATTGTTCAAGAATGCTCCTGCATCGATCAGAGGACACTACGAAAACGACCGACCAGAGTAGCCGACCTCTGTAATTTTCTTCCTTAGTGACTTTATTTCCCAGTTATTTACTAGGGTGCAAAAAAATCCATATCAACCTAGGACTGCCTGGCCTAAAAGAGATATTCTTGCAACTACTAGGTTATCGCAGCCGGTCACCAATCTTCCTTTACTCGTCTCCGAGTCAAAGATTGATATATATATATATATATATATATATATATATATATATATTAATTAAGCACATATTAATGCAAACAGGGATTTAGAGTAATTATTTTATTTCTTTATTTGTTTGGAAGTCAACATCAACGCCCTTAGATTCAAATGAATAAATTATAAAAATACAACACGATGAGAGATTCTGCAGTTTACATAATGAACAAATATATCTTATAGGCTCTCATATCAAAAATAAATTCTTGAAGCAACACCACTGTAGAAAAGGTTTTAGATAATTGGTTTAATGTGATATTAAGTAGCATGTACTATCTGAAACACTCTTCAGGACTGACTCACCGGGAAGTGATATCCTTTCTCCTCCTTTCATGTGGAAGGTCATGTCCTGAAACGAGATATCTACAATTCAACAACCTGGTTAACGTATTGTGGCCATTGATGGTTTCTTTTCTAGGATACACAAAAGGACACTAAGAGATCGTTTTAGACCGTAAATCGCCAATACTTCCCAACTTTCGATATTATTAACTCAACTCTATATTTTAACATTCTGCTTTCAGGTGGCAATAGGATTCGGATCGCCGCGAAAAACCGACGTCTCCTGGCGCTGCGGAGGAACCTTGATCAGCGAACGCTACGTGCTGACTGCGGCGCACTGCATCACAACCGTTCAATCGTAAGTGTTCCCCAAAACGGTCAATGATGTGCAATCACGATGAAAAGACATGAGTGAGCTGGTCCGGCGCACCAATTTTTGCTCGTTCTGCGCAGCACCAGATAAGTCACGAGCCACGTGAACACAACATGGGCATTTCATTTGAAAAGACCGGCCAGACGCTGGCTGCCATGCTGCATGGCAAACGAGAAGTGTTGAGAAACATGTTGAAAGTGGCATAAAGTAGCAATTTTCAACGGTGACAAGTCAAAAATAACACGATGAAAATGTAGTTGAAATAAAAGATGCTGTATTTAGAAATGCTTAATATACCTGTTTCAACGACTTGTATCATGAAGATAATTTTGGTATCTGATTACATTTAAAATTCCTTCTCGCATTGTGACGCAAACTGGTGCATGAAGCACACTGGCTGAAGCAGAATAGACTGCGCAATAGCTCACCCATCTTTTTTAATCGTGTGTGCAATCAAGATGTGTGTGTGTGTGTGTGTATGTATATATATATATATATCAATATATATATATATATATATATATATATATATATCAATATATATCAATATATATCAATATAATTTCCTTGTTTTGTCCACAATTTTGTTGGAGCACTGTGTAATATCTTAATTGTTACAAATGTATTTTATTATTATATTTTGATAGGCAACGTTGACATATTCCGAAACGGAAACGCTTGGAAGGTACTTTTTCTCATCCAATATTTACACTGGCAGCTATACATATTCATTTCAGAAGGCTCTGTATACGCAGAGTTCTGAGTCAGATATTCAATTCTCTGCTGTAATCTACCATTATTCATTCAGATGTCGCTCAAAACAAAATTTTTCTGAGCGGGTGAATCGTAGATGTGAATTTATTTATAGTCGAGCATAATTTAAACTTTATCCTTTAAATACGGATGTTCTTGTATTAAGAACAGTACATGTGGTCTAAATATCGTAGGGTTTGTGTTAAAACCATTGGGTTGTATTAAAATACAGAAAATAATGAAATATATCCCTCGCCTGAGGAAATTATATAAAATCTGAATTTGAGGAATATATAAAGTACGCGATACATTAATTACAAGTAACTTACAAATCTCAAGTTTTCCTTGAAGGGAGCGCTACAAATCATACAAAGTGGCTTTTAACTTCCTTCAGGAGTCAACATTTACTAAAAATTTCAAATGCTAATTCTCTTTAAAAATTATTCACTAATTGCTCTCCCAACTAAACAAGTCTGTTTCGAAGTAATGTTTCGTAACAGGCGATTCACTTAAGATTTACACGCAATAGTTATATAACACTAACTGACTTGTCCGCAAGAGTAACTCACAAACTTGTACATACTCATCATCTACACACACACACACACACACACACACGATCGCCGATCTAGGCTGATAAACGCTTGCAACCAGTGTGTTCTGCTTTCTCATTCGCTCATTACCCTTTTCCCAATAGACCAAACCTCCTCCGAATATTTCTCATTCTTAGAGAAATTGGGCTTTGTTATTTTTCAGATAGCCTAAGCAACATTAATTTACAAGGTAGCTACGTCCAGAATGCACCAATGAAAAGATGACATGTCATCAGAATCTGAGCCCTAGTTTTTATATTTCCATTTATTTGTAGTGGCGCTTGACGTAAATCAGCTGTTGAAGGTGACATCCAATCCTCGTTTAGGAGTTATTTAACGATATAGATTCAAAATGCTGCCGAGTGTGTTGCAGGTTGCATTTGACGTGAATAATTAGTTTTGTTCTACAGCGCCATATAGTGGAGTTACAACAGAATTAACAACATATAAACATTCTGGGTGAAAAAACACGTAGAAGTGCCAACTTTCATGGAGATCGGTTCAACGGTGTCGGAGTTTTGCTCTTATATATAAGAGAAAGAGAGAGAGAGAGAGAGAGAGAGAGAGAGAGAGAGAGAGAGAGAGCGAAAGAGAGAGAGAGCAATATATCAGTTATGGTGCATGTGTGTGCGCAGGGTGGGTCTGCAGCCGGTGGCGCTGCGCCTGGGCGAGACGCAGCTGGACGGGCAGGGCGAGGGCGAGCGCGGGCGGCGGCGCGCCTCGGACTACGGCGTGGAGGCCGTGGTGCTGCACCCGCAGCACGACCAGCGCTTCCGCTACCACGACCTGGCGCTGCTGCGCACCGACCGGCCCGTGGCGATGGCGGCCGGCGGCGTGCGCCCCGCCTGCCTGCCCGCGGCGCCCGGCGCGCGCCCCGAGGTGGGCGCCGAGCTCATGCTCGCCGCCGGCTGGGGCGCCGTCGACCCCTCGGGTGAGCCCACCGCGCCCTTGCTTCATTCATTATTCATTCCTTAATTCCTTCCTTCCTTCCTTCCTTCATCATGCATTCCTTAATTCCTTCCTTCCTTAATTCATTCATTCATTCCTTAATTCATTCCTTCTTCATTCATGTTTCCAACTGCTATGGTCCGATGAAATAAGTTGGTATTGACAGTTGTGATTCTAAAGCTGTAGCATTCATTCCTTAATTAATTAGTTAATTAATTAATTAATTCATTCCTTAATTCATTCATTCTTCATTCATGTTTCCAACTGCTATGGTCCGATGAAAATAAGTTGGTGATTGACAGTTGTGGTTCTGAAGCTGTAGCATTCATTAATTCATTCATTAATTCATTCCTAATTCATCCATTCCTTAATTCATTCATTCATTCTTCAAACTGCTATGGTCCGATGAAAATAAGTTGGTGTTTAGCAGTTGTGGTTCTGATTCGTACACTATGATTATATGATTTGTTTACTTTTATAAGTATTTATTTCAAGTGAGTATTTTCGTGTCTTGCGAACACGTGCTCAGTGGTACGCAACCTGTGAACGTCGCTTCTTTCCAATCGCAACTCACAATCACCAACCTATTTTCATCGGACGATAGGGTCATTAGTCCCGGGAATGTAGGCCTGTTTTTTGTCGTCGGAGATGGCAGTGATCTTCTCCCGCTGGATGGCGAGATCCAGCGCCGACCTACATAGGCTTGTGGGGTTTTCCCCAACCAGGTATCTCCCACCAGCGGGCCACCGCCCCATCTAAGATTAGCTCTTAGCTTCCGACTGGTCTCATGTGAGGTAGTGTAGTGCATGCAAGCGTAAGTGTTTGTGGTGAGGATAGGGTAAGGAAGAGAAAAGGAAGATTACGTGCGGGCCGTGGCCCGTTTGTGAGGGTACTGCTCTGGCATTCGCCTGGTGTTGATCGGGGAAACCATGGAAAACTGCCGATCAGAGTCGCTAGAATTCTTCTCCAGTCAGCAGCTGATTTCGATCCAACTAGGTTGCTAGTAACGAAAATCCTGTAACCGTCGGGACTCGCTCACTAAGATCTCCCGATCTGAGTCACCGCAGTGACATCAACTGATGTCCTTACCCACCTTAGCCGGTGCTTCGCCTCTCGGGGCGCTGTGGCGCTGTTTACGGACGAGGATGTTGAGATGGCCCCTTGTTTTGCTTCTGGGCATAAATATAACTTCATTCTCTGGGCACGTTTTCTAGTTCAAGGTGGAATATATTTATTCAAATAATCGTTTTCAATGTTCTCGCGGCAATAAGTCGATTTCTTTACAACCGGCACGATGAGGGATATTAGCACTAGCTGGTTTGCATTTGCAAAAAGGTTCCATTACACGGGAGCCGAATGTTTTTTTTCAATTCTTAACAAAAGCGCTCGTTTCTAGCTGTATTCATAATTCAACTTGTATTAGGTTAGGGTAGGAATTCCAGAATTTAATAAAACCTTCACAGAATTTACTTCTCCCAGTAGTAAGTCACAAACAGTTTTAACTTTTTTTTTATGATAAATGAATAGGTAATTACGAGGAAGAAAAATAATTACCGGATAAGTAATATCGGGTGCCTGGACTTTTGGGGAAGCCGTGTAAACAATCATCTCTTTATTTTTATTCTTTATCAATAGTAATTTTTCCGAAATTGGAATTAATATTCATATTCGTGATAAAAGTATTCCTCCGGGCTGAAAAAGTTGGATGGGAGTTTCACAAACGCTTTTCTAGTGACTTAAAATCTATAAGCAATAGGAAAAAGATCTTGTAAAAATACTCCATGATCAATTGAATCCATGGATAGGTGTTAAAGTCGCAAGAAAGGTTGCTGAAAAACTGGTATTGACATTGCGAAGGGGAAGGCAGCTGAGGATAAGTTTAGAGGATTTGAGCAGTAGCGTAACGGAATGAGTACGGGTCCACCCGCAAACCTTTTGCCCGGGCCCCCTCTGTAAAAGCGTAGCAAACACAAGTAGGTGTTAGTACCATAAATAATAAAATATATCCCTTAAAAATAGGCCCTTGTTTACCTGGGCCCGCCCGCATTGCGGGTCTTGCGGGCCCGAACGTCATTCCAAAAAGCCACTGGATTTGAGAGGTCGGGACGGCTTGATAGAACGTGCTGTAGTTTGAAAGAGCGAACCCAGGGCAAATTTTCGAGTCTGATTCTAAACTTTTCACTCGTGAATTCAGTCTAATTTTACGCTTTGACAAATATCTATCGCAATAGTAATTGATAATTTATCAATGAGTCAGTGGTTTTCATAAAAAATAACGATAATGTGCTTTGGACAAAACACTGATATAAAATGACTTCATTCCTCCTAAAACAAAATCTTTTGAAGGGAAGGTAATCAATTGTGGACATGCTGTGTGGTGTTGCAGGTTTCGAGGCCAGCCGTGACCTGCGGAAGGTGCAGCTGACGGCAGTGGAAGCGGGCGAGTGCGACCGCCAGCTGACGTCCCGATCCAAGATTCCGCGCGGCATCGACGACAGCATGCTGTGCGCCTTCAGCCCCACGGGCGAAGACACCTGCCGGGTAAGCCCCCTCTCTCTTATTCCATTCATTACTAGTGATGCCGGGCGCGTCAACTGGTAAGGTCATTAGTCCCGTAAGTGTAGTGTTTGATCGGGAGGTGGTGTAATCTTGCCCGGCTGGATGGCGAGATTCGACGCTGACCTACCGTCGACTAGCGAGATTTTCCTCAACCAGGTATCTCCCACCGGCGGAGCATTGCCTTAACCAGGACGAGCTCTAAGCTCCCGACCGGTCTCCCGGTGTGTGTGGTAGTGAAGTGCATGTATGTGTAAGGGGGTGAGGGTAGAGCAAAGAAAGGGAAGGAAAGATCGCGCGCCGTCCGTAGTCCGTTTGTTAGGGTACTGTTCCGGCATTCGCCTAGTATTGATCGTAGAAACCACGGAAAACTACCGACCAGAGCAGCCGGCCGCTAGAATTCTCCTCCCGACAGCGGCAGAACTCGACACTATACTGCGGTTTTCTAACTTTGCCCCTCAAGGCCCATCTGTGAAATATGTCACGGTACTTCACGACGTTTTCAGTCGTGCCGCCAGGTATGGCATGATCGCGACCGTATCAAGCAGTGCTTGCGATCATGCGACATCTGACATCTAGCGGTACGACGTAGAAAGAAGCGAAATGCCCTGTGATATTCGATCGTGGCCATAGCGGCTTGAAGGGCAGAGTTAGAAAAATCGCACTAAAGCTATCTAGCTAGTGTCAAAAATTCTGCCACCGTCAGGACTCGAACCACAAGACCTTCCGGTCAGAGGCACTGCAGGGACATCAGTTGATGCCCTGAGCCACCTCTCGCGGCCCGTCTCTCTCTTCATTTAGCATTGTGCCTCCCGTATGGCAACATCAAGCACCCTCGGTGCACGCGCGGAACATTCTCTCCATGATATGGCGTTTATGCAAGAAACTTGTGATGAGAATTCGACTCACATATGCGAGTATTACTAGGGTAATACCTAACTGAAATATTTAAATGGGGAAAGTTTTGTTGTAGCGCAAACATACTACAAACGGCACGTGTATCCACTGAAAATCACACCCGTTTTTGCACTTAGTGCAATGGACTGTTCAGCATATTATTCCATGCATAGTTCATTTGAAAAACAAATTTCGCAATTTTTCACAATTACGCGGCTCACTTTATTTCTTTAATTAATTACAACTAAATTATTTATCGATTTATTTAACACTTCAAACTATGTGTGATGTGTGGGGGAGAAGTATAATCTGCACGTTTCTAGACTCAATCCTTCTGCGTTAGACACCTTCCCTAAGAAATGTTTTTCGCGCCAAACGCTTGGTACCGACATGGTCTCCTCGCTGCTACTGCCTTAAAATGAACAAAAATTCCAAGACGCTTCTCTCATTAGGTTATCAGCTTAGTATATTTACTTTATTCGATGGAAATAAATAATACTCATTGTAACGCTTAGCTGATAAATGCCTTGTTAATACTTTTTTGTATTCATTATCTTCTCTAAATCCAAACTACAATCACAAACATGCTGAATGGTAAATTTGGCAATTGTGTTAATACATTTCCGACATCTTTCGTGTTTCAACCCTGATAAATGCAAATCGTCACTCACGAAAACAAACACGAAGCCATTCGCATGATGTATATCGTACAGTGATAATGCCGAGTTTATGGTGAATTTGGTATTTGGAATTGCCCAGAAAAAAAAACTCCTGTATTAATTATACCAAATGGTGTAAGGTAAACATTACTCAGAGCTGTATGGTGAAACAAGAACAGTAAATAATATTCCATTTGACTATTCTTTACAGTATAGTACACGAAACTGACGACTAAACAGTATTAACTGCACTAGCTACAGAGCTAGGTCGAATTCAACCGTTGTCTGGAGGAGAATTCTAGCGGCCGGCTGCTCTGAACGGTAGTTTTATGTGATTTCTATGATCCATACCAGGTGAATACCGGAGAAATACCCTTACAAACGCAAACGGGGTCACGGACAGCGCAGAATCTTTTCTTCCTCTTCATTGTCCTATCCCCTCCCCTTACTTACACAGTGTGATAGTGTATGTAAATGTGATTGACAATCACATTTACATACACTATCACACATATCTAAAGACCAGCCGGGAGCTTAGAGATTGTCCCGGCTGGAGGAAATGGAGTGGGAGATCCCCGCAAACCAACGTGTAGGTCGGCGCCGGAGCTCACCAACCAGCGGTGGCCGAACACCGCCATCTCTAGGCATGAAAACACTCACTACACTAACAAGACGAATCAGGGACGGATTTAAGTAGTTATAGGGCTCCCAAGCACAAAATCGTGTTGACTCCCCCCCCCCCGTAAAAATAACTTCATCTTTGTTAAATAAAACACTTATCTTAATACAAGTGCTTTCTGTTTTAAGTACAAATTAAAACTAATACATTTTAAATAAAATTTTACATATATTATACTTTTTACATTAAATACACCTTTTTTTCGTAACGCGGGGCCCCTCATGGATGGGAGCCCACAAGCAACTACTTGTTTTGTTGTATCCGGCCCCGAGACTAAAATTGACGTACTCGGGATTAATTAATCGGTATTATTAATTTGTTTTAGTATAAACGTTATTTATTACTAATCTTAAATATACAAGTAACAGAATTCACAAACGTCTGCATCAAAACAAGTCCGATCACCACCGATCACGCACTGGCATTGCATTGCCTCTACAGACGACTCGCCCTCCTTTCAGTTCAAAGAGTTCACTGAAACATACACAGATGGCGTTGCTGTCTGCATTTTTCTTTTCATACTAACAGGTATTAATTCGGTATTATACTGCGATTTTTCTAACTTGCGACCCTCAAGGCCACTCAAATCCCATCTTCGCGATGGAATGTCACGGCATTTCGCGTCTTTTCTCAGTCTTGCCGGTAGAAGTCGCATGACCGCAAGCACTGCTTCATACGGTCGCGATCGATGCGAAATCTAGCGGAACGATTGAGAAAGACGCGAAATGCCTTGACATATTCCATCGCGAAGATGGGATTTGAGTGGCCTTGAGGGTCACAGTTAGAAAAATCGCAGTATAATTAATCACTTCGTGTCGTGTTTCTGTGCAGGGCGACTCCGGCGGGCCGCTGGTGGTGCGCGCGAACGGCGACGACACCCTGGTGGGCGTGACCAGCTTCGGCTCCAACCCGTGCGGCGGGAAGACCCCGGGGGTGTACGCGCGCACCTCCGCCGCCCTGGCCTGGATCGAGAGCGTCGTGTGGCCGTGAGCACGGTGGAGAGACACGGGTGGGCGACTCGGGCGCACCGGTTTTCATTCGTTCTGCGCAGCACCAGTTGGCGTCACGAACTACAACACAGGCGTCACAGGCCACAATACAACCACTTCGTATGAAAAGCCAGACCAGTCGCAGGCCGCCATGTTGTATGGAGAGTAAGAAGTGTTGAGAAACTATTTTGAAAGTGGCCTAAAGTGACAATTTTCGAACGGTGACCAATCCAAAATAACACGACGAAGGTGTACAAGATGCAATGTTTAAAAAAGACGCTTCGTATATCTGTTTCAATGTCTTGTAATTAGGTGATAATTTTACAATTCCCGCTAATATTGTGACGCAAACTGGTGCCTGAAGCTCATTGTTTAAAGTCGGATACGATGCGCATGAGCGCCCGGTCGTGAGCGGCATAGGAGACTGGCTGTGTGACGGTAGTGGCAGTGGTGGACGGGAATGAGGGAAGCTGGCATTAGGGATGCGACATCGATATCGATATTTACCATAAATCGATGTTTTTATAAAAACATCGATTTTTTGAAGCCGATGTTTAGTTATCATTGATCTTTTTACGTGGTCGATATTTTTTAATTGAAAAAAGTCCGGCATAACAAACTTCTATAACAATTTTCAGATATTCAGTGAATTGAATATTCTTCAGATTTATGTGACTAAGGATGAAAAGTAAATACTGTTGAGTTTTCTTCAATAAAGAAACGTATATAATTTTTGAAATAACGAATTAGATAATGCAAGTTTTGTTAATTGTCCTGATGAATTTTGACTTTGTTTTATCAGTTAGTCTCAATTAAAATTGATAAACGAGACCATACGATACGATCCAGATTAAATTCCTGTCGCGAGAATTTCAAGTGTTACTAATCCAGTTTTAATAACATCGATGTTTAATGACATTGCTGGTTTTGGTTCGATGTCATCAATGTTTCAACGGTGTTTAGAAAAATCGATTTGTTGGCGATGTCGCATCCCTAAGTGGCAGCGGCGCATCTCCGGCGAATCACATCACTGACGGATCGCCTGCGCGTCAAAAGCGGCTCTTCAGCTTATCATCGGTGCATCACTGTCGGATCTCCGACAGATCACCGGCGGATCAAAGCAACCTTCAACTGGTTCCCCGCAGTACTTCCGCCACATTTGCGATGTATTTATTAAGAAGAATGAAGGGCTTGGAGAACGAGGCACCAATCACGGCATTCGCTGCTTTCGAAGAAAGTTACGAAATACGACTTCCGATCCTATTCGTAAATTAATCCGGACCAGCATCAGGAGAAGGTAACAATTCCATTTTAGTTCCGAGTTTCTGGAGATCCCTCGAAACCTGTTGTACTTCCATTGTAATACTTTGGGATACAGTAATTTTATCTGCCCTTGAAGTATACATATTTTCTCTCAGAAAAAGCAAGTCATCTCCGCTATTATAAGAACATCACCTCTCGTTACTCCATCATCACAATCTGTGTATTAGGATCTCTGGCGGTTCGAGTGTACTGGTGACTGGAGAGTTGTGGGTTTGATTCCAAAAGGGCGATGGAAATTTTGTGTAAGTGTTTAACATAAGTGCGCTTGGCGCCAGTCAGAATTGAATTCGTCGTCAGACTGGTAGATCCTAAGATAAGATCATGATTTCATCGATATCTTCGAGGAGTATGACGGAACACCACCTCCGACCACTCCTCGGACCTTGTGCCATCTTACCTTCTCGATCCCAGTCACCATTGACCATCAAAACCACAATCAACACACCACAATTCTCTTAAGATCCGAAACATAAAATGTTATGATCCCTGACATTCCAGAAGAATGAGCGATTTTGTAGAAGATATGAGAACAGTTTCATTCAAAATTCGTAATTACCATTGCAGAAACCAAATTTAATATTCTAATATTCATAAACATAAAAAACTAGTATACCAAACACACTGATTTACAGAAGCAATAATTTCTGAATCTGAAAAATAGAAATTATGTATTTCACAGAAGGATTTCTATTTGCTTGCATCAGCATATTTTTAACAGTTGAAAGAAAAATTCAGTGTAATAATAATTGTGAATTCAAGACTGTTGATATTTTACTATATGTAATCTCTTATTAAATCTTCATAAATGAAATTAAAAATGATTGAAATGATTGATGTGAAACATTAAGTCACTACTGCTTGATCAGACTGATATATTTCATTTGTGTTACTTCAAACAATTCTGGCTGCACATTTTTACACAAAATGGCCAAATGCAACCATAATATTTATTAAAATATTCAAAATTATAGAGGTATTGCTTGATAAAATAAAATAAAATGATGCCATTAATGCCATTATTAATCCTGTTAATGTCATTACTAATGCCGTAAGGTATCTAATAAGGTATATTCTTTTGTTTATTCTTAAAGTCGTAAATGGAAAGAGCATGCTGAATGTATGTAAAATTATGGGTTGCTCAACTATTAGAGTATATTGTAATTTGTATATGAACAATGAAGGTATCACTGATGTTAAATGACTTGAATTTATGAATTCTTTAGCACTATAAGATGCATTTCTAGTCATGAAGTGTTTGAATTTTCAAGAAAATGGTTTAGTAGCTGTGAAAATCTCACAAATGATTGTTTTTGTATAATGTGTTGAGTTATAATTATTATTTATTGTATTATTTATTTTAGTTCATATGCCTGTAGACTTTTCTTAAAACACAATAAAAAATATTATTTTTAAATTGGAGTTTTAATAATCTTTGTAATGAAAATTTGGAGGCTTTTACGAGAAATTCATAGAATAAAATATTTGAAGCAATGTTCAATCATGCAACAAATACAACTTATTCATGATCTTTTTATTGAAGATGCAATTGGAATATGAACATTCACTTGCCTTTACAATTCTCTAAATACACCCTACAGATTTTCTTATATCCAACCTTTATGAAAGAGCATAACTTTGGTCTTATTATTGATTTCTTCATAAACTTATCAATTTTGTGAATTAAGGGCCTTGTGAAATAACTTTCATGGTTTTCTTCATTTCTCCTAATTTTTCAATCAATATTGTCTCCCTTTTTCCTTGATTAGCTCTTTTCTTCCGTTAATATCAAACCAGTTTTTCTCTTTACTTTCTCCTGACAATTCAAATTTGTAAACTTTACCCAGAATCTAGTGAGAATTTATTTCTTCCCCATTTACCTCTATTTCCCTTTTATTTGCAATGATCTCTTTGATCCAAATCATGGGTGTTTCAGGGTTTCGGTCAGAGGAGATGAAAATAATTTTGCTGAATGATTTCTCATCTATTATGAAGTTTATAGAATGCTCTCCTTTTCTTCTTCATTGTGAAGACAATTCTCTGTTTTGTTGTAAATATTTTTATTAATTTGAAGTTTCCATATACCTTTTTCTACCTTAATCCCATTATTTTTACTTTGAACACTCCTTTCCTTCTTCATGTAAAGCAAAATATTCAGCTGGATAAAAGGCTAACTGGTCCATTAATAGTGTACTAGTGAGATCTCCTTTTCCACTAAATGGAAATACATGTTTTGGTGCACAATTTTTACTTTCTTGCCAAAGCTTACGCACTAGAGAGAAAGTTATGTAATGCTGCATGATAAAACAACAAATTTTCAGCAGGAAAACTCTTTAGTGCTGTGGTAATGAAAAAGTGAATATGTCTACTTGCTAAATTTAGAATAAAACATCCAACACGTGATGTAGCAAGAATCCATATTTTGTGAATTGTAGTAACAAATAAATTATACTTGTGTCTTGAAGAATTTTGTGGCTGCTATGAATCTTTAATACTCAATGCTTTTTAATAGTAATTAAGTTAAACCCTACTGATTATTGACCATCTTATGCAGGTAGGGAAATTCTGTCTACCTTTGCATTTCAAAAGAGTAACTTCAATTAAAAGACTGTTCTTAACCTCATATTTATACTGTTGTTTCTCTCATCATAAGTAACTTTTTGTGTATTTTTTTTTGTAACTTATAGTTCAAGTTCCCAAAAACAACAAGAACCATTAATGCAAACATCCATAAAATATTTGTAACAAATGAAACAAAGTTAAAATTTCACATTGGTTGAAGACACAGAATGTGGAAGATAATTAGAAATAAAGAAATTCTAATTTAGTAGTATTACAAAGAATGGTAATAAAATTATGAATAAACAGTTAAATGCATTGATCACCACCTTAGTATTGTTTACTAAGTGAATGATAATAGTTTTCTTTATTTCTTAACTTAAATTACTTCTCTGTAAGGAATGCAATTTTGTATTTTTTCACATACCATTCTTCTTCCTTAATTTCTGAATTCAATAATTACATTTTTAAAACAACCTATTTAAGACTTCATGTCATTTGGTCATATATTTACATTGACCCTTTTCGGTACAAATAAGAGAAAATAGTGAAACTGAGTTGGGTAGATTGGAAAAGAAGATCCCACCACACCATTAATGGGCTAGTAAGTCTTTTAATCAGCAGAATGTCTTGCTTTACAAAACGAAGGAAAGAAGAGTTCTGAGAAAAATAATGGGATCAAGGTAGAAAATGGAATACGAAAACTAAATGTTATGAGTATATATTTTTAAGGTTTAGTGTGTGCTCTCAGAAGCAACAAATATCTGTATTGATGTGTAGTACGTTGCTATGAAGTTTTATGTGCACAGTGGTTTTGGAGTTGCCAAGCTATTCTCCCAATCTACCTAACTGATTTCACCATTTTCTCTCATTTGTTTTGTAATGAGTCAATGTAAACATATGACCAAAAGATCACTGAACAAGTTATTGTAAATAGATCAACAGATGTGTTGAAAGCCCATTAAGAAGAGAATTATGAAGAAGGCATTAGATGGATTCTATGGTAAGGCCAATGGTGACTCAGGGTAAGAAATAAACAAGCAGAATATGTGAGAACATCCTTAAGAGCATATGCGAGTCAGTATAAGCATAGAGTAAAGATGTACATCCTTAGTCTATGGTATAAGTCAGAACATTCTTAAGAGCGTATGTGTGTTCATGTAAAGTGAAGTTCAGTAAGAAACAGTACAACAGTAAGTATTACTGAGGAATCTTTAAGTTATAAAAGGAGACAACAAGATATAAAATGAAATGAAGCAAAAGCTGTAAATTGCGGTGAAATGAATTCAAGATATTAATTGAAATTCAAGGCAGTGTACAGGGATTCCTCAAAAAATAAATGGACTATTTGAACTTTTGGAGGAAGATGTAAAAACTGATTACTTATTATGTTGAATTCAATTTACCATTTCATCGAATTTAGTTACATTTGTTTGGTTTAATTTGAGTTTTGTTACTATTTAAAGAACAAAATGATTGTAGATTTTTAAGAACTAGTAGCTTGTTTAGTTTTGTTTCATTTTGATTGTTAATAAATGTTTCAAGTTCAACTGAAATTTTAATCTTTTTTGTTATTTGCATCAGTAAACATGTGATTCAATCCTTAGCAACCACCCATCTAAACAATGCTTTATGAGCGTATCCAAAGCAACAACCGCTAAAATGCTCGGGAATCCATTAAAAATATTTTTGCGGACTCTCGGATTTAGATTTTACCAGTGCTCATATACCTTTGGATAAATGTCCCTCTTGTCTTCTTCATTCTTTTTGTCCTCCATGTTACCATTAGTCCCACTTGTCCCCTTTTCCATTTTTCCATTTGTCCCTTGTCTCATTTTGTTCCCTTGTCCCATTTTGTCCTGACATCCACATTGTTCTGTTTTGTCCCCATGCCCCATTTTGACCCATTGTCCCATTATGTCCCTTGTGCCCTTTACCCATTAGGTCCTATTTGCCTCAATATCCCCATTGCTTAAATTGTCCCCTTTCCCCCATTTTGTTCCTTTCTTCCTCTTTTCCAATTTTGTCCATTTTGTCTCCACTGTCCCATTTTGTCCTAATGCCATCTTCATTCTCCTTTCCCTTCTTTATCCCACTCATACCCATTTGTATCCCTTCATTCTTTTGGTCCTTCCACGCACTGTGATTGTTATAAAAAAATGGATGCAACTTGTTACAAAACATTGAGAGTGATGACAAATCTTAACTAATGGAAGTGTTAAATGTTTATTTTAAATAACTAGAAAGAACAAAAAACATTGAATGAAACAAGTCCTCTATTAAGCCAGAAGATTAACTACTAGAGTTCTGCTATCACTCTGCCTTGCAGTTAATCATCCAGCCTCATTCTTAAAGACTAATTTAGAGGACTTGTTACATAAATAACTATTTATTTGAGATTGTCAGTAAGATTGTTATTCAAACTTATAATGTACATTATAATGACTATCAACCCTCAATTTTTGCCAGTACTGTAGTTATTTTATTTTCCAATTTTAAGTTTATAATTTATTCAAAAAAGAAAAATACTACAGTGTATTTTGTCCTTTCTTCCACTGCGTAAATATTTTTTATAATGAATTAAAGTTAGTTTTGAGACTTTCATTGACATATTATGTTCTGATGAAATATTTTCCATCTCATTTTCATTGACATACAATTTTTCTGCATTGGAAATATTTCCTTATTCTAACTGTTGGAAACTTCTTTCATAAAGATAATAGAAAGAAAGATAAATAGATAATAGAAAGAAAGATAAATTAGAGCATATTTCAATACTTTCATGATTTTTCTGAGCATTGTACAAAACGAGTGCTTTCTGAACTTTCCATTTCATTTTTGGAAATTTACTTCTTCGAGTATTCACATGAGTGTTCAGAAATGTGCAAAATAACGAATTATATGTAAAATTGAATTTATTACTTTTTGATATTTTGTGTAATTTCATAGGTGTATGCCTGCCTCTTTCTAATCAAAACTTAATATAAAATATGCAATGTTTATTAACTCATAGTACTTACTCTGTATCATGTAATACTGGATTCTGGTCAGACAATTAGACAAGAGAAAAATGAAAATGTAAACATTAAATTTAATCTATCATTAACTAGTATATTTTTAATATCTTTTGCTTACTGAACTGTAATGTTTGGAAAACATTTGGAAAAATTTGAACTTTAGCTCCTGCATAGCTGCCGGTCCCTGGGCTTTAGCACAATTAGCTCACAGAATAAGAAGTGGCACACCAAAGAGTGGAACTTAGGGCACTTCAGACCCTGCTCCCTTGAGATACTGAAGGCACAATTTCATACATTTTCACTAGTTTAAAAATAGATTTGAACATATTTTAATTATATATACTTATTGGCTAAAACAATTTGTGTTAAATGTTACGTATTAATTTATTTAAATAAATAATTGTAAATATAGAAACATAATTTCATTAGCAATTGAGATATTAACTCTAACTTAGATTAATGACCCTGGAATTAAGTAGATATGAAAACAGGGTGAAATTAAAAGTGTTTGAAGATTTACAGTGAATTGTTTGTCATATTATATAGTAGTGACAAAATTGTGGGCATGTAGGGCATGCATGATCGTATTTGTAAGATTAAAGGTATTCAGATGTTTATGTGTTCATTTTCATCAGCTAATTTTATTCTTAGATTCTTGAAGAAAGCTCCATGTTAATAGTTGAAACATCGACATTTTAATCACTATCTGATTTGATGAGAGTAAGTAAATACTTTTCTTTTAATTTTCTATTTTTTCATGAATCTCTGCTTAACGCAGGGTTTATTAAACTAAGTCATAGAAAATACATTCTACAATATTTTTTCCTTTTCATGTTTCGATGTCTAAATCAAGTGTGAATTGTCTGTGTAATTAATGTCAAAACTAAATTAAAACAGTTTAACAATTCTGTTCAAATAAACATTTAAGAAATTAAATAACTTTGCATTATAATTTCATTTTTTTCCATTTTTCTCTTCTTGAAAGGTAAAAATTTAATTTAAAATTTCAACAATATTTTTCAATAATTAAAAATTATTCACTATTTCACTTGCATTTGTTAGGAATAAGTTATCAAATGATAATTACTTTAGAATTCATCATAAACATAAAATTCTTTACGTGAAAACATCAAGTCAGCTGGATGCTACATCTATAGCCTCCCCGATGTTTGTTTTGCTACTGTTTAACAATCAATCTCTGAAATCTTTGTTTAGATTAAATATAATTTGTTTCATATTGTTGTTCAATGATAGGTATGTATATTGACTTGTTTGATATTATGGTTGAGCTTTTTTAAATTGTTCCTATATTCATGCATCATGGCTTCTAATAAATTCTGTAGAAAGAAAATAAGTATAAATTCAGAGCAGTGATCTATCAAATTCAACAGCAAGTTTTTCTCGATTTTTGGTAAGTGAAATATGTGCCAAGATAACTGTGACCTTTATGCCTTTTTACTTATAAATGTTTTGATGGTTTATGTAAAGTATGTTAAAGAATACTGTTTGTTAAAAGCCACGAGTTCAAAGGTCATGTGTAAGATTTTTCACAAGTCGTCAATTAAAACAGAATATAAAGCATTAAATACTGTCTTATTAAATAACACTTGTATACACTTTCTTCTGAAGATAAAATTATCAGTGGATTGATAATTGGAAGAACAAATAATTTAAAAACAATTAAACCATTTTCCAGATTTGGTTTTGAACCTGTCAATTTCAAGTAAGTTGGCCTAAACAATCTGTGAAACAAGCAATGGTGTACTTTGACAAATTATTCACAATTCATACTCTGCATGTAATACAGTTAAAAAATAAAATTTCTTTCAATTCAAAAATGTAGGAATGCTGACATGTAATTTTTGACATTTTGAAAATTCAGTTTCATATTGGTCTGGCTTTAGTCAAAGATTGATTTATTTCTTGCATTCTTTACAGAATAGAGAAACTTATAAAAGATTGCAAAAATTTGATTTCAAGATTTTGATGGGAATACACATTTGAGGGTCCCTGCTACCAGTTTGTGCACTAGTGTTTTTTCTTAAATTATGTGTCTGTCATACCATCTGTATTCTTGAGACCAATTTAACAATATTCCTACAGAGAAAATAAGTTGTTATAGTTGTATACTACCTACTTATTTTATGAAATGGTCTTGTTGGAAGGTTGCTAATATACTCTCCTAAGAAATTAATAAAAACAATTAATTTTTTTCTTAATGAGATAAAGATATCGCGGTGAAGACTTGGTGAGTATAATGATAAATGTCACGTTTCCAGTGGTGCACCCAAGGGGAAGACTCATGGTGTTTCTTTTCCGTCCACCATCTTATAAACCTTTGATTCATATTCACAAATACAGTAAAACATGCTCAAAGCGGAATCTCATTCATCCAAGAAAATAATTTTTTCCATTTTAGTCAAGAGTCCACATAATGCAATGTATGACTGTAGAATTTATATTTGGCAAGACCACAATTCATGTTCACACAAGACAGATTTCCGCTTTATACAAGTTCTGCTTTGAGCAAATTTTACTGTACTTTGCAAGGCCATACATGATTATATACAGGTCTCTAATTTTTCCTCTAAATACTATTCATGATGCCACCAAGTGAATTAAAATACAGTACATGATCAATAATCTAATTTAATACAGAAAATGTCTCTATACAAATGAAACTAATTTGTTCCATAACATTCAATCATCATCTGGACCACAGCTAGTAAACACACCGGCATTCTTCATTCTCTGGAAGTCTGCTTCTGCATCATATGTCCTGTAGAATTCTGCATATCGCTTCTTGCGAACATCGCAAACTCCTATTTTCCAGGCAACTCCCGAAATGATGGTGAGAACAATTGCTACTGACAAGTTCCTTTTAATTGAAGAATGCAACAATCCACGAAGCTGTGGTTTTGCAAGCCTCTGCACTGGTTTGGGCATCTTCCTGTACAGATAAACAGTACTTTACACAAATGCAGAAAAACAGTTTTAAATAACATTACACTGTAAATGAAAGTCATTCAGTATTTCATTTGAATGTGATATAAAAGACTATTAAACAAGAAAAAAAAATTTAATTCAGCATAAATGAAATATTTAGGAGGAGAAAACATCAAATCAGCTGGACTGTTTTACTCATGGTTCCTCCTGCAAAATAGACTTACAGCCTATTCTCTTAGTTGTGCCCATGCATGTTTTCAATGTTTTGATATAACTTTTATATTGAAAACCTTTGTTTCCTTGTTGGGACCCCTTTGAATCCCAATATAGGTACAGAAAACACATCTGTCACAACAAAGTAATTACAATGTTTCATTATTTTGAAAGTCATCAACAATGGTGAGAACTAGCAAATGTAGGTTTCAGTGGGAATAAAGACAATGCAATGTCACAACTATATTGAAAATGTGATTTAGTTGTCATATTGTTTTTAAGAAAAGAAAATATAATTTTATTTGGACAATTAATTAATGTCTTTTGTTTTATATCAGGTTTCAACATTAGGGGTGTACTTATAAACTGGAATGCTTCTCTTCTACTGAAATGTTGTACTAGATTACTCGAATGTTAAACATTACTGGAATGATTGATATTTTATAAGGGTCAACAAACTTCCGAAAAGTATTAATACAGAAACAGCACTCTGGAGTGTCCCAGCACTGCATTCTGCACTCTTTTCCTAAACACCCACAAAACCCATAATGATGAATGGTAACAAACAAAAGGATTATGAGCAGACATCCATTACACACTTATATATTAGTCCAGTTGATTGCAGGCCTCTTGAAAAAGGGGAATTTGGAAAGAGGAATCTGGAAATTGTATCTGGAAATAGGTCACAACCACTTTTTCTTTGGATGTGTTTTATGTGCCCAGGCTTTAATTAAAATAGGAAGTTTTCAACCTCCCATACCCATACCTAGAAGTAACAATTGTTGGCTCTAAAACAGTCTTCTTCTAATTTTTTCCCTTTTCTTTTTTCTCTACAACTTTTTACCCTTAAGTTCTAAAGAAAAATCGTTGCAACCAATTTTAAAGAGGATAAAATTTCCTTCTTCTTTTGTATGAAACAATTTATGAGTGGCGTAGCGTCAGTGCACGCTGAGATGCTGAGCATCCCCGTATATAATATTCATAAAGAACCCTAAATTCTGTATTGATAATCTTACAAGTGGTCCGTTGAGCAAAACATGTTTTGTATTAATTTTAAATTGATTTCGTATGATTGAATTCGGCGGGCTGTTCCTGTGATTGCTTGGAAGCTAAAATGCTTCTAGCGTCTGCCGCGAGATTGCGACGAGCAATGACGCATGCACAGATGGCGAGGTTCCCCTCTCCCCTTTTCTCCCCTGGCCAAGAGAAACTTGACTGCTTTACGCTAGCATCCACTGCGGAAAGAGGTTAATTTGAGCAAGTAACTGCTTTGTGCACGAGAATGCAGCACACTTCAGGCGGTCAGTAAATTCTCTCTCTCTCACTCACTTCGGGAGTCCCCGCTTGGTCATGGGTACAAACTGTGGAAATAGTGCGTGCCTACTATTTCTTGATTAATATCCAAGAAATTGAATTATTCCTTATAGATTACATATCATTTTAGTCTGCAATGTACAGGGTGTCCAGAAGCTCCCGTTACAAAAAAAATACCCCAAATTCTGTATTGCACGTCATGAAAAATGGCAGGTCCAGTTTTTCCGAAAAAAAATTTTGTCTTGAGAAAATTGAGTTTAAAAATCACTTCCGGGCCGCGAAATTCAAACCGGCCGCTACGACATTGCAGACGGCGGCGTCTCCTGCGCGGAGCATTTCCTCGTTCTCTCCGCGTAAACGGTGAAACAGTCGTGTAATATTCTCTAAGGAAGTATTGCGTGGCTTACACTAGAACACGTTAATAGTATACAATGTTTGTAGGTTCTGTTTAATAAATATTTTAATGTACTTATTGAAAATTCAGTTTTGTTCAAAATAATAGCCACGGTACACGCGCCGTAAACGTAAATGATGAACACATCCAACACTAGTGAAAAATATTAAATATCCTGGAATGCTCAATTGTTATTTTTAGCACATATTCATATGATCTAGTGCCTTGGGCTTAAGACTGACACATGAAGATTATTCTAAATCTTGTGATAAACAAAAAAACATAGTTTCGGAAATGAAATATTCATTCATAAAATACCGAGTTTTTGATTGTCTCCGGCACGGCATTCGAATCGATGCCTCTGGCATTCATTTTGGTGGAGATGCGGGTCGAATAGTGCATTGACGAATCTTTATAGGAGGCACGTGGACAATTAACCATCCCACAGGTGAATATTAGCAGATAAATGGCGTTGCCTTATGGTGCTATGCGCCAATGAATAAAAAATAGAAAACTAGTTATTCCTGGCGTGAAAGGATAAAAAACTGAAAAGACTGTGATGTTGATCCCGTGGTGTACAAATATTCAAAAGAACTCATTCTTGCACGCAAAAGTTCGACCGAAGTTCACTGAGGGTACCGGACCGGCGCAATTCACAGCCCGTAATATGGTCGTGTCCTTGCATTTGTCAGTTGCTAGGTCGCGTCACATCGTGGTTTATATTGTATGGCAAACAGGCACGTGACCTGCCACCGCACCGCCGCCAAGTGATTCGCCTATTAGCCCGATCAGTTTTTGGCCTCAAATCAGCAGATTGCGAAGTTCAAGACCTTGCCCGCAGAGTGGTCATGACTGAATAAGCTCCTGCATGGAGTCATCTTTGGTTTAAAAAGGTATTCTCTTGCATAAAAAGTTTTTTCCTGTGTGCCTATTTTTGTGTTGTATATTACGGAAATATCAAAGAAAAATATTGAAAGTTACTACAAATGTCCTGAAGTAAACTATTTCACTCCTCCCTTACATTCTGTACAATGTAGTAGCCTTGATAAATCGTCCTTCCTTTAATTAGAAAACGCTAAGAAAGTAAATAATTCAGTCCTACAGACAGTCATTCGCTTGCGAAGATAACTTAATTACATCGTTCTACAAAATATTTTATGGTTTACTAGTTCATTGCTGTGTGTTTACAGACCTGAGACAAAACACTAACGTATCTTAATACCCTTGCGGGCCTTTTCGCTTCTTTATGCCCTAGGCCTTTTGAAATACTTTATGGCCCGCTCTTATACCACACAACACACAGAACTAGTTATGAATTCGATTTTGTAAAGTTAAGATGCAAGCAATACAATGAATAAATGGCATAATGCTTAAATAAATAAATAAATGTTATAAACCTTATTTTTGCTTATTTGATATGAAAATTGAAATTTTGAAATGTTTCCGTGAACTTATAATTGCCATCATTCACTCGCATTTCACTGTTACGTACCATCTTTCTAGTGACTATTCTTCTTTAGTGGCGGTACTTCGTAATAGTAATAAGATATATAAGGCACATCAGCTACCATCCTCGAAATGTTATTTTTTGATGTTTTGACATAAACGTTTCTAAATAACGTTTGACAATAGGCGCTAATAACCTAAAAGTACCGTTTTCATCAGCGCAATTTACACTGTTATTCACGCTGGTAAATCTCAAATACACATAAAGAGTTTTATATATTTCTCAAGATTTTAATGGAAACCACTGTCCATAGTTTTGTTAGCTTTTGCGAGAATTTCCACAGGAACTTCACAATATTCTTTCATTTGTACGAACAAATCAGTCCAAATAACGATTATGCAATAGAAATTAGATATACACTCTGTTTTGTTTATCTGACGTCATATTGACAAATGACTGTTACAATGCGTCTTTTCACTTTAGACGCAAGAAATATTATAAAATGTTTTCGAATTCTTGTTTTATTCAGCAACGAACTAGTAAACCATAAATTTTGTATGCACCACGGGGCGTTACTAGATGTTTTGCCCCTCAGCGACTTCCAACCCCTCGGGCCAGAGCCCTCGGGTTTGGAAGTCGCCCTCGGGCAAAACATCTACTTAACGCCCTTGATACATAAATAACTATAAATAAGTCGATAAAAGTGAAGCGGAACGGGAAACGCATTAACTCCAACCCAATCGAGTCATTTACACGTTTACCGCGGGCGGATGGATGGGCAAATATTGCTAAAAACTAGTTTTTTTCAGATATTCCTTAACCCTTAAAAAAGAATCGCAGAACGAAGCATTATTTCTATATCCCAAATCAGTATTATCAATTTAACAACCTGATTTCCTCGAATAACGTAAAAGTGGAAGTTAATGAGTTTTACCTAATAACCACACAATTATGTTTACAAATTGCTGGTAATGTGCATATATTAAAGATGTGAGAGATCTTTCAAAAATTACATTTGTATTTTTTTTGAAAAAACAAAAAATAACACAAAATAAACTATACGTCATATTAAAGAGTGTAATTAGCACTATCCGTTACAAAAGTTTCAAGAAAAAATTTGCAGTCATATATGAGAAAATGGCGTTTGAGCGTTTCTGAAAATGCGGAATTTTGAGCTACTTTTCACAGAAAATGGTTGTGTTTTCGAGAAACTTTACTTCACATTATTTAAAGGACATGTACTCGTAAATATAAAATGCGAAAAAATCGCCACTAATGTAAATATAAACGACGTCAGAGACTAGTAAAAAAATACATTTTTCCAATTTTTGAAAACACAAAAGAATAGAACAATAAGGCGTTTTTGTCATCTCACAAAATACATTAGGCAATGTACCTACCAAACGTTTAAAGGAAAAATTTGGAGCCGTTTTTGAGGAAATCTTGTATTTGTAATTTTTTAAAATTGCACATATTGCACGGAATATTGCGCGAAAACTACTAAAATTTTCAAAAAAATATACATAAGCTTAATGAAAGAACTCACTTTTTACAATAAATTTTAAAGGAAAAATCTCTATCTGCAATTTAGAGTTGGAGAAAGATGCTGTAAAAATTCAAACTTTCACAATTTTCGAAAATTCAGAGTTACCTGTGGAAATCGGCACCTTAATAAGTGCATTTTACTCTGTTCTTACAAGAAATTTAAAGAAAAAATTTGGAGCCGTTTTTGAGAAAATTTTGAGATTGTCTGGGGAGCTTCATGTAAAGTACCCCCAAATTTTGTAGAATCTTTTTCAAAATCTCAAGGCTTCGACTTGAACCAGATCGACGAGGGAATATCCATTTTGGAAGAAATCGTACGTATGGATTAGGCGCTAGCAGTGTTCACAGACGGACGGACGGACGGACAGATAAATATCGAAGCGTTGAAGTTTGTGAAGTGATAAATTAAAATGATAAACATTTTACGACTACTACGATGAGTGACAAAAGCGGAGAAATTCTAATTGTTCCATGGAATGAGAATAGACGGTACAATCTGTAGAAAAGCTGTAGCTGAAGGGGGAAAAAAATATTAGATTTTGGTGAGAATTTCAAGTTTTTAAACTGATAAAATAGGTTTTAATATTTTTTCACTATCGCCCTCATTGTTTAAAACTCTGAATGAAATAAATGTTATAGAATGTTATGAGATACATTCTAGGAAAACAAAACAAAACCAGAGACAGTACTCCAACGTTATCACGCCGAAAATCAGTTTTAAAAACTTATTATTTTTTCTATTTGAACTTGATTGACAAAAATACCTTGTCAATCAAGGTACCCTTTCCTTACCCTTTCCCTTGTCTCTGCAAGATTTTTTCCAGCCTGACGCATCCAACAGAAGCTGAAAAAAATAAAACGTGAAAAAAAGTTTCACGTTTTATCTCTGCAACATATGACCTAGGAGGCTGATTTTTCTGTGAATCTAAGGGATTTTTTATTCTTTCATATTAGTATCGCGAATATCGATTAAGTTTGCTTTTTTTCACCTGTTTATTGGGTATATTATTTCGGCAACTTGGAGTCCGAAGGAAAAGTCTCGCGAAGGTGCAAACAAGCTAGGCAAAGAGTGACAATCAGGCCTACAAGTAGTAAAAACTTACAATGCCAAAATGATGGGAGGTGTTGCTCACCACGACTGGTTAGTGGGCAAGAATGCCATAGGGCTGAGAAGAAAAAAATGGTATTGGCCCAGCCCATTTTCTTTAGAATTATTGATATGGCCATGGTCAACGCCTGAATCTTCTAGGGGAATTTCCATGGCAAGGAAGCTTGTGATCGTCTTAGCTTCAGACGTGGCGTGACGATTTTCTTTTTAAAATTGTATATACATACCCGAAACGTGAGAGGAACGGCCTATTTTGTAACCTTCCAGTCTCGTCAGCGTACTTTTATGTGTACGTGTCAACTTACAAGGGCACGCCATTGCACGGCGCGTCGCGACAAACATGGATGTGCTCTAATGGGATGTTCAAGCAAAGCCAGATTGTATTGCACAAAATATTCTGTGACAGTATGTGTTAATTGTTTTGGTATTTATCAAAAAAATTTTTTCTGCTTTCAAAACCTTCTATTCTTGCATATAACATTATTTCCTTATAAAACCGACTTGAAATAGCGTTAACGCCCAGCGTCCTCATTTGAGGACATGTAATATATTACCATTAATGAACCAGTATTACCATAATGAGGTATATCTTTGTCTGTTTTCAATTTGGTTTAACGAAAAAAGTTGAAAAATTAACAAAAAATAAAGTGGACGTTAATGAGTTTAGATAGAATACGAACACATGCATTCATCAGTACGTATCAATTGCTAATCAAATTATGATTTTCAGCAATACGTGCATTTCTAATACAATGTGTGTCTCTCTCTCTCTAATTATATATATATATATATATATATATATATATATATATATATAATTAAATGTGTAATGTTGTTCACATTTTGGAAAAAAATTTAAAGAGCTGCAGCTCATTTGGTGTTAGGTCTAGGAAAAAACATGAAATGACCACACTTATTCAAAAAGAAAGCGTATAATGGACAATGATGAAAACTAGTAACCCAGTAGCATCATGTATGTCATTGCATCTCTGGACAATATCACATCCAATACATTATCCAATACAATTTCGTCCCTACCTGAAATTACTGATGATAATGTTCAAACAGATGATATTAAAATACCTCCTCCGGCTTAGGCCGCGTGTTAAGCAGCAGTCATGAAGTCCTACAGGCCACAGACTTCGTGGCCACACTAGATTCACAATACGGCAGCTTAAAGGATTTCCAGACAGTGTAGCCAACTTATGAAACTTTCATTTCAATCAACTCTCTCGCTTTCGTTTTGTTCTGTCATCTCCTCGCGCGGTTGAGAGTCTTCAAAGAACAATCATGTATTTCTCGTTTTTCGTTAGAATTAAACAAGATTTTCATCCATAAACGAATGATCCACCCAGTGAACGATTAAGTTAAATACGAATTATCATTAAGTGATTTACGAATATTACAACCTTAAAAGTTATCTGTAGTTAGACTTCTGTAGTAACTATTCTTTTGAGCTGGTAATATTATTAGTTTCTTCGTGTTTTCAACAGTTAATAATAATTTAAATTGAAAAATAAATACCGCAATTAATATAGATTATTAAATGTTATATACAAGGTAATTTTTAAGTGACCTAATGAACTGTTCATAAGAGTCCAGTGATATCAATATTAATGCAAATGCATCAATTTTATTTAGCTGTTTAATTAATTATTCATTGGCTTTTAAAAGTAAATAATTCTTTTAAAATAAGAAATTCATAATTTTATAAGCCTTCAGTAACTTGTCTGTTCTTACTGGAGAATAGCCTCTCTTTATACTTATTTCTTCTCCGTTTAAACGGGATGTGATACCTGTCGTACTAAGTGGAGTAGGGCCGTAGTATTGACACAGTCCGTTAACATAGTCCCGCAGCTCGGAATGAATGTTTGGGCCTGGCACTAGCACTAGCACCTCCAAGTGGCCAAGTAGCTGTACTACAAACGCACGCATATAGTTTACGTTATGTGCAGATTGCGTGGATTTAAGTTTTCAAGAACCTTTGTTTTATTGTTCAGATTTCTTAAGTAATTTTGTGAATTTAGTATGACTCCATAGAAAGGCAGTTGCTGTAGTTCCGTTAACGTTAATAATACATTAAAAAACCGGATCTTTCTTTTTTAAGTGTGTAGTATGTATTTTTATTTTATTTTTTGAATTTGCACTTTTACATGTTTTTCGTTTAGAACATGAAAACTTCGCACTTTTCTAGAATTTTGTTTCTATACACAAATATGTAACATTACTTTTGCTACGTA
Organism: Acheta domesticus; assembly: GCA_031308135.1. Lineage (NCBI taxonomy): Eukaryota > Metazoa > Arthropoda > Insecta > Orthoptera > Gryllidae > Acheta > Acheta domesticus. The sequence continues at coordinate 78,745,289 of JAHLJT010000631.1, read as the reverse complement.
TTACATCAGATAATTATTTCTCGTCAGAGGAATGGTTTCGGCACTAGAATGTGTTAAATTGTAGCAAAAATATCGCTATCTTCTGAAAAAAAGGTTTTATTTTCGCTTATGACCCAAAATACACGCACTTTTAGAGAAGTGTTCCTCTCAATGGACTTTTCCGTCGAACATCCAATTTAGGCGCTAGAAATAGTTCGTATAATGATATTTTTCTCTAACAGTGTTTCTTGTTAATTTGTGCATCAAAGTGATTGTTTCCACTCGCAGAAAGAACCCAAATATTTACTTAATTTCCACATTCTAGTGTACGTAAAACTACAACGAAAAAAACAAGAAACTCTTTTGAAACGTGTCATGTGAAATCTCGCCGTGGCGACCTTAGGAGAAATTCTACATAATATTAAGCGTTCTCTTCACATTTTGATATACTTAATATTTCGTGAATGGATGTAAACGATAAAATTTGAATGTCTGCGGATTAAGTTTTCAATGTAATGGAATTATGACGTTAAATTCTTGCTCTCGTTCTCAAAAGCCATTAAATTCTAATAGGGAGGACGATGCCAACTTGCATACCACTTGGAGTGCTAGTGATGCTGCATCTGTCTGAATGGCTCATTTTCAGCATAGAGGTGTGACGTCGTGGATTGCACAAATCACAGACAAGGTGGCTTTGCTATATATAGTTTACACGCATATAAACTACATACCATTTATTGCCGGAGCACACGCTCCTCGTTAGCACATGCTAACTATCGAACATACTGTTCGACACGAGCCTGGAGCTCATTCCCGCAAGCTTGCGGTCTCCAATGCACACTGCGTCCTCGCGACAGAGGTTTGTGGAACAACAGTTCACTTTTGCAGGGTCCAGCCGCCTTTGTAGGCTCACTGTGACCAAGTCGCCATCCCCCCAGTCGTATCTGCATTGTCTTGCCATACATCTGTCGCCAGCACGGCATTTACCCTCTGGACCTGCACCCTTGGGCTTGGTCCTCGCCTATTCGTCATTGTGGCGCATTAAGCACGTATCCACTCTGGAAGTGTCCACGCAGCCCAGTGTGTATTGCGTTGCCGCGTGCTGAGTAGCGGACGCTGCAGGGAATAAGTAGAGAGCTGCGGGACTGTAGTATGGAGATCACGGATACTCCTTATGTTAAATCTATGTATTATATTTGTAATTAAAGTAAAATGTCAAAACTAATGTATTGCAAAGGTGGCTCAGGGCATCAACTGATGTCACTGCAGTGCCTCTGACCGGGAGGTCCTAGGGTTCGAGTACCTGACGAGGGCAGGATTTTCGACTGTAGCTTGTCAGGTAGGTCGAATTCAGTCGCTGTCTGGAGGAGAATTTTCGCGGTCGGCTGATCTGATCGGTAGTTTTTAGTGGTTTCTCCGATCAACTCTAGGCGAACAAGGCAGTGCCCTGCTGGTGGGAGATACCTAGTTGAGGAAATCCCCGAAGCCGACGTTGGTCGTCGCCATTAATAGGGGGAAGATCACCGCGGCCTTCGCGAGAAAAAACGTGCTCTACACTTACGGAACTAATGACCTTAGCAGTTGACGCATCCTAACCAATCAATCTTGTAAGGCATTAACTGCCGGTCAAGGAAAATAATTTTTTTTATTTAAAAAAATCAAGAAACTCATGGATTCTTTTCTCTTTCCGAGACGGTCATTTATTTCGGCGCGAGCGGCGGTCCCCGGGCGAGCCGCTAGGGCTTCTTGCTGTAGCTTTCCAAAGCTATTAAGTTCTAATAGAATGAGGGCGATTGTTCACCACTTGAGGAGCTAGCGATACCGCATCTGTCAGCACGGCCCATTTTCTGCAAGTAGAAGTACAGAGCTGCGGACCTGTGTTTAACCCTTTGAGGACCACAGGGTTCCGCTTGATGAAAATTTATAATCTTCATTAACAACTTTAGACGCCTTACAATTATCTGCTTATGATGGTTTTTGACGACTTGCTTTTACGGTTGTATATGTTTGTGACATATTGTTTCCCTATGGACCAAATAAAAGGATGAATTTCGCAGGCAGAGAGAAAAAATAGTTTCACTTTTAATGAAAATATTTTGTTTATTTTTTTGTGGAAATATTTAAATAACAGACTTCAAATATATGAACTTAAAATGAAATTCCGAAAACAATTAACTTAATGAAATACTTCAACATTTTTTTGAGTAAGCCAAACCCTCACTTGATGAAAGTCCAAGAACAGTTTACGATTTTGTGTGAAACACAATGAACCCTTCAAATATTGCAATGTTTATTTGTTATATTTTCTTTCTTTTTCTTGCACATGAAAGCCATCTTTTTTTTCTATTTTTTTTCCATCTGATGTTTTGGTGGGCAGGAGATGGGGTGGATTTTCTTTTCAGGGACACTGGTTGTTTGGGTATTGATCTTAGCTCTATTTGTATATTCGCCTATTAGACCTATTGACTACGTGCTGACGGGAATGCCATCGATCTCATTTTTTTGTTTTTCACCATTTTCAGAGTTCACTTGTTGGTAAACATGCAAGCGTTTATTTACGCCAATATCAAAAGGTCAAAAACTTATGCTGAGGTAGTACTTGATTTTCGACTTCCTTCCAACTTCATTGTAACCTTTTTCTGATCCATGAGATCGACACCTTCCTTGAACTTTGTACGTCCCTGTACATGAGTGGACTATTCAATTTTTATTCCTTCTTTGCTTTTCGATTTTCTTCTTCTCACACATGTTTTATCTAGAGTGACATAGTTGCTAAGCAATGAAAACAGATCGATTGTCCCATGCACTTGACCACGAAATATCGTCACCA